>CM076581.1:1453727365-1454327365 GCA_034641835.2 Pinus albicaulis
CAAGAGGGCGGCGGCGTGCCAAGAGGCGAGGGCGAACGAGCGAGGGCGAGGTGCGAGGGGCAAGGGCGTGCGGCGGGGGGGCGAATGCGAGGGCGGAGTCTTTGTTGCGAAAGAGGGCGAGGGGCGAATCCGAGGGCGAGGAATGCGCGCGAGCTCGGGCGAATGCGAGGGCGAATGTTCTGCGAGGGCGGGGGCGAATGCGAGGGCGAGTCTTTCGATGCACGGGGGCGAGGGGCGAATGCGGCGAATGGTCGTGCCCACCCCGCAGGCGGAGGGCGAATGCGCGGCGATGGGGCGGTGGGCGCGCCGCCACATTGAACACTAATAGATTTTTGTAGTTGAAATGCAATGCTTGTTTTCATTTAAATGTAGGGTTTTTAAATCAGGGAGAAATAATGGCTACCAAATTAATAAGCGTTTCTTTGGAAAAAATTTAAATCTTGTATTGGGTGATGAAGATAATAGAGGGTATTGAATCTTGATTCTTGACATCTAGAGAAAACCATACAGCCTAACACAATCCAATATAATTGACCAAAAAAACCAAAATAGAGTCAACCCTACTATAGGAGGAAGGGCCTGCAGTAAGAACTTACCATTTTGCAAGAGCTGAGGGCGAATGTTGTTCTGCAAGAGCTGAGGGTGAATGCTAAGGGCAAATGCTGTTCTGCAAGAGCTGAGCGCGAATGCTGAGGGAAAATGCTGTTCTGCAAGAGCAGAGGGCGAATGCGCGCGTGATATCAAACGTAGCTATTGCGACAAATACGAAACATTTTTATGTAGCGCGCATATAAGTTTCGAATTTTTATGTAGCGCCCATATAAGTTTGGTATTTTTATGTAGCGCGAAAATAACTGTCGCTATACCGACGGCGGAAATGGCGTCGCTATTAGGACGGTGCCTCCAAACGTCGCAATGGCGACACCTAGACATTGTGTCGCGATTGCGACGTTTAGAGTACGTCTCAATAAGCAGTAACTTTACAGGCCATGATGTACGCAATTAGGTGTGTTGCTTTAAACTTCATGGTTACGACCGCCATTTCTAGTCCTTAGGTATTCGCTGTACTGTTCCTGAAGACGTCAGGTATGGCGGTTTAGAGCAAGGATGGAAAAAATTTGGAAAATTTCAAACATGCTAGTGCTTGTCGGAAACGATTCATCGAATTTAATAAACAAAGTAGTGGCATCCGTATCCGTTCTTACCTTGTCTGTTGGGTTCTTTGTTCTTGCTGAGCGCAAAACCCTCTCAAACAAATTTGCTTTAGAATACCTCTACCGGGATTGAACAATCTCAGGTTGAGTTTTAAGATAATTTGAGCAACCTTTTTTAGCTCTGTTCCTTTTCAGTTTGTCATCAGCCTGATTAAAGTTTTCTTGACAATCCGGGCCTTTGTGGAGGCGAGCCATTAATCCTACCTTCATGTTTCCAGCAGAAAGGAAGATCTGAAAGCCATCTATATAGGGTATTAATTTCGGTTATTGCTGTGATAGTAGTACTTTGCTTGATTGGTATAGGTTTCTTGTATAAGACATATAAGAATTTTGTTCCGGTTAAATCAAGTACAGAGTCATGGAATCTCACAGCCTTTCACAGGGTAGAATTTGATGAGTCAGACATTCTGAAGAGATTGACAGAAGATAATGTTATTGGAAGTGGAGGTGCAGGCAAAGTGTACAAGGCAACACTAGGAAATGATAATATTGTTGCTGTGAAATAGATTTGGAACAACAAGAAATTGCAGTCTGCCCAAGACAAGGGATTTTAAGTAGAGGTGGAGACTCTAGGGAATGTTAGGCATGCCAACATTGTCAAGCTGCTCTGCTGCATATCTAGTTCAGATTTACTAAGGCATGCCAACTTTGCCTTTGGATTTACTTTGAAAAAAAAATCTCTGTTTTTTTGCTACTTATTCCCACAATCTGTAGAATTTGATACAGATAAGTAGTGATTAATGACAAATGAAATGTAATCAAGATGTTTCTTTAGTCTAGATATTATTGCTGCTACAATCACTCTTTTTAGAAATGTAACACAACACATCTCTTCACCATTCCTCTACTGTAAAATAAGCTACACTAGAAGATACACCTTGGGTGTTAAAATATCCCTTTTATGTGCAACTTCTAAAATGTCCTCATTTGTTCTAGATAAATTTCCCACATATTATAAGCATAAAATAAACCGAAGTCCTCAAGACAGTTGGGGGATGTTAAAAGTTCATCATTACTAATGCAAATGTTACTGCCACCTGACAACTTTTCAAACAAGCTTGAGAGTCTGAGTGATATTTTTTATTTTAATGTTATAAGGTCGATCATTATATTAGCTTTAAATACCATCATTAGAATGGTGGAAATAATTCCACATAAGACATTTCAAATCGGGAAAAATTCTGTATCAAATCTCTAAACAATTATTAATTGTTTGACCTTGTAGACCCTACAAACAATTTATACCATATTATGTATACCTAAAACCATTTGAAAATTCCTTATGAAATATTTACAAATGAAATTATTTAGTGTTAGTTTCTCCTTTTGGGATTATCCTTCCTTCAAATAATGCTATAAAGTCCCCTGTGATAAAAAATATTGCCTATCAGCAATTTTTGATCTCTTCTTCCCAATCGGTTTAGGGTCCTTTTCCGTGGTGGTAAACATCATATTCCTTGGTGGAACACCACACAATATTGTTATTTTTAGATTGAAAAGGAAATTTTATGGGTTTTGTTTATTTGATTGATGTGAATCATTTTCTACTTTCTTTTCCTAGAGGTTATATAAAATGAATGTGCCACTATTGTAAGACACATTGTAAGTTCCATGTTGCCATGACATTGATCATGAAATACGAGACTAAATTAAAATTATTTTGTTGGGAAGGACACTTTTTTACCATGGAATTTGGTTTATTTAAATAGTTGAGAGAGAAATCTTAGAGGTTTACTCACAAATTCATTGAAATTGAAAGAAGGTATAATATTCTAAGGAAAGCGTCCCTGATGTGCAACTCAATTGTCGTATTATGTAAATAAAGAGACTTTAAATTCAAATCCTTGGAGGATACAAATATAATGATATGAGAATATTGGTCCTATAAGTATAATGAAAGGGACAATTAAAATTAAAAATAAATAAATAAATAAATATGTAAACAAAAACATTCAATTCGTACACCCATTTCTCTTTTCTTTGATATGTTCGCATCTTGCCAACCACAATGAGAGAGGAAGAGAACATGCATCCAGCTACCCCAATATGTCAAACATATAAGTATCAACCATTTCACTATGAACCATTGTCAACATTGTCAAGCTGCTCTGATGCCAAATGGGAGCCTGTATGAACAACTTCATATTTCTCAAGGGGAAACGTTGGATTGGCCTACTCATTATAAGATTGCTTTTGGTGCTGCTAAGGGAATGTCCTACCTGCATCATGGTTGTTCCCCTCCAATAATACATAGGGATGTTAAATCATATAATATATTGTTGGATTCTGAATTGGAGGCCCATATTGCTGATTTTGGTTTAGCTAGAATTGTAGAGAAGCTGGGTCAGATGAATGTAATGTCAGGGGTTGCTAGAACATATGGATATATTGCCCCAGGTAAGAATTTACCCGGCACCAGGGAAGTTGTGGAAATGCAGCTTTCCTGCAGCACAGATGAATGAATTAGAAAGGAAGCAACTACCACTTTGTCTCCCCATCTCAAGAGGAATCCCAGTGCTTTTAGATATGCTTCCCCTTCTATATGCACTAGCACATGTCCATTTAATGACAATAAATGTGGCATAGACTTGTGACCTTTACCTTAATTTATAGTTGTTACACAGTAATTTGTCACCGTCCCTACCATTCCCCATCCCGCACAATGGAGGACCCATTTCGTGACCTGTGAACATTGTCATGCCTTGAAAACATCATCAATGCATCCCTCTGAGCATGAGCTTTATTTTCCCTTGAGACATCTCCTTGCAAAAATCATGAAAAACATCCCTTTTTGCATTAGCGCGGGCAGGTAGTTCAGTACTCGCGCCAATGAGGAAAATCCTGCAAAGAGGTCACGCCACTTGGCGCTCTGTCATAGAGCAGTAGTCGCGCCACCCATTTTAGGGACTGTTTTTTAAATATGGATGGCGGAAGTTGAGTTCAAACAAACTCACAAACCATTGCCTATCTTGAGTTGGGAGGTTTGGCTGCGGGAGTTCTATGGAAGGGAAGTGGTTTTGCCACCTTCCATAGAACCTTCCTTGTTGATAGGGCCAATCCCATAATAATAGGGATCCCAACTCCCTCCTTCCCCATCTATAAAAGCCTGCTCAAATCCATGGCAAGCTAGTCTTGAAGTGCTGAAGCTTTGCATATCCCTATTCCCAAGAGCCTTTGTGCTGTAAAGAATCCCTTCTTTCCCTTAAGGCCAACTCAAGTGAGGAGACCATTGTCACGAGACTCTGGAGAGGTTTTCCCTTTCCTTGGCGAGCTTTGCGAGACGTGGACGACCGGGGACCCGTTCGAAGGAGGCTGCGACGTCAGAACTTGGTTGTAACCTCTATTCGTTTATTACTTAATAGATGACTATGATTATGGTTCCACTCCGTTTTCCATCATGTTAATGCGAGTTATATCTTTTCTGACCGATGTTTAGTTACGTATGCTGGTTCCTATGCTTGTATCTATTCGTTTCTTCTATGTGCAGGTGTTCATCCGCGGAGATCGTGGAAGGATTGTGATCTGCCAGGGCTGAAGGACGGGGACACTTCTTCTTCAGATCATAGCGTTGGAATCCGGGTAGGCTTCTATCCCAAGTCTTTCATTCGTAATTAGGAGCTTGCATCATAGCATTGTTTGTTTGTTGCTAGACCCCTGCTGGGCTAGTAGGGATCGCCTCTGTCCGCAGAGGGGATTTACCTCCTCAACAAATTGGCGACTCCACTGGGGATCGTCTGGTTTTCATTGTCTCGTTTATGTTGTTTCGCTTTGATCGTTTTTCCTTGCTTGATGAACCTTCTGGGTTGGATTCTTTCTTTGTTTTAGCTTCTTGGTTTGCTTAGCTTGTATTGGTTTGCTTCTGGAGTAGCTTGTTTTTTAATTTTTATTGAGAAACTCGACTGGCGCGGTTTTTAACCCGACAGTCGCGCCAATTGGTGCACGTTGCCTTTGTCTAGCCCGCGCCAATTGGCTTCTGGCGCTAGTTTCACACTCACAGTCGCGCCACCCCTGTGAGTTTTTTGAGTTTCTTCATTTTTGAGCTCTCTGGATTTGACTAGTACTTTTCTTCTTGATTTCCTGACTGCCTGAGTGTGTTGGAGTCTTGTTTGGCTGGAATTCACCTCTGCCCTTTGGTTGTTTGCTTCTATCTACCGATTTCACGTTTCGGGCCCTAGGACATCTAGTGGCTTAGTGTATCGAGCCCTCCTTGGGAGTTTTGGTGTCTTGATTGTCCTGTCAACTTGCTGATTGATTCTCCACGCTCTCTTAACAGTCTTTGATTGTTTTGTTGCGTTTTTTGGGTGATTGTTCCTTCCTTCATTCGAAAATCGTTTGCCTTGCTTTGGACCTAGATCACACGGTCCATTGGAAGCCTTTGAGTCTTTTCTTTGCTTTGAGAGACTTTGGTCGATTTGGGGATCTGATTGTTTGCATTGTTGAGTGAATTTTGTGTGTTTCGCTCTCTTGGATATCGTTTCTCAAATTGTTCCTTTTGTTTTCAGTGCACATTAGCTATTCAACATTGAAAATAAAAAAATCTCTTTTTTAATTAGTGCAAATTGTGATCTTTTCCATATCGCTAGTGATTAGTGTTTTGAATGAAAAGCTTTCAATTGCATTAGTTGCATTAGAGACATTGTTGTTTGCCTTCCGTTCATTTCGTTTGTATAAAAGCTCTCAACTCTTATTTAACTAGTTTTCATCGAACGAAATGTTGCACTGTGGCATATAGCTTGCATTTAGGAGTCTTTCGAGACACCACATACGATAGGGCCTGGAAATTGAAACTTAATTGAAGATCAACTGTAAAATTTATTCAATTAACCTAAGGCAGCATTGGAACTTAACGAAATATATTTAGAAGGTCTAGGCTAGAGACGTGTTCCGGCGTCGTTAAACCTAGCAGCTGTCGTTCGCCTATTGGCTTTAGACAGCACTAGTACGGACTTGCGCTCCCCGTACCGTCGAGTATATAAAGGGAGACCCCTCTAGGTTTGCAATCCTTTATCCACAGGAAGCCGAGTCTGCCGCCTTTTACCCGTGATACACCGAACACAGCATTCGGGGAGACTACCTGCACGTACGGAAAGTCCTTGGTCGATTTTTGTTTCATTATTGAAACCAAGGTGTATATTGCAGTTCACGGATATTTGGTACACCCTTTGTGCCTAGTTTTTCCTGAGCAGTCATTTGGTCTTTTTTGACTCCTTAAACTTGAAAAGACCGTCAAGCGCTTGTCCTTTCACGCTTGTATCAACTCTGAAAGAGATAGAGTCATCTTTTTATCGTTTCTCGACTCTTAAAATATGAAACGGTAGAATTTCTTACTTTCCAATGTGGTAAAATTAATCGCCCACGATTACACACCCGTTTAGACATTGCTTGTTGACTGTTTGATCGTGTGTCTTAACTCGTTTTCAGCCCGTGTGTGTGTTTGCTCTTTTCTTCTAGACTTTTTCCATAGTGGCGGAACCTTCGGTTTCGTCTACTGGTAGTCCTTACACGGATGATTCTTCAGAAGCTTCTCAGCCTTCTGTTGAACCACAGCAGCCTGTTGTTTCCGAGTTTCCTGACGGGGGACCAGTTCTCGCCGAGCAACCCTTTGGAGGACCAGTTGAGTTTAATTGGCCCTTTTCGGACCCTGTGTCTGAATTGAGATTAGGAGCTGATTTCCTTTCTCTTACATCGGGTTCACCGTTTGTTGCTGCTGTCTTTCCTCCTAGTCCTCGCTGTCTTTTGCGTGATTTAACGACAGGATCAACCATGAGTGATTCTGGTGAGGAAATTCCGGGATCTGATGACTATCAGCGCATCCCTCGTAGATTGTTTGAGGGAGACGATTCTGAACTGGCTACCATGTCGTCAGCCAGTCCTTCTTTGCCACAGGGATACAGATCTCTGGGTCAGATCATTTCAGCTGCTGCCTCTATGGGAATATCATCTCCTGCTTCGAGGCCAGCTGTCACTACACCTGGGGTGTCTCCTTCGACGCCCGTCACTTCTGTTCCCGTGCGGCCCACTGTTTGTGTAGCTGCCTCTTCTTCTATTGTCTCGGCTACCAGGGCTGGGCCAACTCCTGAAGATGTTTATCTAGCTACTGCTATACTGGAGAATATCTCTCCGGAGGAGTATCGGTTGTTTTTGCAACAGCCGAACGCCGGAGCTGGACAGATTCCCCAAGATCCTTACCGATCTTTCTTTTCGCACTATGCACAGGACGGCACTCCCGTGTATGGTTTCCCGGGTCAGCTTGACGAGCATGGGGACATTTTGCGCCTTCCTGCTCCTGAGGCTTATCTGTATGCTCAAGGTTTACCGTACAACCAGGCTTACAACCCGCAGGGACAGCCTTTCCAAGGCCAACCTGCAGGCCAACCTGGCTATCTGTACGACCCACAGGGACAGCCCAACCAAGGCTACTCTGCGGGCCAGCAAGGGCCATTGTACAATCCGCAAGGACCATATTATAGCCCTGTTGGTCAACCTGCTCAGCCTCAGCCGGGGTATCAACAGGGACCGGCCTATGGTCCCGGGGGGCAAATCCAGCCTTCTCTACCGATGCAACCGCAGTATCCTGTTGTCTCTAACATTGCATATCAGCCAGGACCACCATATGGTTCTGCTTTAGGTCAAACTGGTTTCCAGCAAGCACCTGGTCCTGTTCCACCACCAGGCCAACCGGGTCATCCGGTACAACCTGGTGTCCCGCCTCCAGGCCAACCGGCTTATTCGGTCCAAACTGGGGCTCACTTACAACTAGGTCAACCTGCGCAACCAGCGCCGCCTGTTTATCCGGGCCAGCCTGTTCATTCAGGCCCGCCCCCTCACTCGGGTCAACCTGTTCATTCAGGGCAGCCCTCTCACTCGGTTCACTCTGCTCAACAACCTGTTCATTCAATGCCACAGCCAAATCAACAGCTGCGCCCTACGTACCAGGCGCTGCAGGGTTCCACTTATCAGCAGTCTACTCATCCTCAGAGTGGTTATTATCCTCATGGTCAGTCTCAACCGAACTATAACCACCCTGGAGGCTCTCAGCATCAACCTCCTCCACCCGGTTCTACCTACGCTCAGCAGCCAAATCCTAACGCTGCTTATACGGGGCAAACGCCTAATCAGGGCACGAACTCTGGTTATCAAGCCACGCACTATGGTTACCAGAATCCAAATCAGTCTGGCTATACGAATTATGCCCCCTACGGTCAGAATCCTACGGGACAGAACCCGTGGGGGCAGGGATATTCACAACCATCGTGGAGCATGGGTACCGGACCTTATCCTGGGGCTGGCATGGGAGTTAACCCTCCATTGCCGTTCCTGGCTACCTTGGACCTGCCGGACGTTTCAAAGTTGACCAATGATCCGATTTCGCATAATCCATATTGGCCTCCGGTTCCCACCAAGATACCAGGAGATTGTCCCAAGTTTGAGGGCAAAGCCGGCGAAGACCCCCAGGCGCATGTGATGACGTACCACCTCTGGTGTTCGTCTAACTCTTGGGTCGACGATTCGATTCGTTTGCGTCTTTTCCAGCGTACGTTAACAGGAGCTGCTGCTAAGTGGTACATAGAACTATCCCGTGGTATTTTTCAAGATTTCAACTCGTTAGCCATGTCTTTCCTCACGCATTTCCAATTACCGGTCCGATATGAGGCCGGGACACACATCCTGACTTCTCTGAAGCAGGACACCGCCACTCACATCTCGGATCACATACATGAGTGGCGGCGCCGTCGTCGACTGATCAAGTTTCACATACCTGATCAGATTTTGACCCACTGGTTCACCACCTCCTTTGTGAATAAAATCGCTCAGGATATTGCGATGGGAGCGTGTGTGACGGAGGAACAAGCTATTGCGCGTGCCCAGTATCTGGATCTTGTCTATTCGCAGTCTGGCACGCTTTATGACATCTTGACTGATGCTCCACGGCCCGGAACCACTAAGGCTCTACCTACCCCTTCGGTGGATGGTGTCATTGGTTCCGTCTCTCAAAATTCGAAGAAGTCTTCGAATGGGAAGCAGAAGGCTAATTCTTCCAACAATACCTCTGCTAATCCCGCCTCATCCGATTCTGGTAAAACCGCGGAGGTGAATGCCGTCCAGGCCAATCCTGCGGACAAATCCTCCAAAGGGAAAAAGAAGGGCAAAGGCAAATCAAAATCTGATGCCCCGAAACCGGAATCCAAATCTCGAACTGAGGATGGCTCCCAACGTAAGCCGAAATTCCCTTGCCTCATCTGTGAAGGTGACCATTACACTAAGGATTGTCCACGACGGTCCGAAGTTATTCAACTTCTTAAAGGCTCAAAAGGGACTCTGGCTGTTTTAAAAGAGCCATTTCCATCTCAGCAGACCCAGATGGTCGAACAGGCGTCACCATCTGCACCGTTTGGGTCTCAAGTTTTCATGATGAAGAGTAATGCACCTATCACTATCGCTACGCGGTCGAAGGATTACAATGAACCACGACAGGCACCCGGGAAGGCAGTTGCGGATGGGCCGCCTCCCCCACCTACCTCCGGTCCATTGGAAATCGAGAAGCCGACTCTCGAACCCGTTGTGAAGCCACCTCCCAAGGGTGTTCTTCGGAGATCCTCTTATAATCCAAATTCTCGTGCCGCTCAACATTACAGTATTGTTGAGGATTTGGCGCAGGCGCCATGTGCTATGTCCGCACTTGAGGTTCTTCAAAGCTGTCCTTCACAACAGAAGGCTTTACTGTCTGCAATCGGTGGTATCGATCCCGCCGACTCGAGCCTTCTCACCTTCGATCTGGAGAATTTTACTCCCCGGCTTCCACATCAAATCGCTTTGGTCATTCAAGTCGGGATTAACGGTCTGAACATTCATAGGGCCGTCGTAGATGAGGGTGCATCTACCTACGTTATGTCCTCCGCTTGCTGGAAGGCCATCGGCTCTCCAGCCTTGTCGTCATCTCCTAATGCCCTTGAGGCATTTGATGGTCGGGAATCTAAACCCCTGGGAGTTCTTGAGAGTCTTGCGATCACATTACAGGGAAAAACTGTCAACGTGGAAGTAGAAGTGGTTGACGCTAAACTCAACTACAATATACTTCTTGGCCGCAGCTGGACCCATGCCATGCTCTGCGTGCCGTCTACCGTCTTTCGATTCATTAAGTTCCCTCACGAGGGCAAGATTGTCACGGTAGATCAGTTGTCATTTTTCACCTCTAGCTCTGAGAACAACGTGCCGTACGTGGATCAAATTCCGAATCCCCCAGACAGCATAGGACCTGGTCTTTTCAAAGACCCAGTCCTCATGGGTATTTTCCCTGCACCGCCACCGAATACCGCTCAAGTTAACATGTTGTCCAGGACTGATGACCCCTGGCTCATTCCTACACCTGAGCAGGTATATGAGTTTGGAGAATCCATGCCTTTAATGCCAGTAGAGATCAGCTACTGTGAGATTGTTGCTGCATCGGACCCTCCACCTCCTCAGCATGCTCCGATGAGCATGGCTCTCGACGTCTACTCGCAATCCCCCTGGCTTGGTCAGGCTGATTCACCTGATCCTCTCAGAGAGACTTTTCCTTTAGATGAGGCTATCATTGAAACCATGTCTCTTGAGGAGCTGCCCTGGGGCGATGGACATCATCGCTCCTCGTTTATGCCCAGCTTGGGGGCAATGACGGATTTTCTGGAGCGCTATGCTACTCAGGTTCCTTCCCCTCCTCTTCAAACACCGATCTTGATGCACGAGGTCTTTTCGGAGGGTAATCTGAGTAACATTACTCAAACGGTTCCTATCAACATCTCTGTTAAACCAGGGATTGTTGAGAACATTCATGTGGGTGTGACCTGTTCTCCCGAAGAGATCCAGGTCTATACGGAACTTTTTAAAGAGTTCAGAGATGTTTTTGCATGGTCCTACGAGGAAATGCCGGGAATTGATCCTAGTATTATCGTGCACGAGATTCCAACCTATCCAGGTGCGAAACCCGTGCGCCAACGCTTGCGTCCCATGCATCCTCGGAAAGCCGCCGCTATCAAGGCAGAGGTTGAAAAACTTCGAACGCGGGGTTTATTTATCCTATCCCCCTTACAGAATGGGTGTCCAATATCGTCCCTGTCGATAAAAAGCAGGGTACCATTCGAGTCTGTGTGGATTATCGCGATATCAATCGCGCCTGTCCTAAGGACAATTATCCCACTCCGTTTATCGACCAGATTATCGACGATTGCGCCGGGAGTGAGATCTATTCCTTAATGGACGGTTTCTCAGGTTACAACCAGATCAATATTGCACCTGAGGATCAACATAAGACCACATTCATCTGTCCATGGGGCACTTTCGCATACAAAAAACTCCCGTTCGGCTTAAAAAACGCTGGTGCCACATTTCAGCGTGCGATGTCATACGCTTTTCATGATATTCGCCATATTGTCCAGCCTTATCTGGACGACTTGCCAGCCCATTCGGGTAAGCGAGAGGACCATCCTGAGCATCTTCGCCAGATATTTCTTCGTTGCAGACGCTACAATATCAGGCTTAATCCTCATAAGTGCGTCTTCTGCATTGATTCTGGCCGTCTTTTAGGCTTTATAGTCTCGAAAGACGGAATTCGCCTCGACCCTCTGAAGGTTGAGGCCATCGTAAATCTCCCATCACCCTCCTCCCTGTATCAGTTACAGAGTCTGCAAGGGAAAGCGAATTTTCTTAGGCGCTTTATCCCGAATTATGCCGAGGTGGCCAAAGGGTTCACTCGTTTGTTAAAGCAGAATGTCCCCTTTCATTGGGATGAAATTGCTCAAGAATCCTTTGAGAAGCTGAAGACATTGCTAGTCAATGCTCCATTGCTTCGTCCTCCGGACTACCACCGCGACTTTACTTTGTATCTAGCCGCCGCATTTAGCACCATCGCCATGGTCTTGGTGCAGGATGACGAGAACGGTGATGAACATGTTGTTTATTACCTGTCTCGGAACCTTCTCGACCCGGAAACGCGTTATGCACATGTTGAGAAGTTGGCCTTAGCAACCGTACACGCCGTACAACGCTTTCGCCATTACATCCTTTTGCGCACGATAAAAGTGGTTTCAGACTGCAACCCTATGACGTATATTCTTTCTAGACAATTACTAGGGGGAAAGTACTCCAAATGGATCGTCATCCTGCAGGAGTTTGACTTGGAGTTCACCACTGCCAAGTCAACTAAATCACTGGTCTTCGCGGATTTGATATGTTCTCTCCCTACGGACTCTGTTCCTTCACACTCAGAAGATCATATACCGGACGAAACGTTGTTTCTTATTGATACTCGTGATCCTTGGTATGGTGACATTATAGTGTATCTTCAGACCGCGACATTTCGGTCTGAGTTGGATAAAACTGCTCGCCGTCGGATTCGGCACCAGTCCCAACCCTACCGTATAGTAGGAGATACCTTATATCGTATTGGAGTAGATTCGGTGCTCCGACGATGCCTTACCTTGGAAGAGGCTGAGAAAGTATTAAATGACTGTCACAGTGGCGCCTGTGGCGGACATATGTCCGGGTATGCTACTGCCCAGAAGATTCTACGGGCAGGTTATTTCTGGCCTTCTATATTCAAGGATTGTATCACTGCAGTTCGAAAATGTCATCCATGCCAGATTTTTCAGCGCAAGATGCGCACGCCGCCGTTGCCTTTGCATCCCGTTATTACCGTCGGCCCTTTTGCGAAATGGGGCGTATATTTTATGACGTGTAACCCTCACTCGGCCGGGGGGCATGCGTATATCATTGTCGCCGTCGACTACTTCACTAAGTGGGCCGAGGCGATGCCTACACTAGCTGCTGACGGGAAAACGGCTGCTTCATTTTTATTCAACCATGTTATTGCACGATTCGGGGTTCCTCAAGCTATCGTCACGGATCACGGTACTCATTTCCGCGATTACATGATGGCGGAGCTGACAGCTGCGTTGGGCCTGCGTCACGACAGCTCAACGCCATACTACCCTCAAGCGAACGGTCAGGTTGAAGCGGTGAACAAGGTTTTGGTCACTATGCTTCAACGAACAGTTGGGATTCATAAATCCAGTTGGCATCTCCAACTGTTCTCAGCTCTCTGGGCGTACCGAACATCTGCTAAAAGTGCGACCGGATTCACACCATTCCAACTGGTGTACGGTCTGGAAGCTACTTTGCCGGTTGAATGTGAAATTCCTTCGCTCAAATTAGCTGTGGAGCTCTTACCGGATACTTCTCCTGAGGAAGAACGTCTTCTGTATCTTGAACGGTTGGATGAAACCCGTCGTCTAGCTGCTTTGATCATCGAAGCACAAAAGAAGAGGGTCAAGACTCATTTTGATCAATCTGTTTCTCCCCGTTCTTTCATCGAAGGAGACCTCGTCCTCTTGTACGATCAGGCACATGATAAGCTTGGAGCCGGTAAGCTCCAGCCTATGTGGCACGGGCCCTATATAGTAAAGCGCGTTTTGAAAAATGGGGCCTACGAGCTTATAGATTATGAAGGAGTTCCGCTGGCGCAGCCCAGAAATGGGTTGTACCTTAAAAAGTACTATGCCTGAAGTGATTTCTTGGTGTGGTGTGTGTACATAAGTGTGTGATTGTCATTTGTGTGCATGTATAGTGTGGTGTGCTTTGTAAACATCTTTCTGCTGATCGGGTCTTCCTGGTTGTGCAGATGTCTATTCATCCATTTGTTGGTTTCGCGGATGGTGCCTCCCGCAGTACCAGGAATATGTCTTCCGCAGCCTGGGTAATCTACGATCCTGCTGGTGAGTTGATCGACTTGCAAGGTGTGTGTTTAGGACGTACCACGAACAATATCGCGGAATATAGTGCCGTGTTGGAATTATTAACCGAGGCAGTAAACCTTGGTATCCGTGAATTGCTCGTGTACCTAGATTCACAACTTGTAGTGTTACAACTGAACGGACACTATTCGGTAAGAAACCCGTCCATCTTACGTCTGTATTTGCGTATTCGATTACTGGAAAGGAATTTTGACTACATTACATATCATCATATACCCAGGCATTTGAATACATTAACGGATGCAGTAGCAAATTTGGTATTAGACAGACATTTGCGCAATTTATAAATCATCATCACATGTAAAGAAAGACTCATCCAGAAATAGATATGTATATATCTAGATATCGAAATGTTTACATAGAGTGTGTCACATAAAACTCAAAAAATATACATAGTCGTCTTAGTACATCCGGAGACGCTATGTCTCTCAAAAAATAGGTGTAGTATAAATCCTAAGGACTAATCCGCATGGTGCTCATGATAGCACGTCACTGCACGCACTAGGCGCCTCAGGATTCGGTGGATCCGATTCGGAACTCCCACTGTGTGGCGCTGGTATGCCATCGGTACGTCTGCTAGCCGGGCATAGTCTGGGATCCCGTGGGCGATCCCCTCGAGGTTCTGGATCAGTTCATCTCCTCCGGTGCCTTCCCCCTGAATCTCAGGGGCGAGTTGGGTCCTCCGGGAGATTGGAGACATCCCGGCTGGTCTCTCAGGTCCTACATCTGCATGCATATATAATTGTGTTAAGACGAATGTGTATTTACAAAAAAAAAAACATATAAACATAAAATCAAAAATATGAGGTCTTACCCAGCTCTTCGTCCCAGTCGTCTCCTTCTGGTAGTGGGAGGTCTGGGTCCCCGGTAAAGTCAGTTCCCGAATAGGGCCAGTCTTCTATGACAATCAGCTGGCGCCGTAACCACCTAAAAAACTCTGGCCTCCAGGACATCTGTTGGCCACCTCCAGATCTGGGCATCAGTGCTGCCCAGCGAGCCATTCTTGGCTCTCGTGGTATCGGACTCGCCACTGCGGCCCCTTGGCCCTGGAAGATTGGTATGCGTTCCAGAATGAACGATACCAAGATGGAACCATAACCGAACTGTTTCAGTTTCCCCTGTTTGCACTTGGTGAGCTGCCTTTTCATGTTAATCGTTACAGCTGTTGCCCAATCATACAGTCGGGGACCCATGCATTCTGAGGCCAGTAAGAGTTGGGCCTTTGTAGCCTCGTGCGGTGCCTGCGATCCAGCAGCCCGCGTAATGGTATGGAGAACTACTTTCAGTGCTAGATCAGGGATGGTGTGGATGTCCACTTTCTTACTTCCTGATCCCGTCTGTGCCCCTCGGCACACCCGTGCCATTACTTCTTCCATCTTTTCCCCAGATGGTCTGCTTCCAGTCAGTACCGGGATTGGACCCCTGCGGGACAATCCAGTGATGAAATAAACATCAGTGACCTATAATTCTAACACCTGGTCTCGTAGCCTGAACACCTATTCATTTTCATCCCAGATGCTGATTAGATATTGGAGGAGCTCGGGCTGAGCTCGTAAACATGGCGTGAGGAAGAACTTTTTCAAGCCACAGTCTCTAAGTGCATTCATGCAAGCTTGGCTTTGCATGGCCCGTTCGTCTTCTTCTCCGTGCTCTCGTTCCTTCCATTCAATTGCCATTTTGAGTGTTTCTCTGCATTCACATGGTAAAAAACCCCTGATTAGATCTTTGGTGAGCTCCAAATTCCAAGCATTTTGGTCTACATATCGAAATTTTAGGCGAAATTTAAGGTTTGGCCGCTGGCGCGGCTGTTTTGCGAACAGTCGCGCCACGTGGCGCGAGCCCTTTACAAAAAGAGCTCATTGGCGCGGGTCCGTGCCCGATACCCGCGCCAATGGGCCCAGCCCTAAATTTTTAAGAGTGGCCTCACAAAACTGATTTTTAAGGGAAAATCATTAAAAAATGAATGAAAATGTAGAGCATGGGAGCGCCTTTTACCTGTGACAGACGAGAAGCTGAATGGTTGCCTGGATTGGTCGCAATCGTCGACGAAATTTTCTGCTCCAAATGGACCACTGTTGCTTTCTACCAAGGTAAATAGTAAAAGTAATTTTGTTTTTACCAATTTGACATATTTATAACTTTTTCGACGTTAAATGAGTTTTAAAAGTCATTTTGATCAAATATTTGCATATGTTATGTCGAAAATGGATTTTACGCTTACTTGGTATGTGCATCGACAAGATTTGCGACTTAAACGATGGAAACGAGTTGTATTTTATACTTTTTCGGGCTCGGTAAATACACGAAAAAGTCACTCTGGAGTCATCTTTCAGCTCTTTTCTGACTCTCTAAATATGAAAAGATTGCCGAGGCCCTTGTCATTTCGATCTCATTAAAATGGACACGAATCGACATCCACCCAGTATAAGTTTAACCCTTTTTCGGGCTGGGATGGATTGATTACGAAAAAGGAATACCCTAGCCTATCGCGACTAGGAGGTTTTTCCGGATATTGTTTTCTACCTTTTCGGATCTGGGGAACTATTTACGAAAAGGGACCTGTGGAGTTTTCTTTTCCGCTGTCTTTTCAAACTCTCTAAACATGAAAAGACGCCGAGTTCTTCCTTTGTCGGACTCGTTAAACCCTGATGACATTGGATTCCGTCGAAATGACGTTCTCCGAGTTTCTCCTTCCTAGGACTCGTTAAATGCACTAGGATGGATTCGCCCGAAGGGCGGACTTATATCACAAGCATATGCTATCCCCTTCAAGCTTGTTATCAAAAATAATTGGGGTACTCGCCAGAAATGGTGGGGAAAAAATGGAACCATCGTCATTGTCGTCGGCAGTATGTCGCTCTTGAACATGGCACTTGTCTGCATTCGTGTCGGGTTGGGGACATCTCATCTCGTTGCTTCACTTTGCCTCCATGGGTTTGGGTAATCTCTTTTGACCTCTCATCTGTTCATTGCCTCGTCGCCATGACCTCTGATCCGCTGATGTCAAATACTTCCAAGTCCATTGTCGTGCCGTTCATGTGTTCAAGAGAAGTTGGCCTCTGCAAATATCAACCTTCCTCTGTTTCTCATACGATCCTGATTCACAACATAACATCATGTTCCTCTGTCTCGTGTCGATGATGTGGGAATCATTATGGCCCACCTTCGATCAAGGTCACTTCCTGTCGACATCAACTCATTATCCGGGAAGTTGGTCTAGAGACTCCTTATGGTACCTTGGAGCCTGCATGCCTCAATGGCAGGTTCGTCGCATTCGACGTGAGGTTTACATCATTGACCTCCGATCGAATGATTCTGCGGGTGTTCGACGTCAGCTCATTTATTCGCACGCCGTAGATTGTACCTGTAGTACCTTGAGGGCCATTGTCATTATTGGTGGTTCCTCTCGCGTCTGTTAACAGCTTTCATCATTGGCTGGTAATCAGACGATGTTCTTGCATGTTCGACTTCGGCTCACATATTCACATGCTCGAACTTGTACTTTGTTTGGGTCGAGATGGAGCGCAAGACCCTGGATTGTGTCTGTTGTAATCCAGGCTGCGATTGTGGATTATTATCATTATGTACATGACTCACTGATTGGATGGCTGCGACCATACCCGAGTCTATTTGTTTGATCTTAGTTGGATGGCTGCGCCCATACCCTGGATCCGGATTATAGCATACTCTGTTTCGGATGGCTGCGTCCATACCACTTATACATCATGTACTTGAGATATCAGTTGTATCTTTCTGAGCAGGTTTTCCAACGGCGGGCCTTCGATTGAACATGTTCTCGTAAAGCATTTCACCCCTCTCTCTCTCGGGCCTCATACTTTAGGGGGCATCTGTTACACAGTAATTTGTCACCGTCCCTACCATTCCCCATCCTGCACAATGGAGGACCCATTTCGTGACCTGTGAACATTGTCATGCCTTGAAAACATCATCAATGCATCCCTCTAAGCATGAGCTTTATTTTCCCTTGAGACATCTCCTTGAAAAAATCATGAAAAACATCCCTTTTTGCATTGGCGCGGGCAGTCAGTTCAGTACTCGCGCCAATGAGGAAAATCCTGCAAAGAGGTCGCGCCACTTGGCGCTCTGTCATAGAGCAGTAGTCGCGCCACCCATTTTAGGGACTGTTTTTTAAATATGGATGGTGGAAGTTGAGTTCAAACAAACTCACAAACCATTGCCTATCTTGAGTTGGGAGGTTTGGCTGCGGGAGTTCTATGGAAGGGAAGTGGTTTTGCCACCTTCCATGGAACCTTCCTTGTTGATAGGGCCAATCCCATAATAATAGGGATCCCAACTCCCTCTTTCCCCATCTATAAAAGCCTGCTCAAATCCATGGCAAGCTAGTCTTGAAGTGCCTAAGCTTTGTATCTCCATATTCCCAAGAGCCTTTGTGCTGTAAAGAATCCTCTCTTTCCCTTAAGGCCAACTCAAGTAAGGAGACCATTGTCACGAGACTCTGGAGAGGTTTTCCCTTTCCTTGGCGAGCTTTGCGAGATGTGGACGACCGGAGACCCGTTCGAAGGAGGCTGCGACGTCAGAACTTGGTTGTAACCTCTATTCGTTTATTGTTTAATAGATGACTATGATTATGGTTCCACTCCGTTTTCCATCATGTTAATGCGAGTAATGTCTTTTCTGACCGATGTTTAGTTACGTATGCTGGTTCCTATGCTTGTATCTGTTCGTTTCTTCTATGTGCAGGTGTTCATCCGCGGGGATCGTGGAAGGATTGTGATCTGCCAGGGCTGAAGGACGGGGACACTTCTTCTTCAGATCATAGCGTTGGAATCCAGGTAGGCTTCTATTCCTAGTCTTTCCATTCGTAACTAGGAGCTTGCGTCATAGCATTGTTTGTTTGTTGCTAGACCCCTGCTGGGCTAGTAGGGATCGCCTCTGTCCGCAGAGGGGATTTACCTCCTCAACAATAGTCGATATTAAAAGCATTGTTCAGTGATGCTCTTTACCTTCCTGAACTGTAGGAGAATTTGATTCACAAAGAAGTACTAGATCTCTATCTTATATTGGATTTATCAGTTTGTTCCAAATAGGAGATACATCTATCCCTGTGGAAACATTTCACCAATCCCTTACAAAGAAGCAGTTGTTATCCCCCAAATCACCAAGAACAAAGTTGCAGACAAATAATAAACCTGTTGGGTATTCAGCAAAGACATCAGGAGATCCACCAGCTAGATTTGGTGACAAGTCATATCACAGCTAGAATCTCACTCTCTCGATAGCAGCACGCATATGAGCTGTTGTTCTGTAGCATAGCCTTCAAAATAAGAATCAAGTTAAGTTTAACATTCCCTTTAGTGTATATAATAGGGAATTTTTGCAGCACAAATGTGAAACATTATATGCAGGGTAGCCTGTTTTGAAATTGTTCTATCAAAGAGATGATGACAAAGGAATAGATGTAGAACAATGCGGTACATCATGGATGAATGATTGACAGTAACTTCGCTGAATCTCTTCTATCATTTAAAGGTAGTCATGAGGCTTTGTTGTCTGGTTATTGTATTGAGAATTGTAGTGTATTTTAACCTTTAATTAGGCATCTGCAAATGAGGAATTGTAACCACAAAAAGTAGTAGCTATCAAAGGAGGATATACAAATAGCCTACCAGAGTGTGAAGATACCTCCAAGAATTGTATGAAGTAGAATAACGTTGAGTAATTTTCATTTTGTCACTGAAGATTGTGTCTATATGGCATGTTTAATTACATGCTTCATCTTTAATGCAAGTCAGATATTAAATTGGATTCAATTGGTGTATTACTGTTAAAGTCTACACAGACTTCCTACGAGAAAACACTTAACTTTAACCCTTATGCACTTTATTTTTGGCCATCTATCTAATAATTAGTTATGTTCTCTTACCACCAGTTATGTTCTCTTTGAGGCAATCAAAAAATAAATTTACAACCCACTGATTACTTAATTCACGCACAACTTCACCAAAATAGGTTTCCTTGTTGTGTAGGTGTTTATTACTGTTGTGAATTGTGTATGGCACTGAACTGGGATTGAGTTTAATACACAGTTCAATGCTTAGATTTTTTTATAATCCAGAGCCAATTCATCCCTTTATCTTGTCCATTCTGGCCACATTTCATGATTGAAAGTAAGATTAGGTCAAGGTTCATCTAGGGTAAAAACTGTTTCAGTCATAATTGACTTCATCATATCCACGAACAACTTGCCAGTAATTGATATCTGGCCATATTTGTCATGCCTATAGAACAAGATGGTTCTTTGGGTTATATTTTATTTGGACTTATAAGTTATAACTACCAGATTTGAAAAGATGCATATATCGAAAATGTATTTCTCCTTGTACAAATTTAAAACAAGACATCATTTGTACAACATACTAGGAGAGCATTGGCAAGTTCTAGAGTGGACCTCCTCTCCAATCAATGGAGCTATCAGGTAAATACAGGGTGCCAATGCTACTACTTGTGGGATTCTGCTACAAATAGATTCATGGCATGGCATGGGCATGACATGGGTAATTCCAAATCGAATTTTTCTAATGGTTCTCTTCATGTTGATGGTTATAATTTTAACAGATTCAGCAGGGTGGCTGCAACTGGCACATATTCCTTTCAATATCCAGATTTTGAAGGCACAAGAAGGAATAATATTTTGGAGAAGTGAGAAGCAGTTCACCTTATTATAGTTACCATGCTAGGTCTTCCTTTAAGAGATTCCCAGCATCAAATCATTTCCATAAATATGGTTGTGTAAGAGTCGTGATGGTGTTGTAATGTAAATTATGTTTCCATAGTTGAACATCTGAAGTATTTTGCGATATTGTTATGGTACCATGGCACCTAGATCGGATCCAATTTTTATCAACACTTTTTTAATAACATGTTTTCTTTTCTTCCCATTGTTGTTCATTTCTCCTCAAACTCCTCTCCAACCTCAATATCAGTGCTAGTAGTAGCATGAGCAACAACACTACGCTTAGCAGAACTAGAAGAACATGTTTTCCAAACTGCATGAGAACTACTTCCCTCATGAGTCACCATGTGCCATGCTTGGTCTCGGTGGTTCTCTTCCTTCTCCTCTTGGTTCAACTACCATATCTTCATTGGAACCAACACCTTGAACTCCACTAGACAACGATTCACCATTTTGTAGTAGTGATTCGCCATTTGTACTGGTGATTCGCCATGATTTTACAAGATAATATAATCTCATGAGAAATTCGCCAAAAAATTATATACACATATTATATTATTAATAAAATCGCCTTCCATTTTTCCTATGTATCATGGGGATTCGCCCATTTATTATATATATAAATTTAGGGGGGTTCTTAAAATTATCCCTGATTAGCGCCTCAATGCTTTTGATATCTTTGGGGTTGTGGCCCAAGCTGATGATTATGTCTTCCAGAGACTTTATTCTGTTATCTTTGGCCTGAGAAGAGGCCTTCTCAATTTGCAATTGGGCGCTTGTGTTATTTAAAGAATCTTGCAGCGTTAGGGCTGCCATGGCTTTATTAGTAAGAGTGGAATACACCATTTCCCCAGTTTGTTTATGCAGCTCTATCTGGTCCAAAGGATGAATGTCCTTTGCCAGGACCTCAAAATTTTTTCTAATATAATCAGCTGCTGACATGGGTTTTGGCACCTTTGACTTGAAGTGGCTCATCATCATTTTGCCTTGTGAAATGTCAAATGCTGACATTAACCTTTCCTGATTATGTGGAGCCATTTTCAAATATTGATCATATACTTTCATTCTCAATGGATCATTCTTTGCCTTTATATTAATGAAAGTTCTTTTTATATCCCCTGTATCTGTTTTTGGTGGCCTAAAGGAGGATACTTCAGTACTCAACTGCTTTTGCAAAGCTTTTCCTTTCTGATCTGTATGGGTCACACTAACAGAACCAGTTAGTTGACTGTCTTCTCTTCCATCATCAAACACCTCATCTATGATTTCCACATCTGGAAGTGGATCTAGTTTCTGTTTTTTGGCTTGATGTATCTTTGAGGACTCTTTGGGCGGAGTAGTATCTGGAACCTGCCTTTTCTTGCCCATTTCTATATTGGATGGAGTCTGTAATTCTGAAACTTTAGGATGGTTTATTTGAGTGGGAGAAACTTGTGTTTGATCAGGCGCTCTGGAAGTTTGAGGTTTCTCTGCCATGATTAAAGTTTCAATGACCTGTATTTCAGGTTCCTTTCCTTTGCCTTTTGTCTCTGCTGCAACTGATGAACTGCCTTCCTGTAATCTCTGCTGTAGGTTTGCTGCTGAAGAAGTGCCAATGTGAGGTACCTGCACTTGACCACAAGATTCTAGGTCATACTTCTTCTCAAGATATTTCATAATTCTGTTCATTTTTTCCTCTTCACTTTCTTCTTCAACTAGTGTTTCTGCCACCCATTCATCTTGATTGGCATATTGTTCTATTTCAGGAATCTTATGGTGCATGTAAGGGGATGATTTGTTCTTTATTCTTTTTTCACAGATAAAACCAAATGGATCATAAGGAACCCAACGAAAACTTCTTTGGAACTTGCAATGGTTTTGTAGTATAATTTCTGCCTCTCGCTCAGCATCCCTAGAGTTGCATATGTAGGGACCTAATTGACTTTTAATCCTGAGTTGGGCTTTCTTTTTCACACTACAAAAATGAATCATATCTAAATTATTCATCTGCCTGAAGTATTCCAAGGCAAAAAGTCTCATGGGCACATATCTTGGCAACTTGAATGGATGTAATTCACATCCATAGATTCTGATGACTGAATGGTTTTGATATAAATACCAATCTCCAACTTTATAAGTCCTTGAAAGTTGCAAGGTCTTCTTGATTTCATTACTGAGTCTTGGAGGAGGGATTCCTGTCAACAAGGTAGTTTCAGGATATACAAAAAGATCGATGAACTCAGTATAGGAATATGGAGAATTATAGGAAGAATGAATTATGGGAGACCAAAATATAACTAACCTAGGGTTTCCCTTGGCATCAAGCTTTTTAACAGGGAAAGGGAACTTCTCTGATTGATAAAATATAATGAGATGATAAATAACTGAGGAATATTTAAAAACTTTCTCATCATCTAGCCTCATGAACTGGTCATGGATCTTATTGGCTATGAAAGAAGCAAAGTCATATTTAACTTCAGGAGGTTGCCCAGGAGTAAAGATAGACATCAAAACCAGGGTTATCTCATCAACATATTCACTTGTATTGAAACCCAAGACAAAAGATATCATATTTAGGATGAGCCTTCCCAATTTAGTGAAATAATAAAAACCATAGGGAGGAGGTCCCTTAGGTTGATGTTCAGGCAACATGAAATTCTGGCAAATAGACTTCAATTTTTCTGGGGTCAATTGATTAGACTTTTCAATCAGTTCTTCTATAGACAAAGGTGCTAGTTCTTGATCTGGTTCAAAATGTAGCATTGCATTGATAGCCTGGGGAGTAATGGGGAAAAGAACACTCTGGTCAGGGGATATTACAGCTCTCTGAGTGGGGTCATAGTTAGAATGGCAGTAGTGGATAATTTCTGGGAAAATGAGGACTGAGGGGATGAGATATCTCGGGAAATTGGATTCCCACAACCCAATGACATCCAATCCCTTCGAATAATCGTCTCTGCAGCGACAATAGCTTCGAAGGGGGCTTTCATCAAACACTAAGTCTTTAATTTGGAAGTCCTTATCCACTAAGGGCAAATATTCTAATTCTCTGTGGGGGGCATTCAATGGGGTTACATTCAAGGCTGCCGGGGCTTCCATTTTGGTTCTTGTGTGTTCAAAATGGAAGTTTCTGGGTTTTCTTCACAGGCCGGGGCACGATTTCAGTTTTAATGAGGGAAATTGGCACAATTGCAGGTTTGGGGGAACAATTTACAGTTTTACAGCTCAGGGAATGATCTTAGTGATAAGATTTTAACACTAATCCAGTGAAAAAACACGGAACACAGAGTTTCTTTTGAAGTTCGGAGCACAATAGAATAAATACCTGTTTTCGGAGGCAAACTGGGATTTAACAGGTATCAAGTGGTGGCAAGAGGATGCTCGAACACTGGTCCAGCGGAATTCTCGAACAAAATTGGATAGAACAGTAATTTTTAGTGGAAATTTGAATTTCGCAGAGGGAGGCGCAATCGCTTTCAGCAATGAAAATGACTGAAAAAAACACGAATTTTGTTTTATTTCCAAAGTCAAAAGGGGATTTGTATTTAATCGAGGAATGATGTCATTTCAGTACAAGCTGACGTGTGGCAGGGGTCGGGCGGTAAGCGGTAATCCCCGCACCGCTTATGAGCAAGGGCGGTTTTAAATGCGAGGGCAGCGATTCCACAAAGTAATTGACGCGTGGACGGAGGACGGTTTCAAAACCACCGTGCCCCCGTTGGTTATTGTTCGGGTATTGGATGGCTAGCGGAATGACTGTTAGCCATAGATCTTGTAGCGGGAGATCGGACGGTGGGAAGGGACGTGGAGTAAGCGGCGGTTTATCGTGCGGGCCCGACGGGTTTTTGAAACAATTAACTTTATTAAGTATCCCGGGGGGCGTCTAATAGGCGGAAAGTTTGGTTATTAACTAATTCTGATAATTAATTAATCCCATGGTATAATGGAAATAGGGGTCGTGGCGGGGTTTCGATTGTGGTTGAAGTGTCGGGTGGGATGCCAAGTGGATGGGCCACGGTGGCATGGGGGGTTTTTTCCGAAGTTTTGGTTTTAAAAATAAAACTTCGGGTTTATTATTTTTGTGTTAAACATATATATTATATGTTTAAAGCTTTTCTCATATATGTTTTTTTATTATATGATAAATTAATCAATGTAATTAACTCATCATAAGGGCAGGATTATTATATAATGATATTTTTAACCAAAGGGCGCATGATGCGGGTTTTTAATGATTAATTGGGAAATAAATACTTTGGTTAAACTTTATAATAAGATGGGTTTTTTGGATATTTATATAAAAGGAGTTATATACTTAGGATAAGGCATTTTGACTAGGGATTTAGTAAATAGAGTTAAATGTAAGTATGACAAAGGGACAAAGGAACTCAAAATACTTTGCACATCTAAGAAAGTGACAATTTCTGAAGTAAATTACAATATATCATCTTCAACACTTAAACTTAGAATAGAAAGTTATTTTGAGGGATTTTTATGGAAGTTTGCATGATCTTCCTAAGCAAAATAGGATTTTACTTAGGAAAAGATTGAAAGTGAATAATAATGGATAACTTCAAGTACTTAGGTCTTTTTGATCATCAGGCCGAGGGTCCGGTCCCTCCAAAAGTCAAGGAAATGCCTTGAGCCCCTTTGACCTCCAAATACCTTAGCAATTTGGGGAAATTAGTAAAAATCTTAGGGAGAAAGTGATGTGGAAAGTTAATGATTTTGACTTTGCCTTCTGTGAATTTTCTAGTGTATTTTCTGCTTGAGTACTTGTGATGAAGGTAAAAGATTAAACATATTCAACACCATCATTCATCACATAAAACTTTTCAACACCATCTACCTACCCTATCTACTTGACACTACCATTTTCTCTTCTTTATTAGGGTGCACTTAGACTGGCAAACCCTTATCAATCTTGTTTTCTTTTACAATGGCAAATCTATCTAATTCTACCCTTATTACATCCAAGGGCTCAGATTAAACTGTTGAGCACCTTTTATTAACTTATCTGCCAAGATTAAACTGTTTGGTCAGATATTTATTCTCTATTCTACAACATGAAATTGAAACATGAATGAGTCAAGTTTATACAATTTGACTCTTCATAAATTGTGGCAAAAGTTTGACAAGCTGCACACAATTATTTATTTACAAAAATGAAATAGTAGTGGCATTTTGGATTTGCACACTTTCCTTGGTCTATTTTTTGTTTGGGGTTTATTTCTTTCACTTTTTTGACCATTTTATTTTTCTTACCCTTTGATTTCTCTTTTAGGGTATACCCTCTTTACATTTTTTAAATTTTTTGATTTTTTGTTTTTTCAAGAATATGGAACACCTTTGCTCAAGAAAAAGGTTTGAACATATTCCATAGTTCAATCAAGACAATCATGAAAAATGACACCTATTGGTATAGGAGACTAACAGTAAGAATAAGGAGAATCAGAGGAATTATGGAAGATTGCAGACCAAAAAATGACAGACCTAGGATTTCCTTTGGCATCAAGTTTCATGACATGGAAAGGGAAACTCTCTGATTGATAGTAAAGCATGAGATGGTATATAACAGTGGAATATTTGAAAACTCTTTCATCTTCTAATCTCATGAACTGGTCATGAATTTTATCAGCAATATAGGAAGCAAAATCATATTTGACAGCAGGAGGCTATCAAGGGGTAAAAATTGACAACAACACTAGGGTTAACTGGTCAACATATTCACTAGTGTTGAAACCCATTACAGAGGATATCATATTCAAAATGAGTCTGCCCATATTTGTGAAAAAAGTATATCCATAAGGAGGTGGGCCTTTGGGTTGATGTTTTGGCAACATGAAAGTTTGGCAGAGACGATTCAACTCTGCTTGAGATAAATTAGTAGATTTTTCAAGTAAATCTCCCATGGAAAGGGGAGTCAGGGCTTGACCAGGCTGAAACTGTAACATTTCGTTGATAGACTGAGCAGTTATTGGGAAAATGACAGTTTGAATCAGGGACATGACTGCTCGTTGATTGGGATCATAATTAGCATGGTAGTGATAGATTATTTCAGGAAAAATGTGGACTGAGGGTAGAAGATACATCAGAATATTGGATTCCCATAGTCCAAAAATGTCAGAGCCGTTCAGGTAGCTATCTCTACATTGGCAAAAAATTCTGAGAGGATTTTCACTAAGGATGAGGTCTTTAATTTGAAAATCCCTATCTGCTAGAGGCATATAGTCCAAATCTCTGTGAGGGGAATTCAGAGGTGCGACATTCAAAGCTACCGAAATTTCCATTTCTGGTTCTTGTGGATTCAAAAAGGAATTCGGGTTTTGATGAAAAAACAGGGATAATTACAGGTTTGGGAATATAATTTCAAATCTGGGAATTCTAGGAATGCAAATAGAGACCAAATTTAACTCTGTTTCAGTATTTTTTGTTGGAATTAAAACAAAAACCAAGATTTTGCAGAGTTCAGCGGGAATTTGGGTAAATACCTATTTTCCGGGAAATGAACAGTGACGAAAACAGGTGTAGGCAACGGCGTATGAATTCTGGATTGTTCAGCTGCAAATTTCTCAGCAAGGTGGCGGTTGACGGTATTCACAGTTGGTTTTTGAATTTTTTTGCATAGGACACTGGTCACTGTGAAAAATAGTGAAAATGACGTGCGTTGGTGCGTTTTATTTGCAAAGTCAAAGGCTAGCGGGATTTTAATTTTTTAAGCGGATGATGCAAGTAGGTACGGTGGTTTTGTCATAGGAGGTAAGCGGTAAGCGATATACATCGCATCGCTTTTGGGGACAGGCGGTTTTCAACAGAGGGCGAGCGATTCCATACAATACACGACACATGGCGAGGTACTGTTCAGAAAATCGCTCAGCCATCACGCGTTATTTTTCAGACGTGGGGGTGAAGTGATATGAATAACAACCGTTGATCGTGGATTGGTTGATCGAACGACAGTCAGAAAGGGGAGATGACGGAGAGATAAAAGAGCGGGCCCATAATTTAATTACATCGGGGGCGATTTGATTGGTGGAGTAGGTTATTAACTAACCATGAGGGTTAATTAACGTCTTTTAAACGCGACGGGGAAGCAGGCTCATGATTGATTAGAGATTTGACTAATTAATCGCAATGAACACCATATTAAGGTTATATTTCAACCAAAGGGGCGGGATATATAATATTTGGGAATTTTATTAAAATAATACGGGAATAGGTGGATTTTCATAGGGATTTAAATAATAAAGTTAGAAATTAATATGAAAGTGAAATGAGAGCGCTAAGTATAAAAATATTAGGTTTATGTAATTAACTTATGCTTGAATGAAAAGGGTTTATGTAATTAACTTATGCTATCAGGTATTAAAAAATTTTGGTTCTTTTGTCAAAATTTATGAGCTTGTTAGGAAATACAAAACTGACAATGGTTGTATCTTAAATTTGTGGAAAATAATTTGAAATGAAACCTTTTTGTTTAGGTTGTTGTAGCAGGTGCAAACCTCGTTCAAATTACTACGGGCATTGACAAGACAATAAAAGCCCTTGTTTTGAAACTCAAAATTTTGTCAAAGGAGGTAAACGCTTGCCTTTTGAGTAGGTTGGTTTTCCTTTTTGCTGATGGTTTGGTGTATCTAATTGAATTAGTTGCCTAAGGTATTTTTGGTTGCAAAATCCTTTTCATTTTTCATATAGTATTGGCCTTGTGGAATACATTTGATTGTGTGGTCTTGTTAGATCTACAACATTTGTAGTTGTTTAGTCTTATGGCCGAGGTGCACTTTTATTATGGAAATAGTTGATGCAATATTGTCATTTAATCATTACTGCAGGGTAGCATGTTGAGAATTTTCTTGTGAAACATTTGGTATTCAAAATGACACTTGATCCTATACAGCATCATGCACTTGACTTCAAAATTCACATTCAAAGTGTGCCAGAAAATTCTTGCAAAATTTCAAATATCTATGTTGTTTTAAACCATTATCTTTTTCATGTATTGGATGTTGAAAATGAGAAAAGACTTTGGTATGAAACCAACTGGTGAATAATTTCCAGCAAAACAACCACTTCCAAGACATGATTTAGAAGTAGAACATATGTACTTATGAAGCATAGAAAGATATCCTTGATGCATTGTCAATGTTTGGCTAGGGTTATTTTTGGAGAATATAACTCCTTATTCCTAGAATAGTGATCTTCAATACAAGTAAATGCCAGAGAAGAGAGATCATCGTGTGACATAAACCTATTAACAAAAGTGAACAGGGAATGATTATTAATTATGGAATACTAAGTTGTCAGTGATTTTGACTATTTGTCTTTAACATGTAAAAATGTTAAATTCCAAACTTACATCATCATGGTTTGGCATCATGAGCTTGAATAATTGTCCACCATGCTCATAATTTCATTGTTGTATTCATATCTGTAAACAACGTTTCAAATAATAATAAAAAGGTTCTATAAGAAAAATCCAGACCTCCATGCTGCTACTCCTTGTGAGACAAAGTCAAAATTTCATTACACAATTTGACACATAAGAATCTCCTATATCCCAGTGGTATGTATCCAAATTCTTATAATAGTGTCTTCAAGACTTATGTTGACATTGCCAATGAGATATTTAAGCAATGAAAGATGGAGCCTTCTTCATTGTTGTATATGTAACAGTCTTTTATTAATATAAAGATTGATGGTTTTGTCTTTATGAAAATGAAATGTAAAAATAATTTATTGTGGTCAATTGAAAAGTTTTTTTTTAAAGCTTTTCATTATGGAAGGGCGACATAGATATATGCCCTTCTAATTGAAATTCAGACTTGCCCTTCAAATTTGATCACTATGTGGGACCTTAACAAAAAATAAAACTATTTCGCCACATGTTATATAAAACATATAACAAAACCTTCGTCAAAACTTCAAACGAACCCTTTAGCCGTGGGTATTTCATCACGAATTGATCATTTTACCATGTACCTTCTTTTAGAGGAATATTCTTCCACTTGATTAGGTACTTCATAATGGTTATATGTCAAAGAGATACATAATGTTTATCTATAACTTTTTGTGGTTCAAGAATCAGCTTTCATTCTTCATCTAATTTTGGAAGTTCTATTTACATTGGCATATTTTTTCCCAAAACCTTTTTTAGGCAAGATACATGAAAAACCTTATGAATGCAAGAAGAAGGAAAATATAACTTCTATACCACTTGTGCAATCCTATGAATAATTATTTAGGGCCATAACATTTTTGAGCTAATTCTTTATTCTTCTTTTTCTTGAGTGAAGATTGCTTATAATGCTATAATCTAAAAAATACCCAATTACCCTCCTCAAATTATCTTTCACTTCAATGTTGTTCCCCTTGTTGTTTTATCATGTTTCATGTCATTTGAAGGTTTTCCATAATAATTTCCAAAGTTTCTTTAGTATTTTCCATATGTGACTCTGTTTCCTATACTTTGGACTTATCTTGCAAAAAGTATGAGATACTAGGAGTTGGATATCCATAAAGGGCCTTAAATGGGGAAATTTTAGTAGATGTGTGATAGGTAGTATAATATTACCATTCTTCCTTGACGAACCCACTTCATCCATTAATATTGCTTTTCTAAAGAGTAACATTGTAGATAACCTTAAAAACAATTGTTAACTATTTTTGTTTGACCATTTGATTGTGTTTGATATGTAGAACTCATGGCAGCTAGTGTTTCTCCACTCATATTAAATAATTATTTCCAAAATTTTCTTATTCTTGTACAAAAAAAAATCTACAAAATTTGTGTATATAAATGACCACAAAAATGTAATACTTACCTTTATATTTCAGTAACCCTGTAATAAAGTCTATTGATATATCTTCTAGTATTTGAATATGTATGTGGAATGGTTGAAGTAACCCTAGAGATTTTACTATCTCTCTTTTATTTATTATGCAAACCTGACCTTCTCTTACAAAATTTTGAATATCTTTCTTTATTCCTTCCAAAAATATATTTTTTGATCCTTTGAGATGTTTTAAGGAACCTTGCGTCCTACCATCAGAGAGACATGGGACTCCCTTAATATTTGTTTATTCAAATATGCTTGTGTGCATAAAAATATTCTACATTTGCACCAAAGTATATCTCTCTTTCACTCCCAATGCTCCATAGAGTTCATCCCATCCTTTATAAATTTTAGTTTTTGTTTAGTACTTTTGTCATTTTTCCATTATGGCAAGCTTCTTCTAGCCACCTAGGAATATAAAATGTAATTGGATATAAATTTGAGGCCTCTTATATTTTAGAAATAGCATCATGTACTAAATTTTCCTTACCTTTTTTGCAGATTATCTCAAAATTAAAACTTTGCATTTTTTCTCCTCATTTTTGTTAATCTTCTAATGAAAATCATAGCTTCAAAAAATACTTTATGCTATCATGGTATATCTTGACTTTAAAGTACCTCCCAATGATATACTATCCCCATTTTTTATTGCATGTAATATTGCTTCCATTTATTTTTCGTACGTAGATTTCACCAAATATTTTCTTTGAATTCCTTGCTTTTAAAAGCCAATGATATCCCTTATTGTGTTAATGTTACGTAAATTCCTTGTCCTAGTGCCTCACACTCTACTATGAATGTTTCACCAAAAGTAGGTGCAACCGATGTTGGTGTAGAAGACATGGCATCCATTAAAAGAGAGAATGCTAAAGTAGCCTCATCATTCCATATAAATGATATTTTCTTCAAGAGATATGTGAGTGGACTTGAAATGCATGCATAATTCTTAACAAATGATCAATAATATCATGTAAGTCTAAAAAACCTTCTAAGAACCTTGATTTTCTTAGGAATAGGTCATTTTGTAATAGCTTGCATCTTTTGAGGCTCCAACTTCACTCCTTCCTTTAAAACAATATGAACCAAATATTCGAATTCTTATTTCCCAAAAGCACATTTGGATATTTTTACATAAAAATGATTGTTCTCAATAATTTATATAAATTTTCCACATGTTTAGTGTGGTATTTCCATGATTTATTATAAATATGTGTATTATCAAAGAAAACCAACACAAATTTTATAAGATGGGATCAAACAAAATTGTTCTTAAGTCGAGCCCGCCGGACTTCAAACGGCGATATACCATAATTCAAACCAAATTCGCATTCCAAAATAGCCTGCTGACGTCGGCCAATTTTGTGACGTGAAAACTAATTGAATTCTGCCCTAATATTTTTCGGGTCCGAAGTTGGGCTGGCGTACAGAGGGAGAGTTGTGACGCGAATTTATTATCAATTTTGCCCTAATCTTTTTCGGGTCCGGATTTCCACTGCGCGAGCGGCCCAAACAAAGATCCGCTCCAATCAATTTTTTCCATGTGTCCTCAATCAAATGTTGCCCTGTTCTCGGATGCGGGTGCATTCGATGGTGTTTAAGGCGATGGGACATGGATGTGGCGATTTCATATCAATCGCATTAAGTTTTAATGCTGTTCAATTAAGTTCCAAGGTTTTCACATCAAATCGCTTTAATTTTTAACACTGTTCAAGATCGGACCTCCACTCCTGTTAGCGATTCCGCATGCTCCAATATGATCCGGAATTCGACTCTCATTAATGATCAGAGATTAATTATGACGGGCTTTCTTCGATTGCATTGCAGTCGGGTCAATAAAATGGCGTTTCGTTATGGTTTTTCAGATGAGCCGGTTGCTGGTTTACACTGCCTGCTCATTGTGACGAGAAGGAGAAGTGGCCAGCTGAACTGCTGCTTAGACCTTGGTGCATATCTGCATTTCTCTCGGTCTGGTCTGTGTTTGTCTTCCTCTGTTTCTTGGAATTATGCTTCTCCGTCTCGTCTTGTGCCCATTGCTGAGACTGCACCCATGCCTCACCTGCGTCAAAGGATGCGTTGCCGCAGGGGGAGCACTAGAGGTCAACCCTTGCGCGCTCCCTCCAGCCCCTCAACCGAGTCGTCTTCCTAGTCCAGTGATTATCACGCAGGTCGCTATCCAGATACTAGAAGTGGGTGGGGTCAGGTTCTAGGATCTTGCCACCGTATGGGCTCCCCTGCTCCTCATTTCCCCACCACTTCACCTTCTTCCACGACGTGCACTACGCTTTTTTCCTTTAATTTCTCTCTAAACCGCCCACGAATCATAGCTTCAATCACTGTGGTTTTCTATGAGGAGGCCCAAATGGAAGAACAATGCACCCGTCCGACGGGTCTGAGCTCAGAAAAATCCGGCCAACATTCGGGCCTTTAGGAGGGGAGTGGTGGCATGAATGTGGAGATAGCACCTGGCGATCCTAGACCTTCCGAAGGATGGTGCCGAATCGTCGAGGAACCACCAGAGGAGTAGTTTGGTTAATTTGTTTTTCTTGCTTCGCGGCCCACTTAATTACGGCTACTTTTAGATTATATTACTGTGCTGGACCTTTGTAATATTTTTGAATTCTATAAACGTTCAAGACTGGTTTCCCCATATGAGGGCAGTCTTATTTTTGATTTTTTGATGACAAATTTTCCATGAGTCTGGGCAATGTTTTTGACTTCGATGTAATTTTATTCCCACTGTTAATAGATTAACTTTACTTAGAAAAAAAAATGTTGCCCTGTTTATATTTTAAACCTGTTTTTTGAAATACAGAGTCATGTTTATATGATTGTTTATAGTCGAAGCGCTGCGGGGTGGTTTATTATATTAATATGTCACGGTCGAATTATGTTCATAACAATTGGAAAAAAAAATGTTATGTTGCCATGTTTCTATTTTAAACCTGTTTTTTGAAATACAGAGCCATGTTTATATGGTCTACATATTATACTTTTTCTCTGTATATCTACAGGAACCTTTTTTCTATGAACAGGGTGGATGCTGTAGCGGGCTACTAATGGAAACAAGCAAGCCTGAACCTTACATCTCGGATGCAACAGATGGTTACCAATTTTGGAATCAAGCGAGCCTGATCTTACAAGCGAGCCTGGGTTTCTGTAGATGGTTTTTATTTCCGAGAACAAGCGAGCCAGAACATACAATCGACCCTGGGTTTATACATATTTTTTCTCTATCATGGATGCTTTTTGTGTGAGGCGTATATCAACAGTACATGTCTCTGCACATTTCCTGTATCCACTTTATGATACTATTTTATGTGTTGACAGGTTATCACTCTGCCTTCAAAACTAGCGATGCTGGTTTATTGATATGGTCTGATGGTCTTTTTATATTTTGGACATATCACACTCCTCACATGATTAGCATTTTTCTCTGTTCAAGGATTTTGGGTACTTTAATTTGTATTTTGAACAATGGACGTCGGTACTCTATCTGTTGTTTTAGTATTCTACATACTGCTATTTCACTTTCTTATAGATGCCTCGGGCATATTTGGATGCTTTCTCAGATTTGTCGATAATCTCCATGTGGACCGTTACTGGGTTTTATATCAAGTCCCTGTATGTGACATGGGGTATTTTTCTATCACTGTCTGGGGTGGGACTTCCACTTTTATGGATGGATATTTGGGTTCCAATCTTCAGATGTGAAAATGTAATGACTTCATGGACTGTTTTACTTCATATAATATATTCAAAACAACGTTTTTTCTCTTGTGAAAAAAAAATGATTAATGTTTATCACTCTGCCTTCAAACTAGCGATGCTGGATTATTGATATGGTTTGATGGTCTTTTTATATTTTGGACATATCACACTCCTCACATGATTAGCGTTTTTCTTTGTTCAAGGATGTTGGGTACTTTAATTTGTATTTGGAACAATGGACGTCGGTACTCTATCTGTTGCTTTACTATTCTACATACTGCTATTTCACTTTCTTATAGATGCCTCGGGCATATTTGGATGCTTTCTCAGTTTGTCGATAATCTCCATGTGGACCGTTACTGGGTTTTATATCAAGTCCCTGTATGTGACATGGGGTATTTTTCTATCACTGTCTGGGGTGGGACTTCCACTTTTCTGGATGGATATTTGGGTTCCAATCTTCAGATGTGAAAATGTCATGACTTCATGGACTGTTTTACTTCATATAATATATTCAAAACAACGTTTTTTCTCTTGTGAAAAAAAAATGATTGTTTATAGTTGAAGCGCTGCGGGGTGGTTTATTATATTAATATTTCACGGTTGAATTATGTTCATAACAATTGGAAAAAAAAAATGTTGCCCTGTTTCTATTTTAAACCTATTTTTTGAAATACAGAGCCATGTTTATATGATTGTTTATAGTCAAAGCACTGCGGGGTGGTTTATTATATTAATATTTCACGGTCATTGGAATGCCCACAATTCATAACAAATATTGGAGATTTACTGTCCTGTTTTAAAGTTTCATTTTTTTTTTGTTTTTTAAATTGAACCCGTCGTCAGTATACCGACGCTTTGTAAGCGTCAGAATTGCGACAACTTAAAAACATCGGAAGAGCGACAGTATAAAAACGTCGGACGAGCAACGTTCAAAACGTCGGACCACATTTCGTCGGAATTGCGATAGTTTACAAACGTCGGAAGAGCGACGTCCAAAACGTTGGAGCACATTTCGTTGGAATTGTGACAGTTTACAAATGTCGGAAGAGCGATGTTCAAAACGTCGGACCACATTTCGTCAGAATTGCGACCGTTTACAAATGTTGGAAGAGCGACGTTCAAAATGTCGAACCACATTTTGTTGGAATTGCGACAGTTTACAAACATTGGAAGCGCGACGGTTTAGGAAACGTCGGAAGAGCGATGCTTGTTTGGAAGCGACGGAAAAAGTGTCGGTAGTGCGACACTTTGTCAGTGCGTCAGAATAGCGACGTTCTGGCAAACCACGTTTTGCCCGTCCTCGAATTTTTGCTCTTGCGACGACTATGTGTCGGAATAGAAACGAATTGGCCGTCGGAAATTGAGCCAAATTTTCTAGTGAAATATCAAACATGTTCATCACAATTCAAACATTCAATTTATTTAATCTGAGGCAATCTTAGAAGGCACTAAAAAATAAAATATTCCCTGAAGAGAATATGTTTCCATCAACTTGTAAAGAAGCGCTTTAGAGGTTGGTTGAGTTTGGGATTGACTATAAACAAATTAATTCATGTAAAAATGATTACATTTTATACAAAGATGAATATTAAGACAAGGTAGAATTCCCTTTATGCAAAGGGAAGAGATATTGAACAAATTTAGAAGGTCTTATAGTTCCAAAGAAAGTTTTTTGTCACATGCCAATTATACCTGGAATTCAACGAATGTTTCATTGAAATTCACTTACGTAATTGATGTATTGACATCCAAAGAACAAGAGTAAATATTGATTAATGCGAATTTCGTCCGACTCCAAAACGATGAAACACATAGAGGTAAAATGACCAAGAAAATTCAAAGATGATCCCCATAGTATTAGGTTTGGTCATGCAATTGATGGAGTGTGCCCATTCTCTTTTCTGAGCTCAAATTATATTATGTGCCCAATCAGATTGATAGTATACAATATTCTCCCATGGATGAGTGTTAGAAAGGAGCACCTTATGTTGACTCTCATTGTTTCAGGAAAACATCAAGTAAAAAAAAAGGACGTTTATATTACGCCTTTTATTGATGAGATGCAACTATTATGGAAAGGAATAATAATGTATGAAATATAACGTCCTTCATCAAATAGGTACTTCATGTTGTATGGTGTGCTATGTTGGACTATTCATGATTTCCCAGGACTTGGTGTTTGTTCTAACATGATAAAATATTTAGGTATTTACACTTATAATTTATTTTGATCCCAACTTTCATACTTAATTTTATACTTTTTTTTTTTTTTTAAATGTTATTAACATAACTTATTGAATTACGATGCTTCAAACAAAGGGGATATTTGCATGTCCAAGATGTGCATAAAAATTTCAAGGAAATATTCTAAATATCTACATAAATTTGTTTATGCAAATGACATGGTTTTTCTACCACAGATCATAAGTTTATAAATTTCCAGAAGAATCATTTTGATGGAAAATTTGAAAATAGAGGCCCTCCCATGATTATGGGTCCAAGTGATTGGCTTAATAAGTATGAAGATGCTAATTCGAAAGCCTGGGAGGATATTTTTTTATTAAGGTGATTCAATTGAAGAACCAGAACAAGTTGTAGTTAATATGCTAGAAGGAGTGAAAAGGCAATACATATTTTATGAGCTCCCTTACAGGAAGGATCTATTAATATTTCACCTATTAGATCCTATGCACATCTTAAAAAATGTACCAAATTCTATATTTCGACATATATTAGGAAAAGAGAAGGACACCTTATATTCAAGGAGAGATATTGCTCTTTCGGGTACCAAATTTGATAGAAGACAGTTGTGGCCAAACAGGCAAAATGGAACATATGTAGAAGCTCCATGGATTTTGAAAAAAAAAGAGAGCTGGACCAACTAAAAAAAGTCATCCATTCAATGAGGACACCTAATGGCTACGAGTCAACATCGGAAAACTATTTTACAATTAATAGACACGTGAAAATATTTAAAAAACATGATTTTCATAATTTCATGAAGGTATTGTCATCATTTAACTTTTACTGGTAACATTGATTAAGTAAAAATTATATTTTGATATTATGTTGTGTGAGAAAAATTACTAATGACCTTTGAGAAATTTGTTTGATAACATATCATGCCATTGGAAATTAGGGGGATTCATGTCTTACCGTTGACTTAAGGAATTCCATAAGTCGATTTTCAGCATTCACAAGGTATGTGATATGAAATTTTCATGTGTGAGAGACATAGAGATATTATATTATTTTTTAATTTTTGACTAAAGGTACATACTATTTTTATATTGTTATATTAGGTGGGTGAAATCCAAGGAGATCCACGAATGTGAAGTGCCAAAATGGAGGAATGAAATTGCAAAAATTGTATGTGTATTTAATAAGGATCTCGCTACAAGTTTCATGGACCTACAAGTCCATATACACGTAGTTGATGACATTGAATTTGTGGGTGTTGTAACAATGAGGTGGATGTTTTTATTTGAGAGGTATATGAAAACTCTAAAAATACATGTCTGACAAAAGGCACATACATAGGGTTGCAATGTTGAAGGATATGCATAGAATGAAACATTTTTCTTCCTATGTGAATTCCTTGGTAAGGTTTTGAACATGGGCCACACTTATGGAATGAAGAATGAGCATAAAATATTATTTATGGAGAAAACCACAATCTAATGGTGTTCAAGTAGAAATTAGTAATTAAATTCATGATGATCATGGTTGTTTTCCTTGCAATCATTAATTTACTCTAATTTATTTGTCAAATTAACAACATGACATTTGGAGTTTGAAATAAACATGTTGACATGTAATAGGTGTATACAAAATTCTATACTTGATAAGTTCATTCGATATCACATGGAATTTATGAAAAAATGGATTGATTTATATGATAAAAAGAGAGGAAGTATTAGAAAAAAAGGAGACAATTTAAGAGATCGAACCTAAGGAATGCTCCACTTCCACTGATATGCTTGGGGAATGGGGCAAATATTGCACACTACAATGGGTTACTGAACAAATTCAAAATAAAATATAAGATGTAGGTACACATTCAAATATAAAAGAAGATGAAGTAAACATGTGTAGAGGACGTGAAAGAAATGTACAATTGGAATTTTACAAAATGTTATTTCCTTACAATTTTGACACTATTAACTATTTTAATATTCAATATTATATATATATTTTTCATTGAAATAAATGGTATTTCACAGGTGAGGAAATATCCTGCAATGTGGGCATATGGTCGACATTATCGTGTAGAAAGTGTATATGCAAATAGGCGATCCTTTGACTGTGGCATCATGGTTGATTTCAAGCAATCCCAGTCGATCAAGTTCAAAAAATAAGAATGTTATTGAAGGGAATCTACAATATGTTGGGAAAATCCAAGGAATTATCGAGTAATTGTTGTATTTTTAAGTGTAGATGGTAAGAAGCATTTGAGAGGACACAGAGACATGATACCCATAGTGGTTTTTTTTTCTATAGATTCCTAAATGTTCCTACTAGAAGATAAGGATCCTTATGTTCTACCAATTCATTGTGAGCAAGTATTTCTTTAACTCAAACAAGAATCGATAGCGATAATTGGACCTGAAATGGATATTTATCATACATTATGATCTAAAATTAAGGCATATATTTGATGATGCATTAGCGGATACCGAGAAGAACAATGGTGGCCTACAAAATGAGAGATAAGAATTAGAGAAAATCAAAGAAATTGACATACATGATGATGTTGAAGATGGTTTTGTTCAAGCACAAGAAGACAACAATACAAAGTTAGATGATGTTATAGAAGATAAAAATATGGATGGTATAGAAATTGATGATCCAAATACATTTGATAACAATATATATGATCTACAGTCAAATTTCAATGAAGATGAAGATGATGCAGGTCAAGATGAGGCTGATCATAGTATTAAATACTTGAAATAACATATGAACATTGGCAATGATACATTGGATAACATTGTTGCAAATAATAATGTTAATGAGTAAGATTTCTAAATTTTCACAATTATTTGTAATCCATGTTTAAAAAACGATGATATTTATGGCCAAAACTTTGAAATGCTTCTATATTATTTGTGTTGATGCAAATTACCTATTTCCATATCGTTAAAGTGTTCAATCTTTGGTATGAATTGTTGGCAAAAAAAAAGTACTACTTGGATAAGAGTTAACATGGTTAGTTGTAATTTATTGGTTGATAATGGTTTATAGGTGTTGTCATCGTATTGGTTAGACTGAGACTGAACTAGGATGAAGAGTCTATTGAATAACGATACATTAAATAGGCAATTGTTAAAAAATATTATTACATATATTGTATATGTAAAACAATGTAATTCTAAACCATTAGGCTAAATTTATGCAAAGTTTATTCATTAATTTATATTATAAAACAAATTGAAATATTTCACCGAGACACTACTACACATAAGACTAAATTATGATGACATAGTTCGGTATGGCCCAATACTGTCGCAAAGGTCAAGAAAAATGTCATTTTTCTTGTTTTTTGTTTTGTTGTTGTTGTTGTTTTTTGTTGGTGCCTATGTTCGTCTCAATTACAATGACATATTTTTCGTGAGTCGTAATTGTGACATATGATTTCTAAGGCAGCGTAATTGCGATGACAGATGTTGTTCGCCGCAAGTGCAACAAATTATGTTTGGTATCGGAATTGCGACGAACCACATTTATTGTCACTATTGCGATGACCAATGGTTTTTTGGACCTCGAGGCTATTTCATCATTTATTTGACTGGTCGAATTTTGTAAGCTGGGTAGGACTACATATTCATCATACTGTCTAATACATATCACCCTGATTGGGGCGAGGAATTGAACCGGTGACTTCACATCAAGGAGTGCCTTAAAAAAGCACCCGATCACCGTCTATCCAAGACCCCTTGGACATTTGACTGGTCGAATTTGACTAGTCATATAATGTCGCAGTTGCGATGATTAATAAATATATAAATATCCCACATGTAAGAGATGTTGCGATATCTTTGTTATAACTAGAATAATTCTGAAAGGTTATATTTGCAACATATTTTCTTTAACTACTATATTTATTGGTGAATTATGATTTTCTAATATAGTTGGTCGAGAGTGGGATGCACTACATTTATACATTTCAAACAATATTTATTGGATGAAGCCATGGATTGAAATATGTGAACAATATCATGGTACATTATCATTGTTAGGTTCCTACAATACTAGTGTAGCCCCATTATTTTTATTGTTGTGCTCGTGTAGCCCCCATATTTTTATTGTTGTGCCCCATATAATCCCACTACATATACTTGCGCCCTTACATTATTATTGTTATGTAGGCTCTGATTATATTGTGACCCCTTAGACTCCTATATATACAAAGGAATTCTTCTCATTTCAATCATCCAAAAATTGTTCATTTATGTAATATAAAGGAGGTTTCCCCCTCAAAGAGGCTATTTTTAAAGTCATTGATCTATATTTTATTTTATTTTGTGATCTCGTTTAAAAACATTTTGTATGAGAGTTTTGGATTCTAGGGTTTCATTGATTCAAACAGGTCATCGTGGAATTTTCACTATAATTTTTTTTCTACGAGGATTCAGAATCTTAAATTGCAACCACATGCAGCCAAGATATTGGGTAACTTTGTGTACCAATTTCAGATCTTGGTTCACTATATTTTGAGAGATATGATCCGAGGAAGTTATATTTTTTGCAGACTCCAGAATTCCATCTCAAACATGCGACCTAGGGAAAATCGTCATAAATTTCATGTTAGGCATCAAATTTGAATTTTGTACGAAATGGTTGAAATTAAATGGACTGTAGTTTGTCATGTAGCAATTTCAATGCAAACATTGAAACAATGACACATGACATCATGTACAACTTCGCTCTACTGAACTAGTCCATAATCAAGCCATTGTGGGAGATTTGGAATAAATCTTTATTGAAGAATCCAATTTCGGTATGACTTGTGGCATTGTAAATAATATTTAGAGGGCTATCACAAGACCAAATTTCAGATCTTGGAAATCCAAAATTATATCGATACAACATTTCAATATCGAGCTCCAAAAAAGCAAGAAAAAGGTGTGCATTTTTAAAATTTTGTATAATTTTTGTTTGAAAAATCAGTTTGAAGTGATTCAAAGGGAATATTGAAGCACATATATCAGTATTTGGTTCTAAAATTTCTTCAAAGCAAAATAATTCTACACCCATTAATCCCTTATAAAACTCTAATATGAACATGAAGAGGAAAAATTGCAACATGATATATCAAAATTACGGGATCAAGTTCAACAAATTTCGCTTTCACAAAGAGCAACCGAAGATGACATGGATGGTTTAAAAGAAGACATGCAAGGTTTGAAGGATAGCATGGAAGCTAATATGTATGGTTTGAAGTATGGCATGGAAGCTAAGATAGATGGTTTGAAAGAAGACATAGAAGGTTTGAAGGAAGGTTTGGCAAAGTTGTTTAAGAAAGGAGTCCTTGTGGTGACAAGGAATATGAATTGTGATTTTAGAAAATCCAATGTTTAGTTTAAGAACCAACACATTCCAAATATAGATACAAGGAAGTTTGATGGCATGGATCTGGTAAGATGGATACTACAAATGGAGTAATATTCTGATCTCCATGATGTGCAGAACTCACAAAAGGTATGCATTGTAACTTTATATTTAGAACCAAATCAGTTTGTATTGTATCAATGGCTTTGTTCTCGTAAACCACTTTTCAATTGGTTAAATTTTATGGAGGAAATGATAGCACATTATTAGGATACAAAGAGAAACAACTTCTTTAGCGAATTGATAAATCTCAAACAAAAGGGTTCAATGGCGAAGCACATTTAGGACTTCCAAAAATTGAATATGAGAGTAACAAATATTCTAGAGGAGCATAGGGTAGATGTCTTCATAGGGACTTTAAATGATAACATCCAACATGAGGTTCTCCTTTGGGAACCTGATTCATTGGAGAAGGGATTCAAGGTGACAAGAAAAGTTGAAAGAAAAATTATGGCAACAAGGAAGTCTTCCACTCGCAACTATAAATATGGAAGTGTTTTTGCTCCTAGCCTTCCACAAAATACAAGCTTGACACCACAACAATTGGAGGAAAAAAATAGAAAAGGGCTTTGTTATAGTTGTGATAGAAAATACAATAAAGGTCATAAGTGCGTTGAGAATAAATTATTTTACATAGATTGTGAAGAGGAGGAAGAAAAGGAACAAGAAACATGAAAAGCGGAGGATATAAACAAGGAACCAACCCCAGAGAAAGAAGAAATGAATCTGACCATATCTTGTAATGAATTGGTAGGAATTACCACTCCTCAAACTCTCAAGATAGAAGGATATATCAAGAAGAAAAAGGTAGTAGTGCTAATTGATTAAGGTAGTACCCATAATTGTATTCATTGTAAGATAACTAAGGAATTGAATTGCTTCATATATCCAGTACCAGAGTATCAAATGATGGTTGCAAATGCACGAACTATAAATTTCTATGGAAAGTGCCATCTTATCAAGCTAACCATGGGGGAATAAGTATTGAATATTCCAATGATTTCCATTCCAATGGGTGATGTTGATGTTTTAATAGGAGTCCAATGGTTACAATATTTGGGGGCGATAACTTTTAATTTTCAAGAAATTTTCTTGATTTTTTTTGGAAGGAAAGGAAGTTGAATTAAGGGGAATCACGAGGAAAATAGGAAAGCTAATAAGCTCTAATATCATGACAAAAATTCTGAATAAAGAACAACGAGTCATAGCTACACAATTATGCTCACTAGAGGTTCAAACATCGAAATCATCTATTTCTCCAGATATCCAATTTTTTTTTGACAATCATTCCTAGGTGTTTGAGACTCCCAAAGGCCTCCCACCTATTTGTGATCATGGTAATGCTATTCATTTGATTCCAGGAAGTGTTCCTCCAAACAACATACCTTACATATATACTTATGCCCAAAAGAGTGAGATTGAATGTATGGTTGTAGAAATGATAGAGGCCGGTATAATTCAACCTAGTCAAAGTTCTTTCTCTGCTCCAGTAGTATTGGTGCACAAGAAGGATGGATCATGGCGTATGTTTCTAGATTATAGGGAGCTCAACAAGCTCACCATTAAAGATAATTTTACCATTCCTTTCATTATTGAATTGTTAGATTAATTACTTGGAGAAATTTACTTCACCAAGCTCGATCTTCGTTTAGGATATCATCAAATTAGAATGAAGACTGAAGACATTCCAAAAATAACATTCAGAACTCATGAGGGTCATTATGAATTTTTGGTCATGCCTCTTGGCCTTACTAATGCACCTTCCACATTTCAAGGTTTGATATTCCATTTTCAAACCCTTCCTTAGAAAATTTGTGTTAGTATTTTTTGATGATATACTAATCTACAACAAGTCTTGGAAGGATAATGTTCAACATGTTGACAGGGTGCTCAAACTATTGGAGGAGGAACAATTATATGAAAAAACCTCCAAATGTTTCTTTGGAGTATAGGAGGTGAAATATTTGGGCCATATTGTATCTCATGAGGGTGTTAGGGTAGATCCTAACAAAATTAAAGCCATTAAGGAATGGAAAATCCCCGCAACCATAAATCATCTTCAAGGATTTCTCGAGTTGACAAGGTATTATCGCAAGTTTGTTAAGAATTATGGGAGAATAGTGGAACCTCTAACCTCATTATTGAAGAAATATGCATTTTATTGGACTTGAGAAGCAACTAAGGCCTTTGAATATCTAAAAGAGGCAATGTGCCAAGCACTCATCTTAGCTACGTTAGAATTCACAAAAGCCTTTATTATGGAATGTGATGCCTCAGAAAATGGAATTGGTGCAGTTTTAATGCAAAAAGGAAGACCCATTTCTTTTGAAATTCGTCTAATCAAAGGAAAGTATTTACCCAAACCTATTTATGAGAAGGAAATGTTAGCAATACTACATTCACTAAAGTAATGGAAACCTTACCTAATGGTAAGACACTTCAAGGTAAGAATATATCATGATAGTCTTAAACACTTTTTGGAACAAATATTATCTTTAGAAGAGCAGCAAAAATGGGTCACAAAGATGTTGGGTTATGACTTTGAAATCATCTACAAAAAAGGGAAGAAAAATGTTTTTGCAGATTCACTCTCAAGAAAGGATGAGGATGTGGAAGCATTTCTTTGCGCCATTTCTATTATCCAACTTGAGTGGATAACCGAAGCAAGGGATGGATGGAAGAATGATGAAGAGGTGTGGACACTCATTCAAAATTTGTAGAAAGATCCTAGTACATATGATACATTTAGCTGGAAAAATGACTAATTATGGTACAAAGCTCGCTTATATCTTTGTAAGAACTACCAATTCATACAAAATATTATTTTGGAATTTCACACCTCTCCTTTAGGAAAGCACATGAAATTTAAAAAAAAAATACCACAGGGTCAAGAAGGATTTTTTTTTTGGGATGGACTTAAATATAATATTGAAAAGTTTGTGGTAGAATGTTTGGTTTGCCAACAAAATAAAGTTGAGACAATTAAGACCCCGAGTCTGTTACAACCTTTAGCCGTTCCAAGTTAGCTTTAGGAGGAGGTCTCAATGTATTTTATCAAAGGTTTACCCAAGTATGAAGGAAAGAGTGTCATAATGGTGGTAGTTGATGGAATTACCAAGTATTCACACTTTTGTGCATTATCTCATCCTTTTAAATCCAATATAGTTGCTACTACATTTATGGAAACAATTCAAAATCTTCATGGAAACCCAAAGATTATAGTAAGTGACAAAGATCTCATTTTCACTGGAAATTTTCGGAAGAAATTATTTTCTTGTGTTGGCACTCAATTAGCTCATAGTTCATCTTATCATCCTCAATCTGGAGGGAAAAATGAGATAGTGAACACATGTTTGGGAGGATATATTCGTTTCTTTGTATCTGAAAAAAAACACAATGGTTCAAGTGGTCACCTCTAGCTAAATGGTGGTATAACACTTCCATGTTGCAGCAAAAATGACCCCATCTATGGCACTTTATGGATATCATCCACCACCCATCACATCATATTTAAGATAAAATTATAAGGTTGAAACAATGGAAGATCACATTGAGAATCAACAACAAGTTCTCCAACTCATAAAGGATAACCTCACTCTGGCGTAGAATCGAATGAAACAACAAGCATATCAACATTGTAGTGAAATAGTTTTTGATGTAGGCAACTAGGTATTTTACGGTTACAACCATACAAACAAATTTCCCTCAAGCAAACTAATAAGGATAATAAATTATTGCCCAAGTACTACGGTCCTTACAAGGTGTTGCAAACGATTGGTAATATGGCATACAAATTTTAGCTACCTACATCTTCTCGAGTACACCCAATTTTCCATGTTTCATGCTTAAAGAAGGTTATCAAAGACAAGATTCCACTTCAAACAGTGTTTCCAAAACTTGAAGAAGAAGGAAAAATAATATTTTAGCCTGAAGCAATCATGAAAATAAGAACCTGAGAGCTACGTAATTGATCAATTTCAGAGTATCTCATTAAGTGGAAGAACTTATTCGCTCAATATTCCACATGGGAGGATGAAAATTTTATACAGAGGCATCTAGAACTATTCAAGCATTGAGGAATTTTTTTTTTTTGAAGGAGAGGGGCATGTTAGGTCCCTATAATACTAGTGTAGCCCCCTTATTGTTATTGTTAGTGTAGCCCCCTTATTTTTATTTTTATTGTAGCTCTCTTATTGTTATTGTTGTGCCCATGTAACCCCCATATTATTATTGTGCCCCATAGAAGCCCACTATTGTTACTGTTGTTCCCTTACATTATTATTGTTATGTAGGCTCTGATTATATTGTGACCCCTTAGACTTCTATATATACAAAGGAGGTCTTCTCATTTGCATCATCCAATAATTGTTCATTTGTGTAATGTAAAGGAGGTTTCCCCCTCGAAGAGGATAATTTTAAAGTTGTTGATCTATCTTTTCTTCTATTTTGTGAGCTCGTTGCATAAAAATCATGGAAATGATGTCTGCATTGGTTAAAGAAGCTCGTTGTGCCTGAGATGCCAAGTTTACAGAAAGAGAAATTGATCTAAATATGGGAAAACTAGTTTTGTTGTGCTAGCTCCCTCATCAGTATTAAATAAATGTGTTTAGGATCGTCTCAAATTAGCAAGTTGTGAAAGGGTTTATGCATCTTTTATGATAAATTTATTAAGTAAATTAGCTGTTAAAAACACATGTACAACAAATAAATTGTAGAGAAATGACACACAACAAACACTTTACACAATAGCTGATAACAAAGTTCACCCCTCCCAGGCTACATCTCCATGGACTTTCTTCAACTAGCTAGGCCCTCTTTGGATTAATGGTAAATTATCTAATTACATGCACATACAGTGCTCCAATGGCTTTGAAACCTGCTCCATTGGATTCAAAATACCCAAAAACGTCAAAAGCACACTCTTCAAGCTTTGAAAATGGTCTTCAAGTGAACTAGGCATGACCCCCTCTCCTGGTGGCCCTCGGCTTCTTTAGTATTCAAAGTGGAAAAATCACTTACAAAAGTGCGCCAATGCCTCTGAAACCTGCATCATCATGCTCAGAGCATCAAAATCATCTAGGAATGACTCTTCTTGAGCCAAAATTGGTCTAAATATGCCAAAGTTATGGCTTTCTCAATATTTACTAGAAAAACTCCACCAAAAATGGAGAAACTCTAGTTAAGCCTGCCAAAATTGGAGCTGGCGCCAAAAATAGTGGACCCGCCAACTTCTCCGCCAAGTTAAACTGTGAGTTTAATTAATCTAAGTGGGGCTTTAATTAGTGGTTAGCGCTCTAAGACCATTTTTAACAATCTGCATTAACCAAAAGGATTAGCGCAATTAACACATGTTTAAGGGTTAATTAAACCCATACTTAAAGTTTAACTCCACGCCATTAACAAATGGCTCCAGCCTTTGGTAGAGTGCCAAGGTTACATGGGCCCAAGGGTTATCCCTTCAGAGCTGGCCCTTTTAGCCTTTGCCCAAATCTTAATTAAACTTTAAATAAACACGACACCTCATACATGTTAAGATGTAATGCGTAGAGCAAGTGGTAACGTATGGTGTTTGTGTAGGGGAGGTCACGGGTTTGACCCTGACCTCTACCTAGCCATTGTGTAAAAATTTTTCCTCCATAAAAAATATGAAATTTAACCTTGACTTAACCAAATTTCGGCCTTTGGGAGGGGCACGTGGTGGCCTCTAGGCTATCCACGTGTCAACATCCCATTGTTCATTAAAAACCAATGAAATTGTGCAAATGATCCTGGATATTTGACCAACCATCATTTTACAAGTGTCAGCTTCTCATTGGTCCCGAGAAATGCCCATTTTGACCCCTTTGATCCTGTTTGAATTTTTTTTTGGAAATTCGCTTGTTTGGTCAAGCGAACAACAAGCTCTAACTTTCACATACAGACTCCGTTTTTGATGAAACAAATTGCTCCAGATTCCTGGCGATGATGAATATTCAGTCATTCTAGTTTGGAGCAATTCTAAGCACTTTGAATTTTTATCAAATTTTTTCCCCCAATCCAGATTCCGATCACTCCTTCCCACTGACAGGATTTTGGAACCACAAAATCTTGTTATCTGATGAGAGCTGAATAATCTTATCTTTTCCAAGTTCTATCAACTTGATTCTACTTGGAAAAATATCCATGACAACCACTTGGGTTCACTGACATGCCTTTCCTTTCAAATGGCTTGGCACTTCAACCAATTTCCTTTTTTCACTGCTAACCCAGTCCAACACTTGCTGGATACTTGCTGACTGATTAAACACTTTGCTGTACCAAAGCGATCCCTAGGTGCTCGGAAAGCTGACTGATGGCCTTCCCACTAAGAATCTTGTTCATCATTTACACACACATGCATTCAATGAAAGCTTCTCCTTGGAAACCACTTTTCCAAGTTAAGCCCATATGAGTGAACTACAACAATGAGTTAGAATATAAGTAATCACAAGAAAATAAATGACCATTCTTTTTACCTCCACGGTTCCAAATTCCACATTTGGAAGAATGCATTTGCCATCTCTTTCGCTTCTTGGCGTCAACACATCAAATGGTCTACAATGGTTGTTGTTTTGGCTTCAAACCTTTTTGGCATCTTGTCCCTCTTTCCGCTTCTTGATTCCATCATCCTCCAGTATTGACATGTTACTCATGCCATGATTTGAGAATGAAGGCTAATCATGAGCCTCTCGCTCAAGAGTGGACCTTCCTAAAATTTTGCGACATATTTTCACAAACACAACCATAAATATGAAAAAAACATCATGCAAGAAACATAACTTGACGACATATCCTTTTGCTCCTTCAAAGAAACAAATGTCACATCATGTGAACATTGCCATGTACTCTTACATCTCAGTGTACAAACAATCGATCAAACACGTGTCAAAAAAACATGCCTCTTTAAACAACTGACTCTCAAGTCAAACAAAAGCATGTGAAAATTTCCATCTTTGCTGCATCTAAGTGAGTCAACATAACTCTACTTTTCAAACACCTTCCTGGCGTAAATATGTAATATGAATTATAGAGAAAATAAATGCATCAACCATCAAAATAAATGCAAGCCCTTAATTGGTTAAGAAATCTAACCATATCTTTCCAAACCACTTCAATGGTGCTTCTTTCAACTACACTTCATCATGTGAATCATCCTGACCCACATCAATTATGGAAACCTCTTTTCCATTCTTGTCAAGATCTATTTCCACCTTATTCAAATGTCATGGATGATTGGTTGGATACAAAGTCCAACACTTGTCTACAAGATGACCCTGCTTATGGCAATGAGTGCAAAATAATTGCATCTTCTTTTCAACATGGTTTTCTTTCTCCAATGGACCTTTGGCTTTCTATCGCCTTTATTTAGAAAGTTTCCTTTGCATGGCTATCTTTTTCCAACACCTCAAAACAATATTGTTATTCAAACCACAAAAGGAACATGTAAACTTTCTCCAAATCTTATGTGAAGATTTCCCATGTTTATCATAATCAAAAGAAAATTGACTAAAGGAATATTTATACCTTGCACATTCACCTTTTTCGCCTTCTTGAGGAGGTGAATTTGATGAGGTAGTGGCTCTCTTCAGAATACCAACAATGGTTTCAATGAATTTAGAGCTTTCAACATCCTCTTGTTTTCCATTCTCATTAGCTGCATGCTTATGAGCATCTTCTTGCAAAGTGGGTGTAAAATTTTTGCATTCCTCATGAACACAAACTTCACAAGCTTGAGGTAATGAACATGTAATTAAATTCCTTCTTGGAACACCTTCATGTGCCTCCTTGGATTTGGAGCATTATCCATCATGTTGTCAATAACCAAGACCCAAATACCTAGGACTTTCCTCAACAACAATTGGCTCAACTATGCCTTGTGCATGTTTTCCCAATCCTTTACCTTCATAGCCCATTTTCATCAATAATTTGGACCCTATTCCTCTAGTGTGTCTTTCAAAAGCACCTACACATTCATTTTGAGAGGAAATTGAAGATAAACTTGAATTACATACCTATTTTTCATGCACATAATTGGCTAAGGCTTCCTTTGCAATATGGAGCCGAGTCTCCATTTCATGCATCTTTTCAAGGGTTTCACTTGCAATATGGAGCTGTCTCCATCTCATGCATATTTTTAAGAAGCTCTTGCTTCTACTCCTTCATGGAAATCAACTTCTCTTGAATTATAGTGTTCTCCTTCTTATATTCAACTAAATCTTGCACCATATCTCTCATGATGTAGAGCTTTTGAAACATCTCTTTATCAAAGAGTCTTGCTAAGGAAGATTGAATAGAAAAAATGCTTGATGATGCTGCCATCACACTTGTAATGCATAAAAATCTTCTTTGTTGTGATTTGAGAGTTGAGTCCTCAATCTTGACCTTCTCTTCACACACATAAACTTGCACACAGTTAAATTATCCTTGCCCAATTACAAAACCAATAGCTAATTCTCTAGCTAACCTTGGAAAATCATCTTAGGGCTAAAATGAGCTAAATTGAGCTCTGATACCAATTTGATTTGAATATGGGAAAACTAATTTTGCTCTGCTAGCTCCCTCATTAATATTAAATAAATGTGTTTAGGATAATCTTAAATTCGCAAGTTGTGAAAGGGTTTATGTGTCAAGTTTTGTGTCTTTTATGAGCAATTTATTATGTAAATTAGCTGTTAAAAACACATGTACAACAAATAAATTGCATATAAATAACACACAACAAACACTTTACACTATAGATGATAACATATTTCACCCCTCTTGGGCTACATCTCCATGGACCTGTTTCAACTAGCTAGGCCCTCTTTGGATTAATGGTCAATTCTATGATTAAATGCACCTACTGTGCTCCAATGTCTTTGAAACCTACTCCATTGGATGCAAAAGTCCCAAAAACCTCAAAATAGACTCTTCAAGCTATGAAAATGGTCTTCAAGTGAACTAGGCATGACCCCCTCTCTTGGTGGCCCTGGGATTATTTAATCTTCAAAGTGGAAAAATAACTTACAGAAGTGCTCCAACGCCTCTGCAACCTGCACCGTCATGCTCAGCGCATCAAAATCATCTAGGAATGACTCTTCTTGAGCCAAAATTGGTCGAAATATGCCAAAGTTATGGCTTCCTCAATATTTCCTAGAAAAACTTCACCAAAACTGGAGAAACTCCAGTTAAGCCTGACAAAACTGGAGCTAGTGCTGAAAATAGTGGGCTCGCCAACTTCTTCGCCAAGTAAACTATGATTTTAATTAAGCTAAGTGGGGCTTTAATCGGTAGTTATTGTTGTAAGCATGTTTTAAACAATCTGCATCAACCAAATGGATTAGTGCAATTAACACATGTTTAAGGGTTAATTAAACCCATACTTAAAGTTTAAATCCACGCCATTAACAAATGGCTCCTGCCTTTGGTCGAGCACCGAGGTTACATGGGCCCGAGGCCCTTTGGGGCTGGACCTTTTAGCCTCCACCCAAATCTTAATTAAACTTTAAATAAACACGACGCCCCATACATGTTAAGATGTAATGCATAGAGCAAGTGGTAATGTATGGTGTTTGTGTGGGGGAGGTTGCGGGTTCGACCCCGACCTCCACCTAGCCATTGTATACAAATTTTTCCGCCATAAAAAATATGAAATTTGACCTTGACTTAACCAAAGTTCGACCTTTGGGAGGGGCACGTGGCGGCCTTCAGGCTAGCCACATGTCATCATCCCATTGGTTCATTAATAACCAATCAAATTGCACCAACAAGCCTGGATATTTGACCAACCATCATTCGAAAAGGGTCAGATTCTCATTGGGCTAGATAATTTCCCATTTTGACCAAATTTTGACCCCTTTGACCCTGTTTGATTTTTTTTTGAAAATTTGTCTGCTTGGTCAAGCAGACAACATGATCTAACTTTCACATACGAACTCCTTTTTTGATGAAACGAATTGCATAGGATTCTTAGCGATGAGGCCTATCCGGTCGTTCTAGTTCGGAGTAATTATGATAACTTTTAATTTTTAGCAAATTTTTACCCCAATCCAGATTCCAATCAGAAATTGATTTAGAAAATGGTTTGAAAGATAAACATGCAAGCATGCATTTTCAACAACCTGCGATATTTTATTAATTTATTTTATAAATATATTATTTATGTGAATACAGGTGTGTTTTATTCAGATAATTTCCTAGTTATATATGAATATGTTTATTAATTGACAATGCCTTTTCTATGTGTTTGGCATATTGCAGTTGAAACACCATAAGGCTATGTGGTACAATGGTTGCAAGTTTCATACCAAAAATTTGGATGAAAACAGGAAAACTTATGATTGTGGGATAACTGTAGTAATCTGGGTCTCTAATGTTTCCTTTATAAGTGAAACATGTACACAAGTCTCTGAAAATTGATATTATGAGTATTTGGATGACATACTTGAATGTGACTTTCTTCAAATCGGTTCTATCTGCCGTGAAATAGTATAAGCTACAAATGAATTAACATGATCCCGATAGAACTGTTATTCAACATGCTAATGGATTTAACATGGTTAATACAAAGTATTTTGAGACAGGATCATATCACTATGTTCTTCCAAGCCAATGAAAACATGTATTTTACTTAGAGGTTCTAGGTAAAGCGGGTTGGTCATATGTTGTTAGATATGATCCAAGAGGAAGGATGTTAGAGTGTAATGTAGCAAAAGAATATGATAATGTTGAAGAGGTTGATGGTGTAGAGGAGAAGTTAATTGAAAATCATGTGTCAGATCATGAAGATGTCAAAGAAGTTCAAGGAGATGTTCGAGACAATGTTCTTGATGAAGATGATATTGATGATGTACTCTCAGATGAAGAACTTTAAGAAGTTGAACCAAATGTAGGAGATGATGTTCATCATGATGATATGGATGATGATATGATTATTTGAAATGGTGACATTGATGTTGATGCTGAAATTGATGATCGTTACAATGCCATTTTTTAACCAAATGACATAAATGTTGATTTGTTGGATGGAGAAGAATATTAATGATATCAAAATGTTGTAATGTACAAGGTATGCATTTATATGTTTTTTTTGTGATTTGTTACCTTTAATTTAAATTAAATATTTTTTTCTTAGTAATTTATATATATGATTGATTCTTACTATGTTGCTTTCAAAAAGTTTATAGTAGATAAATTGGGTGTTGGGAATATTAAGAGTGATCGGGGGGTGCATATGAGCTTCCACCTTCACACGGTTGGCCTTGTTTAGTAGATAATATTATATTATTCTTGAAACCAAAAGAAGCACATTATTGACAGAAATTCATATGCTCTTATTAATAAACCCACACATATTGACCTGTGAATGGGGCCAACGTTGACATTTTTGTAGTTTTTGCTCGTATGCATTGAAATTTGACATGGATATGGTAGATGCATGCATTGATGGTATGGGAGGGTTTTGAGACTCAAAAGTGTTGTGGATTAATTTTTTTAAATACTTTTTAAAGAGAACATTAGATTGGAAAAGAGAACATTAGATTATCTCATCTTCCATATCTTCAGAATCTGCCCAATATTCTCACAATATTCTACAAAAATAAATAATATTAGGCACATAATATGAAATTATATATAAATCTTCCTAATGGACACATTATAACTCATAAATATGTCATAAAATGTAAAAAGAGAGGTTAAATTTCCTAAAGGATTGTCACATTGGCCTTGAATTGTACCTATTTGGGAGGCCCATCATACCCCCCTACTAAAAGTGTTGCTCATCCTTTGAGCAACTTACTCACCTAACTGTACCTCATTCATGGCCTCAACGGCCTCTCTCTTATACATTTATCATTCCTTTATCTTAAGAAGCTTGGTTATAGGTTATGCAAGGACACACACAAAAATATAGTTGTTCTTTTTATGAATTTGTTTATGAATCTTCTCAAGCACAAAAATATAGTTGTTATTTTTATGTATTTGTTTAACAATCTTCACAAAAATATAGTTTTTATTTTTATGCATTTGTTTAACAGTATTTTCAAGCTAAAAAATACAACTTTCTCTTTACAGATGAAATTTGTTGGCTGGTAGGGAGATGTGGCATCATCTCCATTGCATTCACACCCTCTCCCTTGACACCCTCATTCCATTGTCACTCACTCTTCCAAACTATCCGTGCACAGAAAAATCACATTTTTGCTTCAGAGCATTAGTCTGCCTTATATCTTTTGTGAAAGATTGGATCCTAAAGTTTTCTAGGCTTGGAAAGGTCTTCCAAATCCTTTCCCAACCTCCTGATACTCTCTTACACTATTTGGACACCTTTGGAACCCTCAAAACACCCTCAGATGTAATCTTCTAGAAATACAAATCATCTTGTCGCATTGTGTAGCATACCTGTAGCACCTCACATGATCTATTTAACTTGAATATAATTTCCACTCAGGCCTAATTTTTTCCTCTTAACCTTCTATAACGTCTTCTAGGCCTTGTATATAATCTGAATGATCATAGATGGCTTGGAAAACCTCTTTTCATCACTATGGTTTGATTTATGCAATTAGGGTTAGTTATTTTGATGGTGAATAACTACTTTCCATACGCTCCCTTTTTCTTCTTAGCTATGGGATCTCTATGATTAAATCCACTCCTCATAGTATTCAATACAACTTTCAAAGTTTGCAAGGAAATTCTCCCTTTCTATTATAAGTTTTAGAGATTTCAATGAAATGTGGGATTTTAAGACAAAGGTAAAAAGAATAGTTTGCTTGCTGCTTGGAAGAGGGAAGTTTTCATGCTCAACTCAAAACAATTTAATTTCCCTTTATTATCATGTTCAATTCAAAAGAAACATCCATATTTCATCTTCCTTTCATTCTCAAACTTATATCAAAAATTGCTGCAGGATGTACTGTTGAAAAAATGAAATTTTTTATGGGTTTTTTGTCAAAAAAGGTGGCAAGGAAAAATATGTACTTACTTCCATTTTGTTGATCCTTATTTAAATTCCAAGGTTTTGGTGACAAATTTGCTCAAAATTGGTGTTTTTCCAGCTCTCTGGACTTTCTTGTAACACTCAAAAGTGATCTTGTAACATCCTGTGTTAATAGTGTAGCACATTGTGTCGATCCTATAGTAGAAAACTATAGGTCCTATAACCCCTTTTTAATGGTCTATGAAGGAGATAGCTTGGGTAGTTTTTCCTTTAATAGTGGTGGTGGGCCTCCTTAACTTAAAATAAGATTTTTTTATATGCTAAATGTGGCTCAAGCCCACTTAAGTTATTGGTGATTGGGTGGTCGGCTCAACGTGTTGTATAAGCTGGCCCTCACCTACCACGTTGGCCCACCCTTCATAGTCATCACCCTTTTTTTGTTTTAATCTTTCAACACTGTGTGATTGACAAAAGGAGATAACTATAGTTAATTTTCAAATGTGTCCAAGACCACTCACCCATCCTTAGTTTATAAAACCTTTCTCTCATGCATTGATAGCATTTTTTAAATTAATATGCGCCCGAAAGAAAGGGTTAGGAATGTACATGCCTGAGCCTACCTAGTAGTCTTTGCTTGTGTGTTGATCACTTGATGTCTGCATGTTGTTTCTGAATAGAGGTAATGGCCGATCTACTGGCTTCTTTAGGGGTATCTTCCCATGCTTGTTTCTCCATGCATTGGCTCTAACTTGCCTTTTTTTTTTTCATATGTGCTTGAATTATACAGTGTTGTTGTTGAAGATGAAAAATTATTCTGTAACATCTTTGAAAAAGTCATGTATCTACTCAAGATAAAGGAAATAAATCTCCAATGCCCTCGTGATGGTTGGTTCTTCATTTTGGTGCCCTCAATTGTGGTCCTATAGGGTTTGTGCAGACTGCTAAAGGATTGTATTTATTCCTGTAATAGTCACACAGACCCTATATGACCACAATATATTACAGATAATGCTTCCAAAAACATTGATCTTTCATGATTAATCTATGGACAAGGATAATAAGCCTTGGTTGTAGTGAAAGTAATGAAAGAAGGGGTGAAAATGAGGATTTTTATGGATAGAGGTGGATATTTGGGTGGAAAAGAGGCCAAATGGTGTGGATGAAGGATGATGATGGTGTGATGAACCCCTCCTCTTGTTCCTCTATGAAAAACATAATATTTTAACCCTTTATCTATGTCGATGACAATCTATAGCAAATATGGGACAATCTTGTAGCAATACAGGACAATACTGTTGTAAACTTGTTTAATCCATATATTTAAAATGGTAGATTGGATTCACTTGAAATTTTTTGAGAATTTTTCCATCATCCTTATGCATATCCCCATAAAAAATCTTGGTTGATGGATGCACAAATATTGAGAAACATGAAAAATTATTGTAGGTTATGGCAGTCAATTTCTAGAAAATTATGCACTAGAATTTCCTAAAAGTTTTCAAGAGTGTTGCCATCATCCTTATGCATCTCCCCATAAAATATATTGGTCAATGGATGAACAATTTTCAAGATATGGTCAAAACAATTTCTGCCCAACATATTAGAAATCTTGTAGCAACATAAGAATTTCATGTATCACTTTAGGACATTGAGGAAAAAAAATGGGAAAGGCTTAGGAATGATAGGAAATGACATGGGGATAAATTTTGAGGATGAAAATAGATGCACGAACTTTGTCTTAGCCATGTTGCAACATCTTAGTACAAAAGGTTGAAAACTCAACGTTGGTTGCCCTTGACTAGGTGTTTGCTTTCCTAATCAAATTCCTGTTGTTTGTGCAAGTTGGAGAGACCCTGCATATATCAGAGAGAGATACTTGTATCAAAGAATATTTTTTTCTTTTCATTTTTTCATTTTTTTCCTAGGCCCAATAGCTGCCTCAATGATGTTTCAACTAGCAAGTCTGCCTGGGCGCCTCAAAGGAGGTTTTCACCTAGGATATTATTTCCTTCTTTTTTTATTCTCTTTTATTCTATTATTTTAAAACCCATTGACCACCTCATAAAGGTTTTCAAGCAATGAGCCACTTTCAGGCGCCTCAAAGGAGGTTTTCACATCATATTTTTATTTTTTCCTCTCCCCCCCCCATTTTTTAATTTCTTTTTTTTCATATCCTACTCTACTTGAAGGAATAAAATACCTTTCAAGAAGCAATACTATTTTGGTCATTGATAGAGGCTGCGCTGTGAGCCCGAGCTCCAGCCCTAGCTTATCCGCGCGCATCCTTGGTCCTCAGTTGATATGGCCCTCCCAGAGCCAGAGCCAGGTGCGATTCCTCTCAACGGAGGCACCATTCCATTGTCCCAAGTTCAGCTTGATGTGGCTGCGGTTACCTTTGCCTCTCTGATTGAATCAATGGGTCCACAACGAACCAGACCATCAATATCCAAGTTCGTCAAGAAACTGTATTCTATTCCTGAGATCTCCCTGCCGCCTACCTTCCCTCAGAAAGCAAGGATCTCTCTTGCTGAGAAAGTTTTGGTTCGCCAGTTCACTAGTTTCTGGCCATCCCCCAAGACCCTCCAGAAATAGGTTGAAAGAAACTGGGCTTAGTTCACCCAAGGGAAAATCTCCATTCGTTTTTGTGGCAAAGGTTACTACACCTTTCACTTCAAATCCAAGGATGATCAAGACCTCATTTTCAGAAGTGACCTATACTTTATGGACACTAGAGGATTATATTTAAATCGTTGGACCCCTGATTTCAACCCTGAACTGGATGTCCCAAATTCTGTTTCAGTTTGGGTCAGGTTGCCTCACCTCCCCCTGCACTGCTGGGGAGACAAATTGGTGAGAACAATAGGAAATGCCATCAGAAAATATATTGATAGAAGTGAACCAAAAGATAACATGCAGGCATGCGCAAGGATCTGTGTCGAAGTAGATCTAGGAAGAGGCCTCCCGGAAGCCATTAAGCTCAAGGTCAAAAACTATATGCACATTCAACAGCTGGATTATGAAAAAATTCCTTTCAAGTGCAAGGTATGTCATGAGTATGGTCATTTGCTAATAGATGTAGTAAAAAATAGGAAACTGAAAAATATGTGGAAGAAAACCAAGACCCAAAATGGGAACAAGTCAAGAAAAAAAAGACTGCATCTAAAACTCAACCCGCTCCCCCTCCTATGTCTCCATCTAGCCCAACCTCCCCTACCACCAGACCTTCTTCCCAACCCTCCTCCTCCATCCCTGACTCCTCCCCTTCTATGGGCTCCAATCCTTTTGATATCTTATATAAATCTCTCATCCCTTCAGACCCCCCCATCCCCTCTCTTCCCTCCTTCGATCTCTCATTCCCCTCCTCCTCCGGGCTCCCTCCCTCCTCTACGATTTTTCTCTCACCAGGAGGACCCCCCTATCCTCTCCAGCTTCCCTCCCCTCTCTTTAGATTGGATCCTAACTTGAAATCAATCCAAAGAGTTCCTTCTTTTCACTGAGAATACAAAGAAATTAGGAAGAAAATATAAGAGAAATAAGAGATGAGGCAAATGTCAAGGACCTTTCCTTGGGAACGCAACACGCATTGGAAAGTTACCTTGAGAAAGGCACCAGGAACAAAGAAAAATTCCAACAGGTTCATAAAGGGAAAGGTCCCTCAACCACAACCAATAGTAAATAATTATAGTTGTCTCTTAGAATTGCAGGGGGTTTGGGTCATCCCTACAAGATAAACGCCATAAAAGACCTCATAAAAAATGAAAAACCAGACATCCTCTTAATCCAAGTGACAAAAATCAGCAGCCAAGAGATGGAAAACATTATAGAAAAATAAAAAAATTACGAAGGGCAAGAAATTTCAGCAAATGGAGATTCATGAGGGATTTGTACTATCTGGAAAAAAGGAAAATGGCACATGCAATACTCAACAATGAAAGGACATTGGATAAATACAATTATGGAAAATGCAACAAATGGGGAAAAAATCAGCATTTATAATATATATTCATCAAATCATTACAAGGATAAAGAAACATGCTGAAAGACACTAAAATAAATTACAATGGAAGATCAAGAAGAACACCTCATCTTAGGAGGAGACCTTAACCTTATTCTCAAGCTGAAGGGAAAAAGAGGAGGCACCTTTCAGCCAGACCCAAACAGAGAGATTCTTGAAGGAACCATGGAACAATGTAATCTTTTGGACATCACTCTAAAAAATGGGAAATATACATGGGATAACAGGAGATTAGGGAAGGATAATATCAAAGAAAGGCTGGATAGGATCCGCATTAGGGACAAAATGGTGGCCAGCTATAGTAGTGTCTCTTCTAAAATCATCCCGTCAGTAGTTTCAGACCACAAACCAATTTTAATTGAGCTTGGAACAACAGAAAATTATGGACCTCTACCCTTCAAATACAACTAGCTATGGGGCAGCCATGAAGAGGTTATGTAAGAGGTGGAAAAAACATGGAAACAAAATATCAGCGGATCTCCATCATACATATGGGATATGAAACTAAAAGCCACCAAAGAAAGATTGAAAGACTGGGCAAAGGCCGACTACAAGGAACCACACAGACAGAAAGAAGCTTTGAAACAAGAATTAACAAAAATCCAAGAGGAAATGGAAAACAATGACAACATAGCAGAAAGGCAAGCAAAGGAAAAAGAAATACATTGGAAAATTTACAGGAAAATTAAACAAGAGGAAGAAACATGGAGGTTGACGTCAAGGTAGCTTTGGATCCAAGCTGGAGACAAAAACACTACCTTTTTTCATAACTCAGCCAAAACAAGAATGATAAAAAATAACATTGAAAAAATCATGGGAGAAGGAGGGAAAGAAATAAAGGGGCAAGAAGATGTAAAAAAAGAGGTCTTCTGGCACTTTAAAGCCCTCCTAACTTCTGTAGACAGTTAGGAAAACCTAGAGGAATTATTAATACACATCCCAAAGTTAATTGATGAGAAAACAAACAATATCCTCTCTAAAGAAGTCACATAAAAAGAAGTTATGACAGCTGTTTTGGATCTGCATCCGGAAAAGGCACCGAGCCCAAATGGATTTATTATCTCTTTCTATCACAACTTTTGGCAAATCATTAAAAAGGAATTGTTAAATATGATCAGATATGTCATCAAAAAGAAAAAGGTAGGAGAATTCACTAATTCTACCTATCTCGCCCTCATTCCAAAAGACCCTCGCCCCACCACCCTAAATAGATTTCGGCCAATTTATCTTTGCAATGCCTCTTATAAAATCATCTCTAAAATACTTGTCGGAAGGCTCAAACCTCTTCTCCACTCCCTCATTTCAGAAAATCAAGGAGGCTTTGTCCCCAATCGCTAGATTTTTGACAATATCATCCTTGTCCAAGAGGCCCTTCACTCAAGTTTATCTAGAAATGAAAAAGGCTTCATCTTAAAAATCGATATGGCTAACGATTTTGACAGAGTTAATCTCACCTTCCTTGCTATTGTTTTAAAAAGATATGGCTTCTCTGAAGATTTCATCAACACAATTAAGGCCTGCACAATAGGACCATGGATAACTCCTCTTGTTAATGGTAGACCATGTGAATTCTTCCAAAGCTCAAGGGGCCTTCGACAAGGCTGCCCACTGTCACATTTTATTTACATCCTAATGGCTGATTATCTTAACAGGAAATTAGAACATAGCAGGAGAAATGCTACCTTAACATGCCTCACTATCAGCAGAGGAACCAAAATAATTAACCATTCTCTATTTAAAGATGAGACCCTCCTAATGGGTGGAGCATCTTGTATAGTTGCCAGAAGGTTTAAAATCATCCTAGACAATTTCATGGATGTTTTAGGAGGGCTGATCAACAATGGGAAAATTTGTATTTACGGTTGGAACACGCCCCCAAGAGCTCTCCAATGCATGTCTCAAATTCTAGAAATTCCTTTTCAGAATAATTGGACCCATTTTCAATATCTTGGGTTTCCTATCACCAAGAAAAATCTAAATACAGAAATGCCAATTTGCTGAAAAGATGAAAAACAAAATTCAAGCATGGGGGATGCTTTGGTTAAATCAAGCGGAACGAATCATCCTCCTTAAATCAATTCTCTCAACCTTTCCCTTATATCAGTTCGCATTAATAGAAACGCCAGCAAGCATCCACAAGAAAATTGAAATCATCATCAAAAGTTTTTTATGGTAAGGAGGGAAAAATGCAACCAAAAATTTCAGCCTTGTAAATTGGAAATAAGTTACAGCACATTACAAAAACAGAGGTCTCTCCATAAAAACCCTAGGGATAATGAATCTGGCTTTGAGAACCAAGATTGCTTGGAGGTTCCTTACCAGAGAAAGACTCTGGTGGAAAGCAACATTAGAGGAAAAATATCTTAATGCTCCAAGAATCTCTATTCTGGAGAGAATCCCTCCCACAAGACCATGCACCCAAATATGGAAACTCATCTTCGGTGCAATTCAATTAATCAAGGAACACATCTCCATAAGGCCTGAAAATGGGGGAAGTATTAGCCTTTGGAAAAACAACATAATGGGAAATCCTCCCTTAGGCAGCAGCCCAGACATCAAAGACCTAAAGAATTGGATGATAAGAGAAGGATACAACAAACTAGGGGACATATCCAAATGGGAAACTGATGGCACTTGGACACATTGGGACAAGCCCAACTTGCCCAATGTTTTAACTACTCAAGGGAATTTCATGACTTCACTACTCAAAGGAGTTGCACCAATATAAAAAAAGACGCAAGATGCTTATTACTAGAAGCCTAATGGAAGAGAGTATCCAGTTAAGATGGGATATGAAAAAATACAAGAACATCAGAGGCAACAAGGATGGAAATATTTGAAGCAGGCCTAGAAGGTGGAAAACCTTCCAAAAGTAAAATTTTTCCTATGGACCCTACTCCACAGAAAATCTCTAACAATAGAAAATTTAAAAAAGAGAGGAATATATGGCCCCCCTCAATGCCCTCTCTGTTTGAAGGTAGAGGAAACAATTCAACACCTCTTTCTAGAGTGCCCTTTCTCTAGATAATGCTAGGAGAAAATGGTGTTACCCATCGATGCAAATCTGAATTATAGACTCCCTTTAAATCAATTTATAAGCAAATGGAGAAGCAACTTCCCCCACTTCTTCAAAAGAAAATCCACAATACAGAGATTCTAGAACAACCTTCCATCCTTCCTCTATTGGAAAATATGGCTAGCTAGAAACGAGAAAGTCTTTAAAAATAAAAAATCTACAGTAAACACAGTTACTTCTAAGTCCTAGGGGCTGATGACTGAGTTTCTCACAGCTAAAGGGCTTTATGTAATAGATATGACTCAGCTATAGCATGATGAAATAAACTGGATCATCTTTGTTTTTAATAAGTTCACCATTCTCCACTTGCCAAAAGTTACAAAGGTCCATCAAATCTGGAAAGTAAGAAATACTAAGGCAGAGTTCCAAAGGTGGATCAATTCTCTCAAAAGGCCCTGTCTATTCTTCGATGGAGCCTCAAAGAAAAATCTGGGCAAAGTAGGAGCAGGTGGCCTCATTGTCCTCAAAGACAATATCAGTCAGATTAGGTACAACTGGGGGATGGGAGAAATGTCAAATAATAAAACAGAGGCTTATGGGCTTCTTTTAGGCCTTAATATTTTAAGGGACAGGAAAATTAGCAATGCAATTATTTTTGGAGACTCCTATATCATCATTCAAGAAATGGTGAGTGGTAACCTCCCTAAAAATATAGCTCTCTGCCAAATTCTGCACAGAGCCAAGCATCTTGAAAGAAAGATTGGAGAGATATATTACTATGACATCCTCAGAATAAATAAAAAGCAGGCAGATTCCCAAGCCAATGAAGGAGTTCAAAGAATTTCTAGCCAGGTCAAAATTGACGGGTTCACAACCCACCTCCCTATCCCATGATGTTATTTCTCATAATATTTTATTTGATGCACTTCCATCCTTACACAGGACATCAGATTTGCAGCCAAGAAAAGATTATATTCCCTAACTTCCTTCACATCAGTCAATCTGAATTTTCCATACACAGTCTCCCAAATATTTCCAGCATCTTGACACCGATTACCCTTACCCATAATCTCTTCTTCTTTCTCGTGACTCTTCATCGCTGCACTGTCCCTTTTCTCTTATTTAATTCTCTTGAGAAGGCTTGACTCTCTGCATCTTATCTCATTTTCTCTATTAAGCATCCCCCTTTCATGCTTCCCAGCCCCTCAACGCTCATCCCTCCTTACCCGATTTCTCCCTCGAGTGTGGCTCCCTCAAGCTTTTGTTTGGATCTATTTATCACTCCCTTCCCTTTTCGCAAGCGTTTATGGCTTCCCAAACTTTTTTGGTTTAGGCTCCTTGGTTCTCTTTTGCACTCTCATAGCTTACCCCCCTTAATTCTCTTTTTCTGCTCCCCCTCTTCCCTCTTCTTACCAATCCACCATTTAGGGAGCTTTTCCAACCCCCTCTTAATCACTGTCACCTATACTCTCTTCAACAACAAAATTAGCCTCATTCTCAGAAAAGAGGGCAGTAGCACTGCCAAAAGTAGACACAGCAAAACACCCATCAGAGAAGGAAATACAACTACCAAAGGCAGATCAAAGTTATCAACAACCAGTAGGAAAAGAAGAAGCACAATCTATCCCTATTTCTCCAAGCAAATGGATTCTCCAGATGATAAAAAGCACCCATGTTCCTTTTGTAAATCTCATAGAGTGGTGATTGAAAATATGAGGAATCAAATTCAACAAGACAAATCACGCTCTAAAGCTGAAATGGCCATACTCCATGAGCAATGGGACATATGCACTACATATTTATTTAAGGTTCAAAACCGATGCAACCATATGGAAGAGACAGTCAATTTTCTGCGAGAAGCCATCACCAAAAAGTTAGATCAAGGATCCACCTCTTTGGATCATGGAAGTAGATACAGAGATAGTGAAAACATTGTGAATAAATGACCCTTCATATCTTTAGGCCGACCTTGCTTTCTATTAGGTTCATAGGTAATATTCTAGTTTAAAAATGAAAGTTAAATGTATCCTCCTTTTGGCCCAGTTTGTACAACAATATAACACAAGTGTAATAGTATCTACTTCAGAAAGGATATATAGAAATAGAAACAACAGTAGCACTCAAGAATTAATGCACCCCCAACAGAAAAATCGATCTTGTAAGCTGATTGGGGTGATTTTGTAACGAGGAAATTCTTCTCCTCCTCTTTTTCTGATAATACAACATAACCAAACTTGTAAAAATAAAAATAAAAAATAAAAAATAACCTTTAAAGTATAGGAATGCTTCCAATGGAGCTATGTACATACCCGGATGGAAAATAAAATCATATGCATGTTCGAAAGATACACTCTCATATATATTAGAATTTGAGAGATCAAATGCTTTGATTGAGATGATATCAGGCCCCACTCAAGAAGAGAGCGATGCTCCATCTTGTTAATTTTTTGTGAACCAAAGCTCAATATAACTTTGATTCCCTTAGTTCACTTGGTCATGTGGATCGTTCTTCGTGTCTTATTTTTCCATTCCATTCAAATTTTCTATTATTTTTTGGTTAGTCTCTTGAAGGCAAAGTAGAAATTCCTTGATGTTAGGTTTTAATGGTTGCTCTTCATCAAAGGTGGTCCATGACTCCTTATTATCCTGTGGATATATTTCTTCTTGATGTTTTTCTTTAATGATAACATAAGAATCTTCTTTTTTAAATACTCTCCTTGATCTAAGATGAATATATTTTAGATTAAGAGGAGTTTTTTGAAGATTTTTCATCTCAATATTGTAAGGAGGCTGAGGCATTTTATTGTCAGGGTTGGGATGTAATTGTGCATGTATTTGAGAGGGAGTGGGTATTTGAGATGGATTTGGAGGAGGTGGATGGTATCTTTATTGATAATGGAGTGTAGGATACTAAGGATATTGAGGGAAATATGGATCACCCCATTAATGAGGCTGGTGTGGACATGGGAATTTAGGATATTGAGGGAAAGATAGATCATCCCATTGAGGAGGCTGGTGTGGACATGAGAATTTAGGATATAGAGGGAAATATTGATCAACCCATTGAGAAGTGTAACAATCTCGGGTTAAAAATCATGTAATAAGTTTAATAAAGGAAAAATAAGGCCAAGGTCATGGGACACACATTCCAAGTTGAATGTTGGGAAAAACATCCTATTGGGTGTTCATTTGATTTATTATGGCTAAGGAAATTGGAAAAGGCATTATCAAAGGCTTTGAAAAGGAAAAGAGGCATTAATTGGCATTTATTTATGAAAATAATGGAAAATAGGAGAAAAGGAAGGTGAAAGATCACATAATTGCAAGAGAGGAAAATTGAAGGAAAAATAGAGGAAATTGAAGGAAATAGAGGCCTCATTGATAAATAGGATTCTAAGGACCAGTTCACAACATTTTGTCAGTTTTAGCTTGGAGCTCTCTCTATATTATCTCTCTCTCATGCTATTGCATACTTAGAGCATTCTTGGAGCACTCTAGAATTGGATAAAGGAAGGAAAAGGAAGGACAATAAAGCAAAGGAAAGAAAGGATCAAGCAAGGAAGAGTTGGATAAAGAGGCTACAATGGGATTACTTGTAGGTATCTAACTGCATGTATGATTTCCTTGCTAGTTTTTGTATTCATGGTAAATGCGTGTGTGTATTTGGTTCTCTTGTTGTCACTGGCATGGTTTTTGTGAGGTGTGACAATGATTTCAGCCATGCCTTGCCATTTATGTATAGCCATGGTGTGATGGGGTTCTTTCACTTGATTGAGATTTGGATTTTTGGATTGTTTTGGAACCGGGTGAGGTGGTCTCAAGAAAATTACCAAGGGCCTAGGAATCCCTTGACTAGTAATTACGATTATGATGTAAATCCAGAGGGTGGAGATGAGAAAATTCCTCAAGGTATTGGCGAAGAAATATGGAGGCATCCAAGCTTGTTAAGGCCTAGTGATCCCTTGACTGGTTTTGTCGAGATTACGGTAAAGCCTGAGGAAGCCTAGTTTTTTTGTTGTGAGTCCCATATTCATGCTTGGAATATGGAACAGGGGTGATTAGCTGAAAGAAAGATTTGGTTCAACACAATATATGGTTAGGTGGTATGTGGAAGTCCCTAAATTTTTTGGATTTTGCATATATTAATAAAATATATTTTCCTCTAGTATTTCGTGAGTAATTATACTTGTTATTATGTGGATTTAATGGTTGTTCTATCATTGTTATTATTTTGGTTTTATGCTAGTTATAATAATTATTTCATGAAATATTCTAGTAATGACTCTTAACATGTTTTGATTGGTAAACAAATGAGTATCGAATGCATGACCTAATAGAAGTTATTGCAACTATTATGGGAAGGCATTAGACCTTTTTTATGATTTTCAGATAAGTATCATACACCTATGTTTAAATATGCATTCATGACCTATAGATTACATGTTCTCAATGTGTTTAACGAAATGTATGTCATGGTTAGGTCAAGTCCTTGACTAAGTTTTGTGTTAGAGGATTTTTCCTTGTGTCATTTATTGTTTTGGAAAGTTTCATAAAGTTCTGTGCAGTGATCTAGAATGTAACCCTGAAAAAGTTTCACATATCTCATGGTTGTAGGATAAAAACTGGGAAATTGGGACTACAATCACTTCCTTTTAGGCTTATGCATGAGAATAGAGGCCTAAAGTCGCATGGAGGCAGGCTTGTGCATGAGAATGGGAGTTCGGTTCAGTGAAAAAGCAATCTGAATTAGGGTTTGGGCACCTGGATTGATGGTTTAGCTCTAAGGCGTCCTGTAGCTCCTGAGGAAGGTCATTAAAATTTTGTTTTGTCTATTCCACTTCCTTAACTGTACTTATGAGGTTGAGACATATCATAGTAATTATTTGTCACATGTTTATCCCGGTAGACCAGTGAAATTGGGTAAATGTTGGAGGAGGTGGTTACAAAATGGTATCAGAGCACGATTCAATGCTTGAACTGCATGGGTGGAATGTGTTTGTCATGCATGCATGTCAATTGTTTATTTGGTTGTTACACATGCATTTTCATGATTATGGTTGTGATGCATGAGGTCATGATATGCAGTTGGTATTATCATGCATGATGTCGGTATATTGATAAGATTATGTATATACATGTATCGTGCTAATCTAGAATGATTTTGCAGATGAGATAACCTCCCATGAAATTCACTAAGGTATGTTGATTATGTTTATATTTTGGTTTAGATGGCATGGTATAATTGCAGGAAGAAGAAGATCATATATGACTATCAAAATGGTGAATTATAGTTCACATGACTCTCCCTACACATTAGCTGAGCAACCGAGAGATGAGTAATCCCCTCACATAGCAGACACTTTGATGTGTTTGAAGGGAGAGATTAGAAGTTGCAAGGAGGACAGTGACAAAATTATTCAGTCATAGGAAAGGCTTGCCAAGGCACATGATAAACGAGCAAAGGTAAATGCAGTTATCCTTTAGAGTTTGTCATATTTGCATATACATGGAAAACCACATATCAATTATGGATAGGAGGCAAAAAATAATGAGGCATATGGTAGTATGTTTCATTGTGGGCACAAGTGAAATAGAGATGAAAAGGTTATAGATGGTAGGTTCTTGGACACATCAGATAGGAGAGGAAATGGACATTGGTTCTATTCTAGTTCTGGTTCATACAGGTATCATGGTCATAATCTCTATCATCCCTACAAGAGGAGTGACAGGGGATATTTTCTGGATGAGTTCAAGAATTCCAAGCCACCTAAATTTGATGGAGATTTGAAGAAAACAAAAGATTTAGAGGCATGGTTTCTTAGGATGAAGAAATTATTTGAGTTGCATGATTAGACAAAGAACATGAAGGTCAAGATAGATATTTTAAGTCTCAAAGGGAAACCATACATTTGGTGAGAAGATGTGAAGCATGTAAGACACATAAGGACAAATGAGTCAAGTTGTCATGAATTCAAGAGAATTTTTAGGAACAAGTACTTGTCAGAAAGGTACTATGATAGTAAAGCCAGGGAATTCTATGAGTTGAAGATGAGATCAATGGCATATGAGGAGTATACAACCAAGTTCTTGTAGTTATTGAGGCATGTACTGTATATTAAGAATGATAAGGCCAAGGTTTAGAGATTTCTCAGTGGATTTCCATTAGCATTTAAGGATTATATTGAGTATGATGAGCCTCGGTCACTTGAAGAAGTCATTAAAAATTTGAAGCATTGTTACGAGCAATAAAAGAATAAGACAAAGTCTAAGCAAGGTTGGAAAGGGAATAAAAAAGCTAAAGGAAAATGGCCACTGAAGTGAGCAATACCTCAAGTGTAGGTTACATGTTATAGGTGCATATTATAGGTTATAGGTGGAGGTTACAGGTTACAAGTGCAGGTTATAGGTTGCATGGTACAGGTTACAGGTGTAGCTACAGGTTCTAGGTTAGTTCAGGTCGCAACAAGTACTAAGAAAAGAGTTCATCATTGGGTAAGAGCTTGTGCATTTGAGTTAAATGGTAAGCCTACATCAATGCATCTCAATGTACTTCCATTGGGATCATATAGTATGATTTTGGATATGGATTGGTTTTATCTTCATAAGAATAAGGTGGATTTTTATGAGAAGGCTATTGAGTGCTTGGATGACAATAGAGAACAAAGAATCCTACATGGTAAGAATAAGGAAACATTAGTTAGAGTGGTTAAAATTATGCAAGCAAAGTGTAGTCGTAGGAAAGGGTGTGTGTTATTTGCAGTGCATATTTCCAGTGATGAAGGTAAGGATGTTGAGGATGCGGAAGTCTTGAATAATTATCTGATTTTACATGAGTTTTAGGATGTATTTCCTGCAGAGGTTTCAGAGTTTCCGCCTCACAGGGAAGTATAATTTTCTATTGATTTGGTACCAAGAGCAACAACAACATCAAAGGCACCTTACAGGATGAGCATGCTAGAGTTAGTGGAACTGAAGTTGTAGCTGATGGAAATGCTTGACAAGGGATACATTAGGCCTAGTGTGTCGCCTTGGGGTGCACCAATATTGTTTGCGAATAAGAAGGGTGGTACTATTCGATTATGCATTGATTATAGATAGTTGAATAAGGTAATGATTAATAACAGGTACCCTTTGCTGAGGATTGATGACTTGTTCAATCAGTTGAAGGGAGCTTCAGTGTTCTCGAAGATTGATTTGAGATTAGGATAACATCAGGTACACATGAAATAAGAGGACATCTACGAGACTGCTTTTCAGACTAGGTATGGGCATTATGAGTTTTCTTTAGTTAAGATGATCTAGGACCAGAAGAGCATAAAAGCTTGATGGAAAAATTGCAAAAGTATGAATCAGGTGAATGAAAAAATACTATCGATCCAATATGAGTTACTTTTTTTAATTTTCATTAATAATATACTTAAAATTATTAGATAACATGTGTCAAACAATCTATTAATTCAAATCCGTTTAATGTTCTAAAGGGACCAACAACTTAGAAAATGAATGTTGTTCTAAGAAAAGAAAAAAAATAGAACATGCAAATGAAAATGAATTTCTCCTTAGCTCATCTAGAGTGGTGCTGGAGGTTAACAAAAGGGGGAAAATTTTTTACAAAAGTTTGAGGGATCTAGTGGAACGAATGTATAGACGTTCTTTCCACTTACAATACAAAAATCAATCCAATTATTCCAAGAACCAAATTTTATCTAAACTACAGGAAGAGTTTCCACAGAATTGGTCAATGAGACATGTCAGAGTTTTAATAGCAAAAACGTAAAACAAAAAAAAAGAAGGAATGAAAAAGTAATATTCCTTTAACTGTTTGTTTATAGTTATTTATAAATATCACTTTTGTTATATTTACTTTTCATATATCAATATAAAAATTAAATAGTTTATTGTCATGTTACATTTTCAGGAAGATTATGAAAATCTTAAAAGATGAATGAGCTGATATCATAAATATGCTAGTAGGAATGTCCAAAAAGGTGTACAAGGAGATGGTGAAAGAAATGGACAAAATTGCATCGCAGGAGGAGCCATCTCAACAACAACATGCTTCAAATGTAATATGTAATCATTGAATTTTTCTATCATTATGTACAACAAATAAACAATTTAGCATTAAATATTAATTTTCAAGTATTTTCTTGCAGAAAAGAAAATAAAATGGAACCCATTCAACACATAAAATAGGACGACAAGGAAGAAAAGGGTTGATATCTAAGTTTGTGAGTAATTTTTACTTATAACAACTTAACTAGATTTCATTTTTGTATTTTTTAAGCTGTTTTACAAAAATCATCATTGAATGTCTTCAAACAGGTGCTAACATACAAAGAAGAACCATTAGACAAATCGATTGAAATTGGGTTAAATATGGGTTGTGAGTATATGTTGGCATATCAGATATTAATTGTGGAATTTGTAAGCATCTATCGATCTTGTTTTTTTTTTTCTAAGTAAGTCTAAATTATATTAATATAACATATGGTACATGGAGAGTCTGGCCTCTGGAATTGCTGAACTAGCCAATTCCAGAGGCATTATAAGTCAAAAGAACAAAATAGTGACTGCCCCAGAAGGGGAAACTAGTCAAACCAGTCTTACTGTAGCTGCCCACAACTGGGAAACCAGCTTCATACAAAAAATAGTAGATAATTACGAAAATATCCAAGAGAGACATAGTAACCCAGAAAAAGAAACCCGAAGAGTAAAGAAACCTGTATAAGCTAGGTTTCATTATGTGGAGGCAGTGGCTCCTCCACAATTAGGCACATGTACTCATCGGAGGAGTCATCTGCAATCTTAGCTTGAGGCGCGGTATGTTCAGGAGTTATGGCCATGCGTGCCTTGCCCTTGCAACCATCATCGCCAAACCAATCCCTGCTACTGCTGTTGCTGCCGCTACTACCACTGCCACTGTTGCCCTTACCTTTGCTGCTGGAAGAGGGGGCGCCTTGAATGACAGGAAGAGCTTCAGACTTTCACGAGGGTGGCTGAGGTGCCGAATCAATGGTGGATTTTTTGAGCATTTTTCTGGGGCGATGGCTATCAACAAGGGAAGCTTCCTCCTTGAAGCTGATTAAGATAGTGGCTGTAATTCGAGGGTGGTTCAAAGTGCATTTGTAGTGGAATTGAGCAGAGTGCACGGTGGATGGAGAGGGCAGCGTCTCCAAATGTGGCAAAGGCAGGGAGGAGTGACTGGTGGGGTGGCGCAACACCGAAGTGCCAACCAGAGAGACAGAGCAAGACCGCCTCGAAGCCAGACCTTGGCATCTGCCACTGCGAGTAGCAAGATAGCGGCCATAGGAATCCTCAAGTGACAGAGAAGAAGACTCAGAGCGGATGGAATGCGGAGGACGAGTTGCCTGCCCATACCCACTGCCTCGGCGATAGCGCATTCATTGCCGCCTAGGCATAATGGAGGTGTTGGAGGTGTTGGTGAAGGGTTGAGAGAGCTGAGTTGAAGGAACAGAAGTCTGAGGAGTCGAAGGAACAGAAGTCTGAGGAGCCGAAAGCTCTGAAGAAAAATTGATGCTGCAATGGAGGCTATGGGAAAATTGATGACCAGGGGTGAGAACAATACAACAATAGAGGCTGCACCACCTCCATGTGGGCATTCGAGAGCTCATCTCTGAGACCACAGAGGGGCAAATGCAACTTTAAGGCGATGGAGGAATGTTGCAGCACGGAGGCATTTTGAAAGGGTGGTGGCCGCATCGACTAACGAGCGAGTTAATGAAACAACGTTGGGAGCAGTTGGCAGGTATTAATGCCCGTGGCTTGAGCTCATGTGTGACCATGTGGCTGAGCCATGTGTCACATACTGGGCTCTTCGTATGCTTGCCTTCAATGTTCACTCGCATCTGGAACATCTATCGATCTTGTTTTACTTAGCTCCGTCTATAATTAATAGAACAAAAAAATCTTGTATATTAAATATATTATTTGTTATGGGGTATAAAAATTGCAGGAAACAAAGTATGGAACTGCGCCAACATATGAAATCTTGAAATATGGCATGTTACATGGTTTTGAAAGAAGGTGTATACTTTGTGAGTCAATTGTTGCAATGGTATGTCATTTCTTTTCGATTTACATTGATGTATATTATTTAATATTGCAATTTTCATTATTCTCACCAATGTATATACACTCATTATAGTTTATTTTTATGTTTGTAGATGGAAGGTGAAGAAGAAGAAAACAATCAACACCGTGAACAAAACATTCCTGAAAATAACCCAAGTCATGGAAGTAGCTCTAGCAGTGACAACAGTTCAAGCGAAGAATGATGATCACTATGTTTGGATATCAAAGCAAGGCATATTTTTGAAATATTATCCTATGAAATCAGACATTTTGTTTAATGTAATGGACATAGTGTTCCAATTGAAAGACAAATGGATACCAATAACTGTCCCATTTTGTATGACAAAGACTGTCTTATTCATATATATATATATAATAAAATATGTTTTAATTTATTCTATTGCGTTCTCCATTGTCGTTGTGAAATGTAACACCACTGATTAAATTTATGAATGATTAAATATTATAATGAAGAGATGTGAAATTTGATGATATGATATAACAAATTAATCCAAACATCACATTCAAATGCACTAATAAAAATTTAATTCATATGAATGTTGTTATAAGATATATCTGTGTCGACTTTTGATGAATAATGAATTTTAAAAAATCACAATAATTATGATTTGATATAACAAATTAATCCAAACATCACATTCAAATGCATTAATAAAAATTTTATTAATATGAATACTTTTATAAGATGTGTCGACTTTTGATGAATAATGAAGTTTAAAAAATCACAATAATTGCATTTTCACAGGTCGATGTTTCTAAAAAATACAAAATGAACACCGGTGCGTGTCAATTACCGTACACTGGTGCATTTGTATGTTGAAGCGTACCGGTGCGTTTCTACAACCTATGGGCACTGCACAAATACCAAAACCAATTAAAAATATCGGTGTGTTTGTGCAATACTGCGCATCGGTGCATTTATGTGGCACTACGCACCAGTGCATTTGTACGACCTATGGGCAACGCACAAATACTGAGACCAATTATAAATCGTGGTGTGATTGTGTGATACTACGCACCAGTGGGTTTATGTGGCCCTACGCACTGGTGAATTTGTACAACCTATGGGCACCGCACAAATACCGATACCAATTATAAATCTCGGTGCATTTGTGTGATGCTGCGCACTGGTGCGTTGAGACGACCTATGGGCACCACACAAATCCCAAGACCAATTAGAACGACCCCGTGCATTGTATCACCAACACTGTGCCCGGTGCGGTTTTATACCTTGACGACCCAGTGCATGCTCCTTCGACTGCCTCGGCCCACCTTCTAGATGACACACACTAGTGCATTGAAGCCCGAATAGTGTACCTATGAAAAAAAAATTTGTAATAACCTCCGACTGCCCATTTTTTTTAGTTGTGTTGAATTTCCATTAAAATATCCACCAAACCCTCTGTAACCATAAATGGATGTTGTAGAGAATGTTTTTTTGACAATTTTGGCCAATTTTATAACACTAAAAACCTCCTTTATAACCTCCGCTAGAGGGTCTTTTCCTTGTAGTGACTAAACTAAGCTAAACTTAGAGTAAAACAATAAACATATAGAGATACCAAATCAATAATCAAGATTATTTGCACTAATCAAATGAGGGTTTACAAAAATCAATACATTTGACAACCAATATACAACCTCTAGGTACACCTCTCAGAGTTTAGAAAAAATGACAGTTAAAGAAAATAGGCGTCCAAAAATTATAGGGTTAACCGTCTATAATTATTAGGCAAGTCTGCTAATGTAGTTTTGCATGATAACAACTTGGTTCCATTGCCAAGGTCTTTGTCAATCCTTGGATATCTATAATGACATGAGTGAGATTTGCTTGCTTAGTTTTAAAGATTTAAATCTTCCTAGCTTCCTCTTAATATAAGGACTAGTCACAAACTTTGTTTTGATATTATAACTTCTTCTAGACTAGACAATCTTCAGTATGTACCTTCAATCCTCTTTAGGGAGATCATAAAATAATAGTTACAATTAAGCAATGAAAATAAAGCAAGAGACTAGATTTACTAAAGAAATCAATAATAGTAAAAGAAAGATATAATATTCATTTTTATGAAAAACAATAACTACCTCTTGATATTGTACTTCTCAAAGTCATCAATATAGACATCATGAGGGTTTTTCTTTGTTTCAACAAGTCATTAGGGTTTTGTACAAAACCATAGGAATTTTCTTATACAAAACCTAGAAATCAAAACCTTCATTGCACATGGAAGAACTCAATTAGGGTCTTTATTGTTGAAATTGGCAACAAGAAGGGCTTATAATTTAATTTTCCCTTAATTTAATTAGAAGTAAATTGTAATTCGACATAACATGACAACTTGTACGAGTTAACTGAGTTAGGAAGACTTAGTTAACTCAGTCAATTCAAGTTGGGGGTCAAAATGGAGGCATGTAGAGTTCACTCTAAGTTTTAGAGGGTCCAGTTACAATTTATTTCGAGTTGTAATTAATTAACTCAATTATTTGAGTTAAAACAAGTTTAACTGGTATTAACTAAGAGATGAGCTAGAGACAGGTTTAGTGAATTAATTCACATGAAATGATCAATCAAATAGCTGATAATTTGTGATAAATAGCTGTTGAATGTCAGTTCTAAAGAAGGCCCAGTTGAGATTGGAGTTAAAGGGAAGAGAACTATCACTTGTATAATTATAAAATTGTATAGGTCATGCATTAGGTCAGTAGGATGCACTACAATGAAAAGACCTTCTAGCGGATGTTTTTGAGGAACCCCTTATAAAAATACTCTAGAAATCCATTTGTAGTGGAGGTTACTAGAGGAGGTTCATGGGTGGAGGCTTTTGCAGATGCTTTTCGTCTAATGCATTTATCATCCTAACCCACACCGGTGCATTCAACCAGAAAAAGCATCGGTGCGCAAAAAACATTGGCACACTAGACACCGTGTGCTCCTTTGAAACCAGCTCTGGTGCGTCTTATTACTGTAACACACCAGTGCTTTACAAAAAATTTTCACCGATGTGCCCTAAAACCCTGCGCCAAAACTGAAACTGCCCAGTGCGGTCTTAAGAAACCGCACTGGTGTGCTTATAAAGCCCCGTGCATTGGAACAGGTAATTAAAAAAAAATTATGGAAAAAAATCGCATTTCTCACTTTTCAGTGCTTGTGAGCTCTCAAGAACCTGTGCAAGTTATCCTTGTCTGAGCCGCCCTGACATCAGTGCTCCCATTGCACCCATTGTGTGCACTGCTTCTCTGCATTGTCCACCAATCTGCATTTTGAATTTTGCAAAACGGTGGGAAAATTTACTTTTGCAAATTCTACACCCAATATGCCTCCTCGACGGCCAAATGTACAGGTATTTTCTTGTTTTTCCATAATTAAGTCTTTTAGCATATTAGAGTTGTAAATTAACTTAAAATTAACCGTTTTAAAAAAAATAATTCTCGCACGGTGCGCTCGAGTCGTTCGGTTCACACTGGTTCGCGGTGCTGCCTGTAAATTTACAGGTCGCACCGCAACTAGTGCTTACGGTATCCACACTGAGGCAATACCGAAAGGTGCACCGTGATATTTTAAAATTTAAAAAATGTGCGGTGCAGTCGGTTACCCAACCGTACCGTTGACCCTGTGGAATAACGGAAATGTGGTGTGTTAACTTAAATATCCACCCCAGGGCATGTATTTTTGTCAACGCACCGCATTCTGGCATTTTGACACAATCAACGGTGCGGCCTGGTAAAATACCGCACCGTTGACTAATTAATGATGTCAGGAGGGCGGTGCATTGACCAAACCATACGTCCTGGGGTGTATAGTTTGGTCAACGCATCGCCCTCCAACACCGGTCCATAGTTAACGGTGCGATCTGTTATACCACCGCACTGTTGACTTATGAAAAATGCTAGGGGGGCGGTGCACTGAAAATTTTTATGTGCATCGCCTCCGGTGCGATGGAAATTTGTTGGTGCACCACCTCCGGTGCGCGACAAAAAAAGACGCAACATTACCAGTGCATGCCTGTTTTTTGTGGCACACCGATTGTTTTTTTTTTCAAAATAAATTATATATGTATATTCCTAAATACATGCCTCATTTAATAAAAAAATTGTATTTAATATGCCAATCATTCAGAGACGTGAAAGGAGAGAACAGAGGGAACAACAACAACAAGTGGACCAGTATAACATGGTTCACAAGTGGGAGGCACGAGAGAGGGAGAGAGATGCGTTCCCTTGCCCTATTACAACAACTACCCAGGGGATCCTAAGACAGGTAGGCCTCCTAAATTTGTATGAGGAGGCTACTTCCCTAAAGGGCCATGGTGTGTTTTCGTGACATCTTATTCGCAGGTGGAATGCCCACCTACAGGATTTTAGGGTTGTTCCTAACCAGTGGTACATGCCCACTAAGGAGGACATCTATTTCATTACTGGGCTATTGAGGAGAGGGTGGATTTTCTCTCGTTCCCAGATGTTCCAGTTGGCTATGCAGCAGCGAGTCAGATGGCGTACTCCCATAGATACATTAGTGCGGATATACTATCTCCTTCAGATTTTCAGGTTTCTGGAGGGCAGTTATGTATTGCTGCATTTGGTAGTGAGGTGATGAGGTGTCTCTCACTTCTGATTTCGACCATTTCACACAACACCAATGATAGGCAACACATTAGTTGCCTGCTTCTATATTATGTTGATTCTTTAGTACATGAGCCACGAATTGTCAAGTGGTCTGCTATTTTTTTGCGGTAGTTCCATACAACCTTAGATAGATGTCGTGCACAGGCATAAGGGAGGGTCAACTTCCCTTTTTCTTCAGAGCTATTTTGTTTATTTTTTGAGAGCCATATATGAGGCCTACTTTTGTTCAACAGCCTCGTAGGTCGATGTTGCATGCACGGATGCACATGTGGGGACAGATGATGCCCAAGAGGGGCGAGACTGAGTTTTCCACGAGGACATTACATGATGCACTAGAATTTCTAGCTAGTCTTGACGATCATCCCTTCGTTATGGCCCCTTGTCCTTATGCTAGTTTGGATTGGCGAGGGTGTGCCAACATCCTCTTCACATATGATGAGATGCCGAATGATAGAGGTAATATTATTGTTTTATTTAAATTTATTCTAACATGTTCTTTAACTTGTTTTTATTAAATTGTGTAATAAAATTGTCTAATCATTGTTGTGTACTTGTATATATTTTGCAGACATTGGGTCTTTTGATGGTGAGGACATGCCAGTGCCACCAAATGATCCAGGTGTGGATCTTGATGACGATTAGGATATGCCAGATGTCGATGATCATGAGGTTGGTTCAGAGAGACCTACTCTTGCTGGTGCGCCAGTACTGCCTTTTGCTAGGTGCGATAGGCTTGATAGCAGATTCAGGTTGGAGTTGGGTGACCAAATCGTTGCATTGATTGTTGAGGCAGGAGTCAGGTCCGCTACTATGAGAGACATACAGGCCGATGGTAGTCTATTACATATGTGGAGAGGCATGCCACGTGACATGTACAACCTGATGCGGCATGTCGTAGGAGCTACGACCTTAGTTATGCGGCTGAGGAGGACTGTTACACATTATAGGCGTGGTAGAGATGCAACACGTGATTGACAACCTGCGAGCAACGATGCATCATTTGATGATTGTTAACCTCGCGCCACGCCAGATGAGAAACCTCCACTAGCATCGAGCAACAGTCATCATGGAGAGCAGGCTAGACCATCAACCATGTCCATTCATCACGATGATCATGAGCAGGTTGGACCATCGACCATGTCCAGTCATCACGATGAGCAGCCGACAGTTGATCCTAATTAGCATGAGGCACCAGCACTAGATTAATAGGCACATGATGATCAACATGTATCGACTGAGCTTGTCGAGGCTGCACCATTGACTGAGTAGGCCTCGACTAGTACTGCTATTGATGATGTACCACTAGCTGATATATGACATTTATATTACAGTTGTATATTTTTTACGTTATTCAGTTATATATATATATATATATATATATATATATATATATATATATATATATATATATATATATATATATATATGGTCCATGTATTTTATGTTCATGTTGCAGTTGTACTTAATTTACATGTTAGTGATCATTATGATGTGTATATTGTTAGGTCATGTTAGATATGTTCATTTAATGTGCAGCTTGTAGATAGATGCATATGTGGTAGCAGTTATTTCACATGAGATGTATATTTGATGTTTGTGTTGTGATGATGTTATATAATGCTAATTGTGTTTTGTTAGATGATCATGATCACAATGATGTTAGCGAATTTGAATGTGTTTTTTAGTCAAATATGATGTTTGTACGATGGTTATCATGATCGTGATGTTTATTAATTAATTTAATATTAAATGATCATGATATTGTAAAATTGTAATATTTCTAATTCTAATTGTATGTAAAGTTCTAAAATTGTAATTGTATTTTTATTAATTGTAATTGTTATATGTAAAATATTTGTAAAATTTTAATTGTAATTGTAATATTTAATTTATTGTGAAATGATTGTAATTGTAATTTTAATTGTAATTGTATATATGTAAAATTGTAAAATTGTAATTCTAATTCTATTTGTATGTAAAATTATAAAATTGTATTTGTTTGTAAAATTCTAAAATTCTAATTGTAATGGTATATATGTAAATTTGTAAAATTGTAATTGTATATATGTAAAATTCTAAAATTGTAATTGAAATTGTAATTCTAATTCTATGTAAAATATTTGTAAAATTTTAATTGTATCACTGTGAATTGATTGTAATTGTATGTAAAATTCTAAAATTTTAATTGTAATTGTATGTGAAATTGTAAAATTGTAATTGTAATTCTAATTCTAATTAAATGTAAAATATTTGTAAAATTTTAATTGTATTAATGTGAAATGATTTTATTAAAATTTTTAAATTTGTAAAATTTTAAATAATTTTAAAATAATAAATCTAGAATAATATGAATTATTGTAACATAATAAAGTTTAGAAAATAATGAAAATAAATTCATGTGCTTTAGAATTATCATTATTATATTATGATCTTACATACAAAAAAAAAATAAAACTTTATACAGTACGCCATTATTTTTGAGATCAACATAATTGCATATTATTAAGTGAAATATTGATTTTAACATTAACAGAATGCAAATTACCAATTAATTCAAAATACATATTATAATGTTTCGAAAAATCCATCTTAAAAAGTATAAATATTGATGAAATAAAACATGTACCATATCACTCTTGGTTCTCATGATCACCCTCATTATCTTCTAGCTTGCATGGCGTGATAACACTATTGTTCTAAAAAATATGTTTTGATCTAGAGTCATGTCTCAATACGAACCACCAATCCCTATCCAACACATTTGGGTAAAAAAAAAACATAGTTGCAGTGTTTGGGGAAAACATAGGGCTCCTTAGATTCATCCCACATATTTCTAGAGTTGATACATATCAGCCTACTATCGCGATCTTCCTTTACATTATTTTGATCAAAGGTGTCCCACCACTTGCACCTAAAAATAACACATTGGAAAGAAGAGAAATCCACTTCAATGATCTCTTGTATCTTTCTGACGTAACCTAACGTCCTCGTACTAGGTTTTTATCACAGTGGCTAGATCAACTAGATTGATCGAACTTGACTTCCACTCCACAGTCCTGTGTGATGTTTCCAACATCGGCATTTTCTGTGAGAAAATGGTGTCCATATGCCCACATAGATGGGAACAAATGCACCTATTATAAAAATTTTAAAAAAATCATAGTGTCATGTGTCTTATAATAAACCAATAGTTAAAATATGAAATATTGATGTCTTATAAGTTTCAAATGTACATATAGATTAAATAGATTATTACCGAGTTGCTGCACCCAATCCCTACGTTTAGCACATCATCTTTAGCACACGGGTAACGACCAGTTGCACCATATTTCTCTCTGACTTGGTCAATAACCCAACTGTTGGGGCATATTTTTGGCATATTTTATTTTAAATGATCGGGATAAGGCACACTTATACCATTCAACCGCCTGAATTATTTCTTGTCACTATCCCATTTCATCCTCTTTTGTTCGTACAATACGACCCACGGTTGTGTCACTTCAGAATTGTAAAGATCGAATTTATTGATTGCTTCAATTTCTGCATTCGCTGATGAAATCAAACCGAAATTATATAGTACATAGAGATCAAAATTTACATTATATCGAAGTTCAACATGAATATTTACTTTGTGTAAATTTGAAAAATTATAAGTCGTTTACTCTTTATCAAGCGCTTTTTTCCACTCGTTTGGAGCAACTCCCCTTCTCTTTTGTCTTCATCCCTTTCATCGTCCCAAATCACTATACCTGGTTTGTTGTTGATCTGCTTGATGTACTCACTGGCATAATAGAAAGACTAATACGATATGTACCCCTCTGCCATAGACCCCTCGGGTTTTTCCCTTTTTTGAACAAAACCTTTCAATTTCTTCATGTACCTCTCTAAGAAGAACATCCAACGATAATAAACCACCCCAAATAATTCAACCTCATCTAATAGGTGGATTAGAAGATGAACCTGCAAGTCCATGAAACTCGTCGACAGTTCCTGCTCAAACATACAAACAATCTCAACTATCTCTTGACACCACTGTGGAATGCTACCCACATGAATCTCCTTTGACGTGATCCAACGTAAAAATGCCGATAATTTAGATATGGTACGTCCTAGGTCTTGAGGGAATTCATGTTTCACACACCCTCACATGAACAAAGGATAATGACACTGCAAAGTTATAAACATGTGTAATAATATACAAAATTAGTTATGTTTTATGATCCCTGCATGGGATAAATTTTATAATGTAACAAACAATAAAATCATGCTTTTGACATTATACGTACTCTTATAATATTCAAATGGTCATGCGAATTCAACCTCGAAAAATGGTCATCCACGGTGAAGCAGCGCCGTAGTGAAGACCCGTATGAATATGGCACCCTCACACCCATTATAACTTCCTTTGCCAAAAAAAGATCATATTTTTTAAAAATCCATGGGACATCACCTTCTTTGAAATACCATGAATTAGAGGGACCAACGCTTGCCTCTGATCCTGTAATTTCTAATTGTCTTGGCCAATGTTTCTTTTTAGTTTTTGAAGTAATAAGATATTTCCTAACAACCAATGTGTCTCTTTGTTTCGATGATATGTTCCTCCATAAAGAAGATGCAACATTTTTAAATATATGCATGGGATCTAATAAGTGGGTAATATTAAGATGCTCCCAATATGGGAGGTTATAAAAGATAGATTTCCTTTTCATCCCAATGGGAAATTTCTCAACATAGGTGTTGAAGAATTCTGGATCATCAAACATAGGCTCCCCATTTGAATCAAAAATTTCTATGAACTCCTTCTCCTTCTCTCTCTCATATTCTCTAAGCCATTCAACTGGTGTTGTTATTGGAGGCCTTTTGGTTCTCTCTTGTTTACCATTGAAAGCAAATGCTGCTCTTCTGTAAGGGTGTTCTTCTGGGAGGAATACCCTGGAGAAATCATACACTAGCTTTCGTAGGTCCTTGGACCATATAACTTTCAGAGAAGGTCCACAACATTTACATCCAAAATAACCTTTTGTTACAAGACCTGCGATATTATTGTATACAATTAATATGCATGTCACGTTAAAGAACATCATGAAGATTAGAACAATTAAAAAGAATTAAATAAATAATATGTGAAAGAATATTATCATGCATATAAACAAATCAATAAATTAAACATGTAATTTACCAGAGCAAAATCTTAAGCCTGGATAATTGTAATATCCCCAAAATGGGACTGCTCAGCAAACATGCACTAAAAAACGCATTTTCAGAAATACATGCTATAAATAACAAAATGAACTCTTGGATCCCATATATTAGACAATATATAGCCTAAATCCAAGAATAGAGCTGAAACTATCAAACTAGGTGGGTTAAACACACCTCCCACACCTAGGATAGCTAAAAAAGGCTAAAACCCCAAACACTACAACACATAAATTTCTACATAAAAGAGACTACACAGTCTAATGAGGGTTTGTACACAAAAATAATAGAGACAAATAGATATGATATTATATTAAACAATATGGCTCAGAAAATGTGATCTAGTCTCCTTTATACAAAAGCTAGAAAAACCGGAAAGGGTTTCTAGGAATACACCCTGAATACAAATGGTGATCTTCAGCAATATGACTGAATAATCACTGCATACTGAAGAAAAAGAGTATAGAATTCTGTAATAATATAGATCTGATGCAGATCTGACCAAAGGTCTTCCCCCATGGAAGAATCAACCCTCCAATCACAGGAAAACTCCCTGAAAGAGCCACAAAAGACACTGCCGAAACTGCCCTCCATAAATAACACAATTCCTGAATGGAATAACGCTGTAGGTGATGGAAATGTGTTAGCTTGCTGCCAAATATCTGAAATCAGCCCAAGAACCCTCCAAAATGATCCTCAAATAGAAGGAAACCTCCCTCCTATGCAAAACTAACTCAGAAAGTGGGTTTCTCAACCCTCCACTGCAACACCCTGCAACTCAACACAACCTCCTGCAGAAACTACGCTGAAACTGAAGAATGAAGCTTAGTACCAATGCCATATGTGTGGAATGATAGATCAGGTCTCTCCCAAGAGCTACTCAAAGGGAAGAGAAGGAATTCTTGAACATGAATACCTTAGTGCTAAACAGCACCGACAATCTTAGCTAAACAACTAAAGAGAGAAAAAGTCTAAGCAGACATAAAAATACAGTTCATAAGCTAACCCCCAAATGGCTTCCATCCACTTCCTTATAAAATAAGTGAGCCTTCTCACCTTGGGTCCCACTCAATAGGGTTTCCACCATCACACAAACAATCTCCCTCCAAAACTGTGTTGTACCTTCATTAGAGCCACTCCTCTAAACTGCGCTGTTTGATTTGGTCAAGGTTGACCTATTCAACCCGCTTCAACCATTTTCACACCTAAGGGTCATCAATCCAGCTCACATATAGCTGTCTAGGCTGAACCTCATTCATATTGAGCTATTTTTATTACTGATCCACTCCTCCTACATTTATGTTGTTGACTTGGTCAAACTTTACTTTGTCCACATGCAAAATGTCCCTGTTCACACATGAGAGTGTAAAATACAGCTGGTATTATGATCCCTTTTCACACTATGAGGGATTTTATCCTTATTTCTAAAATGTATGGGCCTCCTTATCCATTTATTCATCTCCTAAGTGACATTAGCAAAATATAACATTCCAATTTGGTGCATGCAAATTTTGGAATATTATAGTCCTCCCCTCCCAAAGGTTGCTTGTCCTCAAGAAACTGCAAGGATAGAATTGAAGAGCCTCCTCTCCTTCCCTTGTAGCATCCTCATATGATAAAATCCTCCAAGGATCAAGATGTTGTCTCATCAACACACCTCCAAGTTTTTCCTCCCAAGTATGCAAGCTAGCCTTTGGTGTGCATCCCAAATAGCTATCATCATGTAAAATTAAAATGTCCATGGAGGCAAAAATGGGTTGTTCAAAGGCCTTATTGAGGCATGAGGTCTGATATAAATTGGGATCTACCGTCCCCATGTGAATCTCCCATCCCCAAGAAATCATCCATACCAAACGAGTTACCTCCCAACATGGCAACTCCTTAAAATCCTCCTCCACCTTGAGCTCCTGCAAAGTAGGTGGGTTGAAAATCTAAACATGGTAGAAAAAGTAGCCTACCCCACGCTGTCCTCATCTCCACTTAAGATAAGTGTAGATAATTTTCTGATCTTGGGTTGTAATAATGTTTCCCTCAAGTGGCAAGAAGGAAACTAGATCTCCAAAGATCCCTCCCCCAACGTTGTGAATCAAGCTAGCCCAAACCATCTCATATATGATGGATAAGAAATCACCACCATATGGAATCCCATCCATCTCATGGCCCTTCTCATAAAGAAACAAATATTTTGCTGTGGTGGCCATATCTTCTCCCATGCTCCCCTTAGAACATGTAATGCAGAAAGTGTGGGAATCCTCCTTCCCAAAGAACACATCCACCCAATGTGTTTCTCCCCCAATCATGCTCCCCATAATAGCAAGAACACTATAAAAAAATGGGATCATGATCAACATAAAAATGAAGGGAATACTGAAGGTTTCATGTGGTGCTGGAAGCTACCAATAGTTTCCCAAGTGGTCACAGCGCAATCTTCCCCACTGCAGCTTCAGATAATAGCATGGCAAGTTGTTTCTTGACAAATGGCTAGTTGTGTAAGTCATCACATATACTAGTAAATAGTAAATGGATCTGTATCAACTGAGCATACAAGAAGTAACCAAACACTTTCCCATGGTCATACAATAGATGGCTGTCTCCATCATGATAGTTGGCCAAAAATGGTCCATGGAGCCCAAAGAAAATCTTGCCCCTTTGTGGAGCAATGCACTGCAAAGAAATGGTAAGAGCATGCAAATATTGTGTTGGACAATCAATAAATGCAAAAACAAAGTTCTTACCATGTAATGAAAGTAAGATTATGATAGGATCCATAAATAAGTCCTCCATAATGGTATAACATACTCCCATGAAGAGGAATGAACCATATGCTGCATGAAGATCCTTCTTCTTATGCTTGGGAACCCAAGTCAAGAAGAACATATCACAGTAATAGATGCCTCCTTCTACTACTCCATCATTTTCACCTCCTCCTTGTCCACCAAGTGCATCTAATGTGAAGTGATCCTGGGGACACTCCATCAATAATTCCAAGCTCCAAAGTGACAGTGTTGTTTGCCTATGAAAATAGGCCCCTGCCAACTCATAACTCCATTCTTTGACATGATCATTGTCAAAGATTCCTCCCATAATGCTGCTATATACAAGAAGTTCCTTCCAAAGTGGAAGTACTTCCAGATCATCCAAGGCTAATGAGTAGTCTCCTTGCACCATGATAGTGCCATCTCCTACCCCTGCAACATCATGCAAAGTGTGAGAGCAAATATGCCCATGCTCTCCCAAGAACCTCCAAAGCAACAAAAGTGTTTCAATGCCTCCTCATACCTCCATCATACAAATCATGTGGTGAAGACATAATGATCATATCATCATAATGCATCCACACTCCTTGCTTCCCAATGATGCAAGTATTCTTCCAAGTTCCTTCCACCCACATACCCTTGGAAAAAGGATATGTCCCATGATGGCCAAACTCTTTCAAGAGTAGCCAACATAGCCAAGCCTCCTGCTTCTCGGTGTCATACATTTTCAAGTAGCTTACCAAATTATTGCTCTCCATACACCCCCATTCATCCCAATGTGGGTGCTTCCCATCATGATCAACCTTGGTACCCTTCCAATGAAGACTACCTTTCTCCCAAATCAGATTTTTCTTCTTGCATTCCATGGGATGTTGAAATGAAACTCCTTGGAGATGTCCTAGAAAATATCTCACATCAGTGATCATCTTGAATCCATAAGGATCCAAGTGAGCTGAAGGCAAAGCCTCCTCACTTCTACCTCTTGACAGCGCTGTAAATCTCCTCCATGGTTTTTTGGCTGTCTCATGTCCCAACTCAAGGATGAATATATGGTCTTGCATAAGTTTGTTTGGGACAAGGTTCATCCTATCCTCAAAAAGTGTACACTTCACCCTCAAATTTTGTGTGCTACTCAACTAAGGCATATGAAGATGATGGTTCACTCCTCCCTTGATCAATTCAAGGTTGCACAATGCAGTGCAATTATGTTGTTCCAAATGAGCAGTATGCAATGGTATACAATCCTCCATATGATCCGCTGAAACAATAGGAGATGAAAATTTAGGCATACCTTAATGAAATTTGGAAGTATCTTGTATGGCTGTAAGGGTTTCTTCCTTCAATGAGTTGGCTCCTCCAACTGAAGATGTTGAGAGCTTCTTCTCCTCTGATTTCTCCTTGCCAAATTTCACAATCAACCTTTGAGTAAAATCAGCAAAAGTAATCACTATTGCATGGCTCAAATGGTTGAACCACCAAATATTTTCTTCACCCTCTAGGTGCAGCGCTGCAATATTTACAGCCTCCCTTTCTACCACAGGATGTAGTAGGAATAATGTATCTAGTTTCCTTGCCCAAACCCTTGCTACAGATGACCCATCAAAAGTAGAGAATATAAACCTATTGCCCTTGGTCCTTCCTTGGCCACAAGGTATTCTTTATTCCTCCAAATGAATGAACTGAGGGAAAGCTAGAGTCTCCTTGAAGGCTCTAGGTTGAGATTTGTACTCAACAAGGTATTCACTTAGAATCTTGTGATCCAAGTGTCCTCTATCTCCCTGCAATTTTTCCTCCCTCTCAAAAGGAAAGGATATATTCCAATGCTTTGGAGCTCTCTGCAACACTGGTCTCCTCTTCTGATCATAGGAAGTGCATGGCTCTTCCTCCTCTTGAAACTCTCTAGAAGTTTCACTGCTCCTTTTCTCTTCTTCTTGTTTAACCTCCTTGGAGAGGTTCTTCATGGATCTGAAAAATGATGAGAAAAAGATAATTTTCTTCATAATTCTAATCTTCCCTTATTCTTATAGCATTTTGGCTTGAATTCCACAGTCTGAACCAAAGATCTTGCTTTGATACCACTGTAATATCCCCAAAATGGGACTGCTCAGCAATCATGCACTAAAAAACGCATTTTAAGAAATATATGCTATAAATAAAAAAACAAACTCTTGGATCCCATATATTAGACAATATATAACCTAAATCCAAGAATAGAGCTGAAACAAATCAAACTAGTTGGGTTAAACAAACCTCCCACACCTAGGATAGCTAAAAAAGGCTAAAACCCCAAACAGTGCGACACGGAAATTTCTGCATAAAAGAGACTGCACAGTCTAATGAGGGTTTGTACACATAAATAACAGAGACAAATATATTTGATATTATATTAAACAATATGGCTCAGAAAATGAGATCTAGTCTCCTTTATACAAAAGCTAGAAAACCGGGAAAGGGTTTCTAGAAATACACCTTGAATACCAATGGTGATATTCAACAATATGACTGAATAATCACTGCATACTGAAGCATAGGAGTATATAAGGCTATAATAATACATATCTAATTCAGATCTGACCAAAAGTGTTCCCCTATGGAAGAATCAACCCTCCAATCACAGGAAAACTCCCCGAAAGTGCCACAAAAGGCACTGTTGAAACTGCCCTCCAGAAATAACGAAATTATTGAATGGAATAACGTTGTAGGTGATGGAAATGTGTTGGCCTACTGCCAAAGATCTGAAATCAGCCCAATAACCCTTCAAAATGATCCTCCAATAGAAGGAAACCTCCCTCCTATGAAAAACCAACTCAGAAAGTGGGTTTCTCAACCCTCCACTGCAACACCCTGCAACTCAACGCAAACTCCTGCAGAAAATACGATGAAACTGAAGACTGAATCTTGGCACCAATTCCAAATGTGTGGAATGATAGATTAGGTCTCTCCCAAGAGCTACTCAAAGGGAAGAGAAGGAATTCCTAAACAGGAATACCTTAGTGCTAAACAGTACCGACAATCTTAGCTAAATAACTAAAGAGAGAAAAATTCTAAGCAGACATAAAAATATAATTCATAAGCTAACCCCCAAATGGCTTCCATCCTCTTCCTTATAAACTAAGTGAGCCTTCTCAACTTGGGTCCCACTCAATAGGGTTTCCACCATCACACAAACAATCTCCCTCCAAAACTGCGTCGTACCTTCATTAGAGCCACTCCTTTAAACTGCGCTGTTTTATTTGGTCAAGGTTGAACTTTTCAACCTGCTTCAGCGCTTTTCACACCTAAGGGTCTTCAATCCAGCTCACATATAGCTGTCTAGGCTAAACCTCATTCATATTGAGCTATTTTTATTGCTGATTGCCTCCTCCTACATTTATGTTGTTGACTTGGTCAAACTTGACTTTGTCCACATGAAAAATGTCCCTGTTCACACATGAGAATGTAAAATCTAGCTGGCATTATGATCCCCTTTCACACTATGAGGGATTTTATCCTTATTTCTAAAATGTATGGGCCTCCTTACCCATTTATTCATCTCCTAAATGACATTCGGAAAATTTAATATTCTAATTTGCTGCATGCAAATTTTGGAATATTACAATAATCATGTGTCATGTAACCACATATGCCATACAACGTAAAAATCCTCTCTACTGCGATGGGTCTTGATACATTGTATAAATTTATCCCATCCCATAATTCCTTCAATTCATCTACTAGTGGTTGTAAGTAGACATCCCATAAATCCTTCAATTCATCTACCAGTGGTTGTAAGTAGACATCCATATTATTCACTTGTCTTCTACCAGGGACTATGAGAGCCAACATAACATGTTCATTATTCACGGACAACCATGGGGGGGTATTTTTATTGATCACTACTACAGGCCAAATAGAATAGTTGGTGTTTTGGAGGGAATATGGGTTGACGCCATCCATGGCTATGTTGAGTCATAGACTTCGTACTTCATCCTTGAATTTTTAAGGCCATGTATCCTCTATATGCTTCATGGCTATTGAATTAGTTGGGATTCACATAAATCCCAACTCACTTCTGTGTGAGGCATGCCATCCCTGCAACATAGCTAATTCTTTGCAACGAAAGAGCCTTTTAATCCTTGGGATTATACGAATGTGCCTCAATATCTTAAAAGGAGGACCAGTGCGTGATTTACCCTTATTTTTTTATTTATCACACCTGTCATGCCCACATTTAAGACATATCTCTGTGTCTGCATATTCTCCTCTATATAGAATACAATCAGTTGTACATGCATGATATGATATGTACTTAACACCCAACATTTTCAACAAGTTCTTTGCCTCTTCGCAGCTACCAGGCAAGACATTATCATTCGGAAGAACCTTATCTTTGAATAACTTGTAGTTGGTGATCATGTAAAAATATATTAATAAATGTACATCAATGCCGATATAATTATTAATGTTCATAAAATTTACCATTTCTAATGTTCATTGTATACTGATTATATTTCTCAAATTTATATAAGGGAGGACTTTATGGTAACTTACCCCAAAATTTCGAGAAACATGCATTCGACAAGCCAAAATTTGCTTTCAAGTTGTACAGTAACATCGTTGTCCCCAACTTGGTAGACTTTTACTGACCGTCAAATCCAAAGAGAGGGGTGGTGGAAGCAAATTTAAGGATTTTGAAAAAGGTGTCAGCGATATGAGCATCATCCCCTAGTTGATCATCGTTTTAGAATGCATCTAAAAACATTGTCTCCATGGCAGTCGTATCCCTTAAGTAATCATCCATACCAACCTCTATTTGATTTCCTCCATTGCCAATTTGTGAAGAACTACTATTGTTGTAGTCATTCCTAATTTGTGAATCTAGACGTAGTGGGAATTGAATCGGTGGTTGATTCAACCATTCTTGGTATTGTTCCTCTCCGATTTTTTCTCTTAATTCAGTCTTCTCTTGATTTGACATTGTCATGGGGTGCAACGGAAGATGGTAGGTAGGTCGCTTATCATCATTAGAATCCTAATAATTAAAAAAAAAATTGAACATGATTAGTACAAAATATATGATATCAATTAGTAACCACATTGACAATATTACATGATTAATTGGTTTGGTGTTGAAATAATTACATTAATTAATATACCAAATAGTTATAATTATTACCATCATTGTCCCAGGATTGTGGCTAGAAGATGCAATATTGTTACAATTGGCAGGGTGAAGCGACTGTCCATTTTCATCTACCAAATGTGCCTTGCGATATGCTACTCCTAATAAGAGCTTTCGACATTTTGAGTTGTTTGAATATTTTGTGCATCTGAACTCGATTATGAATATGCATGAACCTGCAAATTTGTATACATTATAAATTTAATTAAGTTGTGCATGATTGACATGGATAAAAAACATAAATTCAATTAGATAATGAAAATATAAATAAAATCTGAAATAAATATTACGTCTCGAGATGGATAGGGAGAACTCTGCGATGGACTTTAAGAAATATTATGGAATGAGTTGGATTTTGAATAATTTTCCATTCGAAATGATTATGATATTTTCTCCCCGCAATTGAGAAAAATCAACAATAAATTTTGGTGCACACACCTAAAAGTAATTTCGGTGCCTTAAAAATGGACTTCTTGTTATTGGTGCTAATTTACAGATCACCGCACCAGTGCGTTTTCGTTATTGCGCACCGGTGTCGTGTTATAAACGGACGCACCAGTGCGGTGCTATTAAGTGACGCACCGGTGACGAATAACCACAAATAAAAAATGCAACTCTATTTTATTTAAGTGAAAAAAAAGCGGTAAATGAAAAATGGGCGGAAAAATATTTTTGAAAATCTAATTTCATAAAACAATTCTTTAAATATTAAACACTTTTCATTATTTCACTATTTTTGCAAAAAATTTCAGCCAAATATTTGCAAGAGACATACCTGGAGCAACAAAGCGGGAGAGCACTGTGGAGTAGAGAAATATGTTCGAACAGAAGTATTCAGACAATCAAAATTCCAAACATGGTGATTCAAACCCTCTAGCATAGAATTTAAAACGATCTCATGATTAAAGTTTATTTTATTTTTTACTTTTTTCTGCAGTTTTTTTACGCAGTAAGAAAAAAAATTCAATTTATTTTTCATTTTCAGAAACAAAATAAATAAAAAAATCCATTTTTACCCTAAACCCTACATTATTTTTGTTTCTTCCCTTTCTTCTCCTTGTTTCTGTGATTTCAAAATTAGGGCTTTTCATTTTAGATTTATAGGGTTTGTATTGCTATGTATAGGCATAAGACATCCAAACCACAGGATGACTTGCATAGTCGGATTATAATCCATGTCGGCCCTTGCGTGAATTTTAAAAAAACCAGAATTTTTTTTATCAGTGCGCCTGACGTAACCTAGCGCACCAGTGCGTTGGATTATCCCAGTGCACCGCGTAAGTAATGTGTGATAAAAAATTCAAAAACAATTTTTTTTATAATCAGTGCGCCATATGTAAAATAGGGCACCGATGCGCTATTTCATTATGGCGCACCGCGCTCTTGCTGTTTCGCAAGTTTTTTTTTATTGTGTTAATTGGTGCACCATGTAACATATAACGCACCGCACCGAGTCTCCTAGTTGACAGATAACACCGTATGGTGGTCCCTTGTTTGCGCGGGGCGTTTATGCTACAAAAAATAACACTGGACAATTTTTATTAATTTTTTGTGTAAATCAGTGCGATGGTTAACATGTTACGCATTGGTGCTCCTTGTTGATACAGAGCACCGTACGGTGTGATATACTGTTTGGTGGTGCATTTATAAGACCATTACGCACTGACGTCAGTGCATACACCATGAATGGCGCACCGGTTTCTTGAGATCTTTTTTTACCTAAAAAGTTGATAATTTATTTATAAAATATATTAATGAATGATATGGTACATGTTTCATATTTATAAAGAAATGGCTGACAAGAGATCAAGTAACAAAAATACTGATAACACATCAAGAAAAGAAAAAAAGGAAAGTTCTTTGTAAATTCTTTACAAAAAATATTTTTTTTTAACTATATGCAAGTTTAACTAATATGTATTGTTTACTGTGTATCATGCAAAGCCACAAAATGACAAATATCGATAAGATTATTTCTTATCTAGGACCAGAAGAGCGTAAAAGCTTGATGGAAAAATTTCAAAAGAAAAGAAAATGGAACCCATTTAGCACATAAAACAGGACGACAAGGAAGAAAAGGGTTGATATCTAAGTTTGTGAGTAATTGTTACTAGATTTTATTTTTGTATTTTTTAAGTTGTTTTAAAAAATCATCATTGAATATATTCAAACAGGTGCTAACATACAAAGAAGAACCATCAGAAGAATTGATTGACATTGGGTTAAATATGGGTTTTGATTATATGTTGGCATATCAGAAATTGATTGTGGAATTTGTAAGCATCTATCGATCGTGTTTTACTTAGCTCCATCTATAATTAATATAACAAAAAACTATTTTATATTAAATATACGATTTTTAATGGGGTATAAAACTTGCAGGAAATAAAGTATGGAACTGTGCCAACAGATGAAATCTTGAAAGTTGGCATACTACATGGTTTTGAAAGAATGTGTATAGTTCATGAGTCAATAATTGTTATGGTACGTCATTTCTTGTCGATTTACATTGATGTGTATTATTTAATATTTCAATTTTCATTATTCTCACCAATGTATATACACTCATTAAAATTTATTTTTATGTTTGTAGATGGAAGGTGAAGAAGAAGAAAGCAATCAACACCATGAACAAAACATTCCTGAAATAACCCAAGTTATGGAAGTAGCTCTACTAGTGACAACAATTCAAGCAAAGAATGATGATCACTATGTTTGGATATCAAAGCAAGGCATTGTATTTTTTGAAATATTTGTCTGTGAAATCAGACATTTTGTTTAATATAATGGACAGTGTCCCAATTGAAAGACAAAAGGATACCAATAACTGTCCCATTTTGTATGACAAAGGTTGTCTTATTCACACACACACACACACACACACACATATAATAAAATATGTTTTAATTTATTCTATTGTGTTCTCCATTGTCGCTGTGAAATGTAACACCACTGATTAAATTTATGGATGGTTAAATATTATAATGAAGAGATGTGAAATTTGATGATATGATATAACAAATTAACCCAAACATCAGATTCAAATGCACTAATAAGAATTTAATTCATATGAATATTGTTATAAGATATGTGTCCTCTTTTGATGAATAATGATTTAAAAAAATCACAATAATTATGATATGATATAAAAAATTAATCCAAACATCACATTCAAATGCATTAATAAAAATTTAATTAATATGAATACTGTTATAAGATGTGTCGACTTTTGATGAATAATGAATTTAAAAAAATCACAATAATTGCATTGTCACAGGTCGATGTTTCTAAAAAATACAAAATGAACACTGATGCGTGTCAATTACTGTACATTGGTGCATTTGTATGATATAGCGCATCGGTGCGTTTATACGACCTATAGGTACCGCACAAATACAAATACCAATTATAAATCTTGGTGCGTTTGTGCGATACTGCGCACCGATGTGTTTTTGTGTGTCTATGCACCAGGGCATTTGTACGACCTATGGCCACCACACAAATCCCAAGACCAATTAAAATGGCCCCGTGCGTTGTATCACCAACACTGCACCCCGATGTGGTTTTATACCTTAACGGCCCAGTGCATGCACCTTTGACCGCCCTGGGCAACCTTCTAGATGACATGCACCTGTGTGTTGACACCTTAGTAGTGCACCGATGAAAAAAACACCCGTAATAACCTTCAACCGCCCAATTTTTTTAGTTGTGTTGAAATTCCATTAAAAGCTCCGCCAAAACCTCCGTAACCATAAACGGATGTTGTAGAAAATGTGTTTTTGACAATTTTGGCCAATTTTATAACACTAAAAACCTCCTTTATAACCTCCGCTAGAGGGTCTTTTCCTTGTAGTGATGCCTTAGATGAATTTCAAAATCAATTCTTGGGAATTTCCTAATTAATAGGGGTTGAAATCCTCCAATAATGCATAAGCAAGGATGAGCAACCCAGAGCAGGAAATTGGTTAAGTATCAAAACATTATTGTTGGGATCAGAGTGAGACATTTAGAGATAGTGCATAGGTTTCTCAGGAAGGGAAATAACATTGTATTGTTTCATATTCTTGACTTAATGCAATAAACATATGGCGGGGTTTTTAGCTGAGGATTTCCCCAGATATATCTTTGTGTTGTGCAATTGAAATTCTCTCTTTCTTGTTAATGTGATTGTGCAATCGTAATTGATTTCCGCAAATTGTAGAATTGATTCAGTATTTTATTTTAGCATATTACAAGATCAGTTGAATGTATTTAAATTTTCTACATGGTATCAGAGCAGGAGTCACTATAGAAGATAAGAACTAGAGTTTGTTTTGAAAAGGTGAATCGAATATGCAGATTTATGCTTCAGGACTAACAACAGATTAGGATGTCTTTCTCTAGATTGAGACTCGAATATGACCTTGAGGGTAATTCAAATTGCATAGCATGGAAGGATAGGATGGAGGAAATATTAGAGGACAACGGACTGAATGAATTCATAGATAATAATATTCCCCAGCCCAAAGCAACATATGCTCAACTTCTTGATGCATGGAAGAAGAATGTAGCAAAGGCAAGAAGGATTATGTTAGAATGAGTTCAAGATCATATTGTCTCGAGCCTCCATGGAAATGAAACTCCATATGCTATGTGGAAGGCATTAACAAATCTATTTAAGAATAATAGTGACCACAGGAAGCTGGTACTGAAGGAAAAATTAAAAAATATCAAGATGGAAAAGGGCGTCACGATTCCAAAATACTTGACAAAGTTCAATAAATGTTGAGATGAGGTTGGAAGTGTTGGTGTGACAGTTTCCTAGGATGATTTGGTGAACCAAACACTTTTAGGCCTTCCCAAGAGTTGGCATAGCTACCAGGACTCGATGAATGGGAGGGGGAAGATACTAGAGTGGGAGTGATTGTGGTCTGACTTGGTACAAGAAGAGATTCGGTCGAACACCAGAGATGGATCCTCATTAAAGACTAATGATGAGGAGAAATGTGCCTTGGCTAGAATGAAAAACAAGGGAAAGGGAAGGCATCCCATTCCAAATCAGATTCTGGTCATGCGAGAAAGAATAGATACTTTTCAAAGGTAAAATGTTTTCACTATCATGAGCTTGAACACTATGCTACAAATTGTGTGCACAAGAAGACCAACAAGAAGTCCTAAGAAGGAGTAGTAGGTGAAGCACTTGCTTCACAGTTCAAGTTGGATTTCACCCTCATTGCATGCATGGTGTCATCAGTAATGGGTTATGTGTGGTACTTAGATAGTGGAGCTTTATTCCATATGAATGGAAACAAATAATTCTTCAGTAACTTGGAGGAGAAGGATCTCTAGATGCACATCAAGATGGGAGATGATGAGAGATACAGCGCTATCGACATAGGTATAGTTAGCTTTCAGAGGGATTCAGGTACTCCTCTCACATTAAAATATGTCATGTATGTTCCTAGTTTAAAGAAGAATTATTTTTTTTTGCTACGTTGGAAGACCATGGCCATGTTGTGATATTCAGTGAAGGAAAGGCGTTCCTTTGTCACAAAGCCACAAGACAGGTGAAGAAGATTGGGGTTCAAGTAAAGAACCTATACAAATTGGGTGTAGAAGATTGTGCTGCCTTGACAATGAAAGCAGAGAAGGTGGTGAGTTGAGACGTCAGTGAGTTATGGCACAGAAGGTTGGGCCATCTACACCATGGAGCTTTGAAGATCATGCAGCAGATTTCTGCAGGAATTCCAAAGGGTGCACTTGAGTAGTGAGATACATGCAAAGGGTGTTCATTGGGGAAGTATACCAAAGCCACATTTCACAATAAGGAAAGTTGAGCAAAGGATATATTTGAGAGAGTTCACTCAGATGTGTGTGGACCGCTCTTGGCATCTTCCACAACAAAAACCAGGTATTATGTGATTTTTGTAGATGATTTTTCATGCAAGTGTTGGGTTTCTTCATGTAGAAGAAATATCAGATGTTCTAAAAGTTTTGTGAGTTCAACGAACTTGTCGATAAAGATACAGGGAATAAGGTGAAGGCTTTTAGGAGCAACAATGGTGGATAATATGTCTCTAACGAATTCAATAAAAATTTTTGATTCAGAAGGAATTCGAAGGGAATTCATAACACCTCATAACCCAAAATATAATGGGGTTTCAAAAAGGAAGAAAAAAACTATTGTGTGATTAGCACGAGCTATGTTGCATGATCAAGGCCTACTATTGCATCTGTGGGAGGAAGCATGCAATACAACAATATTTGTGAAAAAAAGAAGTCCTCATCGAAAACTTGGGATAAGTACACCAGAGGAATATTTTTCAGGTAAGAGACTAGATGTGTCGCATTTTAAAATTTTGCGTTCATCAGTTTATTTCCATGTGACCAAATATGGTAGGAAGAAGCTAGAGCCAACAACTAATTGGGGGATACTTGTGGGGTACATTGATACACCTTACAACTATCGGGTGTACTTGCTAGCACACAAGATGAAAATGGTCAGAAGATATGTGAAATTCAATTAAGAGAAGGCCATGTGAATTTCCCTTGAGAGGGAGATTCAGTTGCATGCAATTGAGGAGCTATTGGATCGAAAAGAAGAACCTCAAGATGTGGAGCAGCCACAAGCAGAGGTGTAGCGAGTGGAAGCACCCACTCATGAAGAGACATCCCAAGACGGAAGGAAGCACACAAGAGAGGCTGACAAGTTGTTTCTTGATGTTAGAGATAATGTGGGATAAACCACATCACAACGTAGGAAAAGAAGGTCCCCAGAGCGGTACACTGGCTACATGGATCTTATGAGCGAAGGTGTAGAGATAGAGCCATCCTCGTTTGAGGAAGCAGTGAAAATTTGGTTTGATCACATGGTTGAAGAGTGTGACTCCACTATCAGAAATGATGCATGGTAAGTTGTCCAAAGACCGGAGGGGAAGTCAGTTGTAGGATCCAGGTGGATCTACAAGGTGAAGCAGGCAACAAAGGGGAGTGTGGAGAAGCAAAAGGCTAGATTTGTACCTAAAGGGTTTTCTCAGGTGGAGGGTATTTATTATGATGAGACATTTGCACCAGTCGCAAGGTACTCATCAATCAGATCCATCCTTTCACTCTCAGCACATATGGGATGGAAGATACATCTAATGGATGTAAATACAACCTTATTCAATGGGGTGATTGAGGAAGAGGTGTACATTGAGCAGCCAAAAGGTTTTGAGACCTTAAATAGAGAGTCACATGTGTGTAGACTCAAGAGAGAACTGTATGGGTTGAAGCAAGCACCTCGCGCTTGGTACACCAGGATCGACAACTACTTCACTAGGTTGGGATTCACCAAGAGTGAAGCAGATGCGAACCTTTACCATATTTTGGTAGAAGATAAACTTTTGAACATTATAATTTATGTCAATGATTTGATACTGACAGGTGATGAGTAGCTCATCAAGTCTTGCAAAGAGGATCTTGCAAGAGAATTTGAGATGAAGGACATGGGGCTATTACACTATTTCCTGGGATTGGAAATTTGGCAAAGAGATCGGGAGATATTTGTATCTTAGGGCAAGATGCCAACGATATTCTCAGGAATTTCCACATGGAGGGTAGAAAACCCATGGAGACTCTTCTAGCAAGAAACTGGAGGAAAGAGGATGATAGTTCAGGCGAACTAGTAGATGATACTGTCTACAGGAAGCTTGTGGGTTCACTCATGTATTTTGTGAACACATGACCAAACATATGATATGCGGTTAACCATATTAGTCAAGATATGGTTAATCCTACCAAGCTCTTTTTGAAGGTAGACAAGCACGTGTTGAGATACTTCAGAGGCACTGCAGAGTTTCGGCTATGGTATAAAAAGATAGAGGGAGTGAAGCTTCAAGGCTTCACAGATGTAGATTGGGCGGGGAGTCCATCCCACAGGAAGAGCCATTAGAGGAAATTTTAGCCTAAAATTTCCCATAAAAATTTCACGTAATTTCCATGCCACAATATGTAAACCAATCAAAATTCTTTAAATTTAAAAAGAGGTACATGTAAATATTTTGGAGGGAAAATAAGAAAAACTATATATATATATATATATATATATATTTAATTGTATTTTTTGGCTCATATCCTTATAGGTTTACTCAAATTTAAAGTGTATATGATCGTTGGATGCGGAATTAAATTTTGTATCTAATGAGTACCCATTATGCATACTTTTGAGAATACCCACATTGATAAAAATTGCAGATACATTAAATTAATGATGCTTTTTTTTAATGTATCTTCAATTTTTATCATTGTGGGTCTTCTCAAAAGTATGCATAATGGGTACTCATTGAATTCATAATTTAATTCCACATCCAACGAGTGTCTACACTTGAAATTTGAGTAAACATATAAGGAGATAAGCCAAAATATAATTAAAAATGTAGTTTTCTTCTTTTCCCTCCAAAATTTATAACTCTTATTTTATTATTTTAACTATTATTTTATTATTTTTTCTCATGAGGCCACTTTTAGGCTGAAATTTCCTCTAATGACATCAGGGGGCATCTTCAACATAGGATCAACAATAGTTTCCTTATACAACATGAAATAGAGATCAGTTGGACTCAGTTCAGCAAAGGCAGAGTACATGGCGTTTAGTCAGGCAGCATGTGAGGCCATATGGATGAGGAAGATACTTGTTGGTTTGTTTGGTCAACAGATGGATCTAACGATGATCTATTGTGATAACTAGAGTTGCATCAAACTCTCGGTTAATCCTTTTTCATTACAGATCCAAGCATATTGATACCTGGTATCACCATCTCAATGTAGAAATTATAAAAACAATATTTATACCAATGGATTCAATCTGATCATGCAATATACTAGAGAAAAATATTTAATACTTCTACAATTAATTCTGCGAAAACTAAACACGATCGCGTAATCACACCAAGTAAGAGAAATAAGAAAATCAATCCACAACATAGATATTTTTCCAGGGGAAAGCTTGCTTCTCAAAACCCCTCTATTTATATTGTATAATGAACCAAGGAATCATGAAACAATACAATGCATTCTTGCTCACAAGAATCTGTTGCACTCTCCTGACTGTCTCACACTGATATAGACAAAATTGGGCCAACACTTAGCCAATTCTGAGCCTATCTTCAGCCTGCCTTTCTTATGCAATCCCTATGGAATGCAATCCTTATTCCTTAGGAATTTCAGCCTTCCTTGACTGTGCAAGTATCATGGGAAATCCTGTGGTGTTTTAACTGCATCTAGGAAGTCTGCTAAAAAAAAAACTGATAGTCAAATTCCCTTTAACCTCTATCTCAACTGGGTCTTCATCAGAACTGACATGCATGCAACTATTAATAGTAAATAATCAGTCATTTGAAAGATCACTGCATGTGAATTAAATCTGATTTAATTCACTTGACCTCTCACTAGTGCAACAATGAGTTACAACTAGTTAGATTGAATTTAACTCACATAGTTGAGTTAACTGATTTCTCATGCATTAAACTAATGCACTAACTAAAACTTGGACTCTAAAACAAATAGAATCACTCTACATGCCTCACCAACCACCCTCAACTCAAATTTCATGAGCTAACTGAGTCTATCACACTTAGTTAACTATTACAAGTGTTTATGAGATAAGATTACAATTTATTGTCCAATTTAATTAAGGGAGAATTAAATTAGACACATTTCCAATTTATTAAATAAATTGACTTGCACACAAATGTATCGCTTGGATCCATCATTGTGTGACCTGTGGTCCCACACTAGTGTGTGTGCTGTCATGTTATTTCTGGATTCCAATTTCATTGTTTCTTATTGAAAATTTCTACACTCCCTCTCAACAAGAAAGGAATCAATCTGTCTTGATCAGGTACCTTTGGAATGTTCTTGCATGTGCACATGCAACATGCAACACTTCTCTAGTGTTGTTCGCACATGGAACTCTTGCATGCAACACTTTTGAAACTGAATAGCCTCCAAACAACTGAATCAATATAATGCATCTGTCATCAAAGTCTTATGAATGCTGCTAGCTACTACACATGTCTACTGGACTCTCTGCGTTGTTGACATCGGCATCCCTGCACTTTACAATGCTGCCAACTCTGATCTGCGCTCCAATATCCGACACCTGTCACTCTGATTTTTGTCTTCCTAACATCTGACTGCATCAATATAACCGATCCTTCCTGCTATTGTTGTACCGTGGGATCCTCATAGCCAGGTTCGATCCATGAGACACCATCTCAATGAACCCTACCAAATTTCTTCTTGGGATTAATTTTGCACATTGCCCCACCTCACACTTGGAGGTATAGTTGCATGTACTCCCTCTGCCCTTCTGGCTCGAAATTTCCCCCTCCTAGATGTCTCTGCTTGAGTGGAATCTTCCACTCGGTCTCGTCTCTACTTCTCCAATTGTGGTTGCTCCAAAACCTTCTGAGATTGCTTCTGAGGCTACATGTTAAGAGATAATTATTCCCTCTCAACCATCAAGTCACTAACCACTTCTTTTCTCCTCAAATATTTGCATGCATCCTCAACCTCGAGAGAATACAGGTTCTTGACTCTTACATCGATTTTCTTCACTTGTCCCGTGGTTATGTGTTTAAGGAAAAAAATTCCTTTTCTAAACATTACTTCATAACCATGTTCTTCCAATACTGCTATAGAGACAAGATTCTTCTTTAGGCCTGGATCATGCAAAACATCTGCTAGTCTGAGATGGGAGCCATTCTACCTCTAAAAGGTAATTGTACCTATTCTAGTAGCGCTATACCTCTCATCATCTCCAAAATCTATGCTCTTTTAGAGGTCATTCTCCTCCAGGTCACTAAAGAGATCTCTATTCCCCATCACATGGAACAAGGCACTGCTATCTAGATACCAGATGAATCCCATTACACTACTTGCCATGCATTAAATGAGAGTAAAATCAAGCTCGAACTGTGAAGCCAATGCTTCACCCGTTTCAATTGCAAGCTCATTCTTGCTTGCCTTCTTCTGTGGAAAATTTGTAGCATAGTGCCCATGCTCATGACAATGAAACATTTGATCTTGGACAAGTCTTTATTGCCTGCTTCACCTTGGGATTTCTTTCTCTTGGCCTTCTTTGCCTTATTGGCCAAGGCACAATATTCCTCGTCATTAGTCTTGGATGAGGATCCATCCCTGGTATTTCGCCTGAATTCTTCTTGTACCAAATCCGACCAAATTCGCTCCCAATATGGTAACTTCTCCCTCCCATTGAAAAAGTCATGATAACTATGGCAACTCTTGGGAAGGCCTAGAAGTGCTAGGCTCACCAAGCCATCATCTGCTACGATCACACCAACACTTCCAAGCTCATATCGACATTGAGTGAACTTCGCCAAGTATGTTGGTACCATATTGCCCTCCTCCTTCTTAATTTTCCTGAGCCTGTCCTTCAACGCCAAATTCCTTTGGTCGCTGCTGTACTGAAACAGATCTATCAAGGCCTTCCACATTGCATGTGGAGTCATCTTTCCATGGAGACTAGAGACAATGTGATCTCGAACTACCTCTAATAATATCCTCCTTACCCTTTCTACCTTCTTTTTCCAAGCATCAAGAAGAGAAATGTCTACTGCTGCGGGCTTGGGAATATCATTATCAATGAATTATTTCAACCCGTTGTCCTCCATCACTGTCTCAATTCTGTCTTTCCATGAAATATAATTAGAACTGCCCTCGAGTGCATATTCCAATATTAAGCCACTGAAACCCATCGTAATCCACTTGTCGCACCAATGAAAGTATCTGCAAGTTTGAATATTGTTCAACACAAACTCAATTTCTTCTCCACTATTGTGATTTCTGGCACTCTGATACCATGTAGAAATTATAAAAACAATATGTATACCAATGGATTCAATCTGATCATGCAATATACTAGAGAAAAATACTGAATCCTTATACAATTAATTCTGCGAAAATTAAACATGATCACACAATCACACCAAGTAAGAGAAAGAAGCAAATCAATCCACAACACAGATATTCTTCCTGGGGAAAGCTTGCTGCTTAAAACCCCTCTATATATATTGTATAATGAACCAAGGAATCATGAAACAATACAATGCATTCTTGCTCACAAGAATATTCTGCACTCTCCTGACTGTCTCACACTGATCCAGACAAAATTGGGCCAAAACTTAGCCAATTCTCAGCCTGTCTTAAGCCTGCCTTGCTCACACAATCCCTGTGGAATGAAATCCCTATTATTTAGGAATTTCAGCCTTCCTTGATTGCGCAAGTATCATGGGAAATCCTGTGGTGTTTTAACTGCATCTGGGCAGTTTGCTAAAAATACAACTGATAGTCAATTTCCCTTTAACCTCTGTCTCAACTAGGTCTTCATCAGAATTTACATGCATGCAACTATTAATAGTAAATAATTAGTTGCTTCATGTCAATTCTAAATAAGGCCCAGTTGAGTGTAGGTTTTAACCCTGTACATAAATTATCTGTAAACGAATCTTAAAATAGAAAATAAACAATAGCGAGAGCATAAAACATAAAACAGATAAACACAGAGATTTTCCCCTGGATCCCAAATCGGGACGACCAGCTTGATTTTTCATTATATTCCTTTTCGTGTTACAACACATATATATACATGCTGAAGCATACATAAACCCCAATCCATTAACCTTGGATTCGAACATAAACGGTAGTTCCCTTGACCAGATCTACAAAATATCAGGGGTCGAAAACCATCGTACCCCAAAACCATGTGTAAACCCATGCACAAAACCATGGGCGGATCCGCCCACCAGAAAATAAGGACCAAAAAAAATTTTCGGGGCACTGCTCCGGACCCCGACAAGGGGGGCTACCGCCCCCCCCTGTGACCCCCCCGCGTGTGACTAGTCATGGAAAAAATATAACACATACCCAACATTATCCCACTCGTTGTTTTCTTTCTGCAGGGGGCCACATGAGAGCTGAGTCATTAGCCCAGCTTTGCAACACCCATTGTTTCTCTACACCAAGAGAACTTCTGAGTGTTTACAGACTTTGTCAATGCATCTACAACATTCTTCAAAGTGTCCACCTTTACCAGCAACACCCTTTTAGCCTCAACCATATATCTCACAAAGTGATATTGAACATCAATGTTCTTTGTCTTTGAATGATAAGCAGGGTTCTTATCCAAGAAAATTTCACTTTGGCTATCACAGTCTATCCTTATAGCTTGCTGCACCAACCCCATACTTGAACAAAATCTCTGCAACCAAACTGCTTCCTTGCTTGCATGAGTGGTTGTTATGTATTCAGCCTCTGTAGTTGAAAGAGCCACTACAAACTGTCTTTTACTCATCCAACTGACTGCACCTCCAAATAGGCTAAACACATACCTACTTATATATCTTCTTTGGTCCATATCTCTAGCCCAGTCAGCATCAACAAAACCACAAATGTCCAACACTCTTTCCAATCCTGGTCTTCCCTGGTAGCACAAGCCATAATCACTAGTGCCACGCAAATATCTGAAAATCCGCTTCACTGTTGTCCAATGCTCCTTCCCTTGGTTTGACATAAACCTGCTCAATACTCCCACTGCATGTGCAATGTCTGGCTGGCATGTACTCATCGCATAAGCATCAAAGGTCGACCGCACTTGCATATGGAACATGGGACATATCCTCCTCTTCTTCTTGTGTCTTGGGACACTATTCAGCAGACAGCTTTGTACCTACAGGATTTAGAACATTCACCGATTTACTATCCTGCATATTGAACCTCTGCAATATCGTCTCGACATACTTCCTCTGGTTTAACCAGAGCTTCCTTTTTTCCCAATCTCTCTTAATTTCCATGCCCAAAATATAGTTTGCAGCACCAAGACCCTTCATGTCGAATTTGGATAACAGTTGGGTCTTAAAATCTTGGATAATTTCTTTTTCATTTCCAATCAAAAACATATCATCCACATACAAGACCAAATAAATAACATCCTCACCAATTAATTTAAAATAAACACAGTGATCCTCCTTGCTTCTGGTGAAGCCAAGTCCCCGTATATAGGTATCAAATTTCTGATACCACATCCTTGGTGAATATTTTAACCCATACAAATACTTCTTTAACCTGCATACCAGTTCCTTCTTCCCCTTCACCATAAAGCCTTCAAAGGTTTCATGTAGATCTCCTCTTCTAGATCCCCGTGAAGAAATGTTGTCTTCACATCCATCTGTTCTATCTCAAAATCAAATGCAGCAGCAACAGATAAAAGTAATCTAATAGAAGTAACTTTGGCAACAGGAGAGAAAATATCACCAAAATCAATTCTTGGCACTTGGGACTAACCTTTTGCTACCAAACGAGCTTTGTATTTCTCCACCTTGTCTTCTACATTCATCTTCTTCAAACAATAATTTTCCCAGAATTAGCTTCCTTCCACCAGAACCCACCCAGATCCATGCCCATTTTATAAGATTACTCCTCAACCACACTTCCTTTCTGTTCTGAGTTTTCCATCCTCTGAATCTATTGCCTCCCTGATAGTTCTGGGATCATCATCAGTTATAGTTAAAGAAAAATTTGAACAAAAAGCAGATGGACTATACCTTTCTGGTTGTCTTCTTTCCCGAGCTGATCTTCTCACAGCTGGAGTTTGTGGCTCTTCCTCTTCTGAGTCTTCTTCTGTTGTAGAGTCTGATTCATCCTCCTTTAGCTCAAACTCTATATTCTCAGGTTCCTTTGGTATGACTTCATGTTTAACAACATCTTTCACCTTTCTAAACACCACATCTCGGTTGTACACAACCTCCCTTGTTTTCGGGTTCCAAAGCTTGTAACCTTTTAAACCATCCTTATACCCGATAAAGATGCACCTTTCAGATTTATTATCCAACTTGGTCCTTTTCTGCTTTGGAACATGTACATATGCATCACATCCAAATACCCTTAGATGTGAAATAGAGGGTTTCTTACTAGTCCATACCTCATGTGGAGTCTTATCCTCCAACGTTAAAGAAGGTGATCTATTAACCAAGTAACATGTAGTCTCCATTGCCTTTGCCTGCACTTGTCCTAACCCTAATTAATTCTAGCATGCTTTCGTCTCTTTTCCATCAACGCCTTGCTCATTATTTCTCGTAAATCCATTTTGTCGAGGTGTGTATGGAGTAGTCTTCTGCCATGCTATACCAAACTTCTTACAGAACTCCCCACCATTATCTATCCTTAGCACTTTTATCTTCTTCTCTGTCTGGTTTTCCACCAAAGCCTTAAATTCTTTAAATTTGTCAAAGACTTCATATTTCTTCCTCAAGAAATATATTCATGTATTCCTTGCGAAGTCATCTATGAATGAAACATAGTACAATGCATTCTCACCCAAAGGATAAACCCATAGCAGGTATGCAGTCAACTCGGCACCGTTGGGAAAAACACCGAGAGGGGGGTGGGTGAATCGTATTTAGAGTCAATCGGAAAACATTTTAAATTTTATGCATTTAACTTTACTTAGACATTGCATCATTCATTCATCATATGTTTGTAAGTAGTGTAAGCATGAGCAAGCATTAAATAATCAACCAACACACACAAGCAACATACATGAACACCAAAAGATTTGCTGTGGAAACCCAATTCAGAGAAACCACCGTTGATTGTCGCTTCGCCTTCAATATTTATAATAAAGAAAACTTACAATTTTGTAATCGCGTTGTATTTATACCATCACACAAAAGTACCAACTCGTAGAAGGCTACAACCTTCTAGTTCTACCACCGAAGGGAGCTCCAAACCCCCGATTTAACACCACGCATCAAGTGGGTAGTAAAACTTCCAATCTCACATCAAGGCTTCAACCTCGATTCACCAAATTTCTTCAATTTGTACACGTAATTTGTAAAGACGTCTTCATCATTTCTTTTGTAGATCTTCCCTAGAGATTCATCATTTCTAGATCTATAGATCTTGAACCTTCATCAAACTAATAAAAGTAATTACGTATCTGCATCTATCGTAGTTCAATCATGCGTATATCTCCTAAAGAGATTTATTCGTTATCAACCCTCTCGCCGCATGCATGCCTTGTACTATAATTCTCCCCTCCTTATATAGTTTTGCCTTTATTAAAACCATGAGTCAAACCAACAAAAAAAAAAACCGCTGATGGTATTCCCCGACTCCGGATCAATTAGATAATCTAGAGGGGTTCACTCCAAACCCCAAACAACTTTCATTGTTCCCATTTTTCTGTGAGGTAATTAATTAAACTGTTTTTTAATATCTCAATCAGATTGAGATATTAATCCACCCTCCTTGTTATGAACTCCCCAAGGTATATATATATATATATATATATATATATATATATATATATATATATATATATATATATATATATCGACCCCACGTTTATTACATCATATGTCTCATATTTTGCCAACTTCCCATAATCAACTTCCTTAGTAATGACCTCTCATGTCGAATTCTGTGTTTATACGTTCCACCAACTTTGGAGTAAAAATGATGGCCCAATCGTCATAATTTATATTTAATTTAAACAACCTGGTTAAAACTCAAATACACTTGAAAAGGCCCAATTAATATAATTAGACTCGGCCCACATATAGATCACGACCCAATCAACTCCGCTCCGTACTTGGTTAATCTTCGCACATCTTCATCAAGCGATCACCATCCCGATGACTCCTTCAGATCAACACAACACTTAATCGGGAATCCGGGTTTAAAAATAACGCCGATGGCTTACGCGACGTTTAAGCCGTAGGAGTCGATAGGACGCCAGGTGGTCGTCCGCTCTATGGAATCGCTTCCCAACTAAACCACTGACCAAAGGTGGTACATATAACCGCTTGTGAACCTAATTCTCGCGTTTCGCATCATGTTCTACCTGGATCAACGATATTTCAATTATAGTTCATTGATCCATCGGTCCGATTTTCCTCGCGAATCCCAAGTCTTTTAATAAACACTACCGCATTGCTTTTCTCCAATGCGATTAAAATGGAACTCAAACACTTATTAATCCTGGTTTATATGCCCATCTAACTGCTTCAATCGCGACTTCAGATCCTATTTAATTTGTTTCATTGCCTTATATGTTCCGAAGGCGATAAGGGTCTCGTCTGCTACGACTTCAATGTACTTATTTAGTGTATCAACCACTGGGTAGGTAAACTTAATAACGCTACTTTCAAATTTCTCTCGCTTGTTCGATGCAATTCTTCTATGCTTCACTTTCATCGCTTTCCTCGTCTTCAAGTAGCAACACATTGCTTCCTCGTCTTCGATCGATGCAATAGTTGCTATCAAGGACAATCAATTCAATATGATAGGATATTTAAGAGACATATTTCTAACAATCTCCCCCTTTGGACTTGATGGCAACCATGACCAGAAATACATTTATACAACAACATTCTCCCCCTTTGACATCAAGGGCAAAGGGTAGATCAAAAACCTTTATACCGACAAAACCATGCTCCCCCTGAGATCATGCTACATCTAGAGATACCAAACATCTCCTCACAACCAATTTAATCTTATGTATTTAAGTAGATCTGATCTTTTGCATGGCAAAGACTACTCCAAGCTTTTGTCTGAGATATTCGAACGCTTCCCTGGGTAAAGGTTTGGTAAATATATTAGCAACTTGTTCTTTGGATGGAACATACTCCAACTTCACCTTTTGTTCAAGCACTTGTTTACGTAAGAAGTGATACTTGATGGGAATGTGCTTGGTCTTGGATTGCATAACAAGATTCTTTGGAGATACCGATGGCACTTGTATTATCACACATAATGGAGATAGGAGGTGGTAATTTGACTTCGAATGTCTTCAGAAGGTTTGCATCATCCAAAGAAGTTGAGTGCAAATCGTTAAGTCCCTATATTAATAGTGTAGCCCCTTATTATGTTAGTGTAGCCCCCCCTATTGTTATTATTGTACCCCGTAACCCCCATATTGTTATTATTGTGCCCTTACATTATTATCAAGTAGGGCTCTGCTAGGATTACATTGCGGCCCCACTAGATTATATTATGGCCCTGCTGACCCTATATATAGAAGGAGGTTTAATTCATTTGTATCATCCAAGAATTTTTCATTCATGTAATGTATTGAGGCTCCCCTGAAGGCTTTCTTCCATTTATACATGAATATCTCTTTCTTTTCTTCTCTCTTTGGAGTCAAGTTACACAACATTTGCACGAGGTTTGGGATTCTAGGTTTCTGCTGCTCCAAACAAAGTCATCGTGGCATTTTCGCTATAAATTTTTTTCATGAAGCTTCAGAAGCTGAATTTCAGGGTGCGGCTGAAATCGTGAGGAAGGTTGTCTAAAATTTCAGATCTTGGTTCGCAATATTTGAGGAGATATCATCTCTGTGAAGTTAGGTATTTTTCGTGCTCATAAAACAGGTCATCGTGGAAATTTTGTTTTTATAAATTTTTTTTTTTTTTTATAATGAAGTTTCAGAGTCTGAAATTCATATGGTGCGGCTAAAATCCTGAGGAAATCTGCTGGGTCAAAAATTTCAGAGCTTGGTTCGTATTAGTTTTGGAGATATGATCTGTGGAAGGTAGTGCTTTTCTGTGCTCCCCGAATTTCATCTCAAAGAGGTGATCGGGAAAACTTCAATAACTCTTCGGGTATTGGATTGAAGTGCCAGAAAAGTGGTCGCAAGTACACAGATCAAGTTTCTTCGCTTATCAATTTCAGAGACAAAGGACAAAATAGTGACACGTGGCAATTGTACAAGTACCGCTTTCTATCAACCAAAATTAGTAATTAGGTCATTGTGGGGAGATTGGACACAAATTTGTCTTGGAGAATCCAAATTAGGGTCAGACCTCGCGGTGCATTTGAAAGAAGCTTCTGTGGATCTACTACAAGAGTTGAATTTTAGATATCGGCATTTCAACACAGAGATAATTCAATTTCAACATCGAGCTCCTAAAAGCTAGTAAAAGGTGTGTATTTTTTTCCCAAATTGTATAAGTCTTGTTTGAAGAATCAAGTTGAATTGATTCCAAGGGCATCTTGTAGAATAGATATCATTGAATTCTAAAATGGCCCCTAAAAAGAATTCAACACCCATCAAGCCTTCAAGGCTCTACCATGACTCATGAAGATGAAGAATTGCAATATGATCTATCAAATTACAAGAACAAGTGCAACAAATTTACCGCAAAGAGCAAAAGAAAAATGAAATGGAAGTTTTGAAGAAAGGTGTAAGCGAAGATGGATGGTTTGAAGAAAGGTACGGAAGCTGGTGATGGATGTAGCAAGCTAAGATGGAAGCTAAGATGGATGGTATGAAGTGGCAGCGAAGCTAAGATGGATGACATGAAAGACAACATGGAAAACATGAAGAATGATCTAAAAGCATACATGAAGGCTTTCCGATGGACAAGCTTAAAACCGTAAATGATTCCTAATGGCGGAAATATAGAGAAGAACCTCATGATGAGAACAAAATAAATGTTAATCATGATTTCATAAACTCGAATGTTGGAAGAACCACCATATTCCAAAAATGGATATGAGGAAGTTTGATGGAAAGGATCCCTATAACATGGATACTACATGAGCAATATTTTGATCTCCATAATGCAAAACACACAAAAGGTACGCATTGCAACTTTACATTTAGAACAAAATACATTTGTATGGTATCAAGTGGTTTTGTGCCTCGTAAAAAAATTGTCACTTGGTCAATTTTTACTTTATAGAAATGATAGCACATTATGAGGATACAAAGAGCAACACCTTCTTTACCCAATTGATAAATCTCAAACAAAGTGGTTTAGTGGGGCAGCACATTGAGGACTTCCCAAAATTGAGTATATGGCAACTTCATATTTCAGAGGACCACAGGATTTGGATTCTCTTAGAAAGGGCTTTGTACATAACATTCAACATGAAGTTCGTGTTCGGAACTCCGATCTAATAGAGAGAAGGCATTCAAAGGCAAGAAAAGTTGAATGTAAAAATTATGGCAACAAGGAAGTCTACTACTCAATTCTATAAAGAAGGAAGTGTGGCTACATCTAGATTTCCACACCTACAAGGTTGACACCACAACAATTGGAAGAAAAAGAGCAAAAGGCTTTGCTACAGCTTGTGATAGCAAATACACTAAAGGTCATATAAAAGCCGAGAAGAAATTATTTTACATAGATTGTGAAGTAGAAGAAGAAATGAACAAGAAGAGGATATACACCAGAACCAGCCCTGGGAAGAGGAAGAAATGAATCCAACCATATCGTAATGCACCTGGGCAGGAATTACTACCTCAAACTCAAGATAAAAGGACAAATCAAGAAGAGAAAGGTAATAGTTGATCGATCTGGTAGCACCCATAATTTTATTCATTGTAAGGTAGCCAAGGAATTAAATTGTTTCCTATACCCAGAAGACTGCATCAAGTCAAAGTGATGGTTGCAAATGGAGGAACTATAAATTGCTCAAAAATGCAATAACATCAAGCTAACCATGGGGAATATGTGTTGACTAGTCCAATGTTTTCCATTCCTATGGAGGTGCTGGATGTTGTACTAGGAGTACAATGGTTACAATCTTTGGGGATTGTGAGGCTTTTAATTTCAAGAACTTTTCTTGAAATTCTTTTTCTAAGGAAAGGAAGCCTAATTATTTGGTATTGGTAGGAAGCTGTGAAGGATAATAAGCTCTAATGGCATGACAAAGCTTCTAAAGAAAGAACAACGAGGCGTAATTGCACAATTATGCCTACCAGAAGTTCCAACATCAAAATCATCTATTTCCGGGCAGATCTCCAACAAGTCTGACAATCATTCAAGGTGTTTGAAACTCCCAAAGGACTCCACCTATTCGCAGGATCATGATCATGCTATTCATTTGATTCCAGGAAGTGTTCCTCCAAACATCCTGCCTTATAGATATCCTTACTTCCAAAAGAGCTAAATCGTTCATGATTGCGTAAATGCGAGGCAGTATATCCAACTCAATGTTCTTTCTTCCTGCCCGTGAGTATCGGTAAATAAGAAGGATGGACTGCGGCTATCGGAACCGATTATAGGAGCCCATTAAGTTCACCATTAAAGACAAATTTCCCATTCCTTGATCGATGAATTATTGGATGAATTATGGAGCAATTTATTTTACCAAGTTGGATTCGTCAAAGATATCAACATCAAATAAGAATGAAGATTCCAAGATATTCCAAAAACAAGATTTCTAACCTGGCGTAGTCATTATGAATTTTTGGTCATGCCTTTGGCCTTACCAATGCACCTTCTACATTTCGCGGGTCGATAATTCCATTTTCAAACTTCTTCCAGAAAATTTGTGCTAGTATTTTTTGGATGATATACTAATCTATAGCAAGTCTTGGAAGGACTGTTGAGCATGTTGACAGTGGTGCTCAAACTATTGCAGAAACAATTATATGCAAAAGCATCCAAATGTTTCTTTGGAGTACAAGAGGTGGAATATCCGTCTATTATATCCCACGAGGGTGTTAAAGTAGACCCTGTCAGTAAAATTAAAGCCATTAAGGAATGGAAAGTCCCTAAGACACAAAGCAAATAAGTAGGATTTCTGTTAACAGCTATTATCTAAGTTTGTTAAGAATTATGGAAGAATAGCGCACTTAACAACATTATTGAAGAAAGAGAGCCATGGACTCGAAGCAACTAAGGCCTTCGAACATCTTAAAGAGGCAATGTGCTCAGCACCGGTCTTAGCTACGCCGTACTTCACAAAACCTTTATTGTAAGTCGTGATGCCTCGTGAAATGGAATTGTGCGCTTAATGCAGAAGGAAGACCCATTGTTGAAATGGCCCAATCAAAGGGAAGTATTTACAAACCTATTTATGAGAAGGAAATGTTAAGTACATCGCATGCACTAAAGAAATGGAGAACTTACCTACTGGAAGACACTTCAAGGTAAAAATCGATCATGATAGTCTCAAAATATCTTTGGAACAAAGACTATCTTCTTAAGAGCAAAGAAAAATGGGTCACAAAGATGTTGGGTTATGACTTTGAAATAATCTACAAAAGGGGAAAGCTTAATGTTGTTGCAGATGCACTCAAGAAAGAATGAAGAGGTGGAACATTGCTTTGTGCCATTTCTATTATCCAACCAGATTGGATAACCGAAGCAAGAGATGAATGGAAGAAGGACAAAGATGTATGGACACTCATTCAAAAGCTGGCAAGGACTTAGTACATCCGATACATTTAGTTGGAAAATGATTCCCTATGGTACAAAGATCGCTTATATCTTGTAAGAATTTCAACTAAAACAAAAGATTCTTCTCGAATTGCACACTTCTCCTTTAGGGACAGACACCAGATTTTTAAAAACTTACCATTGTGGTGAAGAAAGAATTTTTTGGGATGGCCTTAAATCTGACATTCAAAAGTTTGTGGCGGAATGTTTGGTTTGCTGCAGTAATAAAGTGGAGACAATTATTCCTAGATTTCCTACAACCTTTATCCATTCCAAGTCACACAGAGGAGATTTCAATGGATTTTATCACCAGGTTTACCTAAGTCTCAAGGAAAGAATGCTCAATATGGTAGAAGGATAGACTTACCAAGTATGTACACTTTTGTGCATTATCTCATCCATTTAAAGCAAGTACAACATAATACATTTGTGGACAGACCAAAAGCTACATGGAAGCCCAAGGGTTATTGTGAGTGCATGCAGATCCCATTTTTACTAGAAATTCTTGGACAGAAAGTTATTTTCTTCGTACTAAATTAGCCTGCTACCATCTTATCATCCTCAATCCGATGGTCAAACCGAGATAGTAAATAAATGTTTGGAAGGATATCTTCGTTGTTTTGTATCCGATAAACAAACACAATGGGTCAAGTGGTTACCCCCGCCGAATGGTGGTATAACACTTCCTTCCATACGTGTTGTAAAATGACCCCATTTATGGCACTTTATGGATATCATCCACCATCGATCACATCATCTTTAAGGGAAAATTCGAAGGTTCAAGCAAAGTGGAAGATCACATCGAGCATCGAAGAAGAAGTCTTCAAATTTTCCTTAAAGGATAACCTCAATTTGGCACAAAATCGAATGAAACAACAGCAGATCAACATCGCAATGAGAGAAGTTTTGATATAGGGAGATTGAAGATGCACGCGCTACAACCATATAAACAAATGTCCCTCAAGCAAGCGAAGAAGGATAATAAATTATCACGTCAGTGCTACTATGGTCCTTACAAGGTGTTGCAAAGATTGGTACTTACGGCATACAATTGGAGCTTCCTACTTCTTCGCGAGTACATCCAGTTTCTTTCCATGTTTCATGCTTAAAGAAGGCTATAGGAGAAAATCTTCAGCTTCAAATACGTTTAAATTTCGATGAGGAAGGAAAATCATATTGGAACCGTGGCGGTCATGGAAACAAGAACTCGACAACCACGGAATCGATCAATTTCGTAGCATTCCTATCAAGTGAAGAACTACCCACCGAAGATTCTACATGGGAGGATGAGAATTTTTATACAGAAGCACCCGTAGCTACCAAGCGTTGAGGACAACACTTTTTTGAAGGAGAGGGGCATGTTAAGTCCTCATATTAATAGTGTAGCCCTCTATTATGTTAGTGTGGTGCCTCTTATTGTTATTATTGTACCCCCGTAACTCCCATATTGTTATTATTTGCACTTACATTATTATTGTTAGGTTTGCCAGATTACATTTGGTGGCCCCACTAGATTATATTATGGCCCCATGGACTCCTATATATAGAAGGAGGTTTGTCTATTTGTATCATCCAAGAATTGTTCATTCATGTAATGTATTGAGTGTTTCCCTCGAAGTGCTCATTTATAAGGCGTGAATATCTTTTCTTCTCTTTGGAGTTTCTGTTACACAACAACAACATGATGTTTCAACCACATATTCTACTGGGTCAGAGTAAGGCAATAGAGTTTTGCTTTCTGTCAACTATGATACTAACCGGCCCCATATAGAATGCACCACCACTAGTGCTTTTTCCGATCATCAACATTTCAGCCTCAATCACATCATTATAAGCATGAAGAGTAAGATCAGCATTCTTTGGATACCATAGCCCAAAGTCTTGAGTTCCTCGTAGATATTTGAATATTTTCCTCTTTTCACAACAAGGTGAGACTTTTGGATTAGCTTTGAATCGTCCAACAATCCTTAACCGCATGCATAATGTCCGTCTGTCCAGATAAAGTAGACTTCTATCATATGAGATATGTATTCGTTGATTCACCGTGGGGGAATCACTTCTCCATGAACCGAGATTACATCCGTTATCATTGGTGTACTTGCTGTGTTTGCAATCTTCCATGCCATACTTTTTCAAGATTTGCTTAAGATATTTTTCTTGTGATAAGAATATTATCCTCTGTTTTTTGCACTTGTGCTTTCTAAGAAAGAATGTTAGTTTCCCCAAGTAAAGACATTTCAAATTTTTTTGTCAAGATATCGAAGAAAATTTCGACTCATAGAATCTTCATTACCCAAAAATGATATCATCAACATATACAACCACACCGTAGTTTATCATTTTTGCTTTTATGTGTATAAGTTGCTATCAAGCAGACTTTAGAAAAATCCTCGATGATGGAGATATTTGTCAAGACGATAGTACCATGCCCTCGAGCTTGTTTGAGACCATATAGAGACTTTTTAAGTCTGCAAACAAGATTTTCATCATTTCCTTAAAATGAATCTCTTCAGTGTTGTTCTATATAAACTTCTTTTCTTCTAGATCACCATTGATAGTGCGAAATATTTAATATCCATTTGATAAACTTTTTGATTTTGCTTTCGGAAGCTTGAAAAAAGCAAGAAAACATTCTTATGGCTTCTAAGTCTAGCTACAGGAGCAAAATTTTCTTCAAATTCTATACCTTCTTGTTGAGCATACCCCTTGCAAACAAGTCTAGCTTTATTTCTTATAACATCCCCATTCTCATTTAACTTGTTTTTGAATATCCATTTAGTTCCAATGACATTTTTGTCATGAGGTCTTGGTACTAATTCCCAAGTGTGATTCTTTTTCAATTTGATCAAGCTCTTCATTCATGGCTTGAATCCAACATTCATCTTCAGTTTGACTTGATATCAGTGGTGTTCAATAGTGACGTAAATGCTAGATTTCTAGAAGATCCCACAAGAGTCCTTCTTGTTTGTACATCTGATCCCTTTTCTCCCAAAATTTGAGATTCTCGATGATTCTTTGAACATAACTGGATGGAGCTTTTTCAGATAAATAATCTTCGGGTTCTTCTATTGCCCACCGTTTATATCATTCCTATTTGATGCGTAAGGATATATGTCATCATCGTCTTCATCATGTTGTTTTTTTCTCTTTTGAGCCGCAAGAGACTCATCAATAACAACATCAATACATTCAACAATCTTCCGAAGTCTTTTATTGTAACATTTATATGCTCTACTCCTAGAAGAGTAACCAAGAAGTATTCCCTTCATCCGCTTCCGGGTTCAAACTTCTACAAGTTTTTCATCATTATTTTTTATAAAGCATTTGCTTCAAAAAATTCTAAAATGATTTACAAAGTGGGAGGATTACCATAGCAGTAGTTCATATGGAGTTTTATCACTATTTACAATTTTAACATGTGCTTTGTTGAGAATGTTTAATGTTGTATGTGTCAGTTTTCCCAAAATGTCGTGTTCCTCAGAATCATCAAGCATAGCTCTATCCATTTGTTGAACTGTTTTATTCATATTCTTCGCTACACCATTTTGTTGTGAGTGCCGCCATAAAATCGGTTTTATGCCATGTTGTTCACAAAATTCAAGGAATTCATCTCGATGTATATTCTCTCCTCGATCGTATCTAAGACACTTGATTTTTAGATCTAATTCATTCTCAACTAGTGCTTTGAAGATCCGAAATTTCTCAAATGCTTCATCTTTGTGTTTAAGCAACCCAATCAACACATTTTAGAGAAATCATCAATACATAAGATATAGTATTGTTCACCACGTGGTGACTTTTTTCCCCAGTAGGTCCACATATGTCGCATGAATGAGTTCAATAGGCTTGCTACTTCGATGATCCTTCCTTGCATTAAATTTTACTCGGGTTTTTCACTGACTGCAAGATTCGCATATGATATTTTCTAAAGGAGAGTAATATTGGGAAGATCACTAACAACTTTAAGTCTCGCTTGATTTGTTGATTTGAGATAGTCGTATGCCCCAACCTTCTATGCCATAGCCGTCAAGATTTACTCAAGTAACATTGCTTCTTTTTATTTCTTCAATACATACAGGCTTTGGAGTTTTTTTCCTTTTATAATTGTTTTATTCGTATCAAGATCACGTACCACACATTCTTTTGAACTAAAGACAACTTCAGCTTCCTCGATCACACATTTGACTTACACTTAACAAGTTATATGAATCCATCCACATATATGATATTATTAGCTTTCACCTTTTCTTTAGAAAAATAGCACTTTTCCCTTAATGACAAAGTAGGAGTATCATTTCCAAATGTAACATTATTTTTTTTTCAAGAGCACTATATGCAAGAAGTTTGTTTTTTTCACTTATCATGGTTTTGAGCATCCACTATCAATGTACCATTTATTTTCTCTTCCGCAAATAACGCTTATGCCAATAATTTTCAACCCGTAATTCCTTCTTTTTCCACACTTTGGAGCTTGAAGGAAAATACTTACCGACCTTGCTCCCGCATTCAGATTATTCATGACCAAAGTTATTGCAATAAGCACATTCAACTTCATTTTGAAGAGGAGAAAAGTTGTTGTATGTATTCCTCTTTGTTCTAATATCAACTTTATTTCTTGCTTTGTCATGATGGTTTTATATGTAACACATTGAATAAATTTATGACTAAAATTGTGACATGAGAAACATTTTCCATTGAAGAAGAAATTTCTACGATCATAAAATCTTCGTACTTGAATTTACCGTTGGTTGGTGTTTGGAAGGGTATTCGTTAGTGTTCTCTTTAATTGAGATGGTCATGTTTACTTGCAAAGATTCTTTATTCTCATGGAGTGCGAATGTTGTATACTAGTTGTAGTCAGCTTTAGATAGTTTGGTGTCAAGCCTAAGAAGATTCTCCGATATATCCAAGACCAGCCTTTATAAGAGGAGAACGTTGTACCTGATAATCTCATCTAACGTTTAGACTTTAGTAAATCTTAAGATTCAAAGTCTTTACTTAAATTTATTTTCTTAGACTTACTATTTCACATTTCTAATTTCTCATTATGTTTCTCCTTTTCTTCAAGCTGATTTTTCGAGTTTCAGGATATTTTACTTCTACATATTTTGAGTTGATTGATTTCACGAAGAAAAATCATTTTACTCTCTACAGTATCCATAAAAGTATATTTTTCTTCTCTTAGACTCTTTTTTCAAATGCCATGAGAAGTCTAAGATCTGGTTCACATTCTTCCTCACCGTCCTGAGCAGCCATCACCGTCTTCATGAGTATAGTAATTTTTCTAGTGCTGAACCGATTTTATTCTTCGCTACTTCCCTTCCTTTTTCATGGTTTCTTTGAGGACACTTAGCAAGATAATGACCAACTCTTCCACAAGCAAAACATTTGAAAGGAATCTTACCTCCGAACCTATTCTGCAGGCTGTTGGAGTTTCTTTACGAAATTTACCTCATCTTCTTTCCTCGAGATATACCTCGATCCTTTCCGTCTCTTGAACTTCTTTCCTTTTCAGAGAAGCTCTTAAAGATGTACTTTCTTCGATTTCGCATGGTCCTCCTCTTCTCATTTCATAAGCGTTAGTATGCCATGAAGCGTTCATAGTAAGATTTTTAAGAACTCGCTTTTCTTCAAGAGCAGAACCTTTGACTCAAATTCTGTCGTTAGTGATCTTAAACTTTCTCAACCAAAGTAGATTCTGCTATTGTTTCTCCTGCATTTCATACGACTCTACAATATCACTGGCCGAAAAAGAAATTAGCAATTCTCCTCATTGTGCATTTTTAGGTTCTCATATTGAATTCTGGAGAGTTTGGAGGTTTTTAGTACTTTTTACCTCGCATCACCCTTTCATAGCTTAGAATTATTTTGTCCCATATTTCCTTTGTCAGATTCAAATCGTATGACTTTGACAAAATTGATTCTAAATAGACTTCCCAATAGAGCATTAACCGCCTTTGCATTTGTTTCATAATTCTTTCTTTCCGTCAGATCTCGTTGTACTATGAATTATATTTGATCTGTCAAACAATAGCCCATACATCCGCACCTGTAGACCGAAGATAGGATCTCATCTTGCTTTCCGTAAGATTAAATTGTTTTCGTTGAAGAGCGTGAGATCGTATAGATGCTATTCCATCTTGAATGCTCATTCGATTGATCTTCTCTAGCGGCTAAGCTTTTCAAAAGGACCCCTTCGATACCAATTGTTGGGAAAAATATCGAGAGGGGGGGGGGGTGAATCAATATTTTCAGAGTCGATCGAAATTTTTTTATTTTTATGCATTTAATTTTTTACTTAGATTATCACATCATTCATTCATAAGATGTTTATAAGCAATAAGCATGAGCAAGAATAACAATCAACCAACACACACAAGCAACACACATGAACACCAATATTTAAGGTGAAAACCCAATCTCTAGAGAAAACCACCGTTGATGTCGTCTCTTTCTTCAATATTTATTATAAAGAAAACTCTACAATTTTGTAATCAAGGTAATTTATACCAAAGCACTAGGCATTCAACCTACAGAAGGCTACAACCTTCTCTCATTCTCCTCAGTCAATACCGGAAGGGAGCCCCAACCCCTCGATTTAACAATAACTCTACCGGAAGAAAACTTCCACTCATACCGAAGGCTTCAACCCTCGTATTCACCAAATTTCTTCAATTTGTACATCGTACTTGCGTAACTTCTTCATCATTTTTGCGTATCTTCCTGAGATTCATCATTTTCAGATCTAGAGATCTGAAACCTTCATCAAATCCATAGGTGCATCATAGATTCGCATCTATTAGAGTTCAATCATGTCGATATCTCCTAAAGATATTTATTCGTTATCAACCCTCCGCATGCACGCCTTGTACTATAATTCTCCTTTCCTTATATAGTTTTTTCCTTTATTAAACCATGAGTCAAACCAACAAACCGATGGTATTCCGGATGATCAATTAGATAATCCAACAGGTCTACCCAAACTCCAAAACAATCTCTCATTGTTCTATTTTCGGTGAGGCAATTAATTAAACTAAGGTTTTTTCTCTATATCTCAATCTAAGATTGAGATATTAACCACCTCCTTTTGTTATGAACTCTCATACATATATATATATATATATATATATATATATATATATATATATATATATATATATATATATCGACCTCAAGTTTATGTGCATATAAAGAATCTAATGCTATTACACTTGTATGTCTTGCCATTTCACCAACTTCACATAATCAACTTCCTTTAGTAATGACCTTCATATGTCGACTCGTGTTTATACGCTCCACCAACTTTGGAGTAAATGATGCCCAATCACTTTTCGTCATGTAATTTATATCATTTAATTAAAACCGTTAACCCGTAAATAGCTAATTTGAAAAGGCCCAATTAATATAATTTAGATCAGTCTACATATATAGATCACATCTAATTGTTCCGTTTCGTATCATAATTCACATCTTCACGGCAGTGATCATCAAATTCACGACTTCTTCAGTAACCACCATGCCTACCACTTTTATTAAAACTTGGTCGAATAATAACGCCATGTTTAGCGATAAGCTGCTTGTGGGAGTCGTATAGACGGCACAAGTTTCTACGAAATCGCTCTAAACTTTAAAACTACCGTTCTAAAAGTAGGGATAATCCGCTTCAGAACCTTTGGCCGTGTTTCGTATCATTGTTCTATCATATCCAACCATATTTCAAATATAGTTCATTGATCCATCGTCCATATTTTCCCTGCAATCACAAGTCTTTTAATAAACACTCGCCTACGCTTTTTTCTCCGATGCGATTAAAAACTGAACTCAAACACTTATTAATCGGCTTATACGCCCCCATCGGGTCCGAGTTCAATTGCACCCAGATCCTTCCTCGTTAACTCTTGTTTTTATTGCCCCTTATATGGTTCAGCTATAACTGTCCAAGTTACCATTCTTAATGTACTTATTTAGTGTATCAACCACTGGGTAGTAAAATCCTCTAATAACGCCCGTCTTCACTTTCCAGCCGTTCATGCAATTCCTTCTATGCTTCCTACCTCATCGCTCTGGGTGGCTCGCTACTAAATACATTTTTCCTACTCTCGACCGATGTGATAGTTGCCATCAAGGAAAATCAATTCAATATGATAGGATATTTAAGAGACATATTGCTAACATGCACAAGCTCTAATATCTTGTTCGCCCTCTTAGCACCAGAAGGAAAACTCACCCGATTATGCTTCCCATATACACAATGTTCACATAAATCGAGACCCATAGAGCTATTAGACATACCTTCTACCATACCATTTCCATGCAGTATCTGAAGGCCCTTCTCTCCAATATGTCCAAGCCTTTGATGCCATAGCATGGTCTTTTCTCCGGAGACCGCTAGGCTTTCCGCTCCACTTTCGAGAACCACAGAACTATCACACCCAGCAATAACAGTGTTGTCCTAAAGCTTGTATAGAGTTCCAATCCGAACTCCCCGAATTAATACCAGTGCTCCCCGAACCATCTTACAAGTATCTTTCTCGAACACTGTTTTTACACCTGTATCATCCATCTTGCTTACAGAAATTAGATTTCTAGCTAATGCAGGAATGTGTAGAACACAAGGAAGTGTTCAAATTATTCCACCTTGCAGCTTCAGCTTGACTTTTCCACGTCCAACGATTCTAGCCTTCCTATCATCACCGAAGAAGACATCACCGCCATCATATTTCTTATACTCGCAGAACCACTCCCTATGGGGAGTGAAGTGAAAGGATGCACCCAAGTCAATCAACCATGACTCATGATCTACATGTGTATTTGAAGAAGAAGCCAAATTCACATCCCCACCTTCATCCGAGGTGGTTTTTGACTCTGCAGAAGGAGCATCATCAGATCCCTTTCCTTTCTTAGGAGCTTTAGATCTGCAGTCCTTTTTGTAGTGCCCTTCCTTTCCGCATTTCCAGCACACCTTTACAAACTTTCCAGGAGATTTAGATCTCCCTCTATATTTAGATCTCCCACTCGAAACCTTATTCTTGTTTCTGTTTTGGGACCTTCCTCGTACAGATAAGACATCTCCATTTTGATCCTCCATATTTCTCCGTCTCATTTCCTTCGATAGCAAGGCTGAGACAATGTCATCAAAATTAAAGGTAGTTGTATTGCTACCTATTGGAATAACCAGACTGTCCCATGAATCTGGTAGAGAACACAACAAACTGATGCACTTATCTTCATCTGAGATTTTAATATCAACAGATGACAGCTAACTTCCCACAGTATTGAAGGCGTTCAGATGCTCTGTCACCGAGTCTCCATCCTTCATCCTCAGGTTATACAGCTTTTTCCACAGGAACAATTTATTCACCAAAGACTTAGATTGGTACAAAGTCCCTATCTTGTCCCACAACATCTTCATCGTAGCTTCCCCAGATACATTCAATAATACTGAATTTGAGACACACAACCGTATTGCGCTCTTTGCCTTCTGATCCAGCTTCTTCCAGTCTTCATCTTACATCATCGTTGGTTTAGTACCTGGATCTACCGCAATCCACTGATCTTTATCCACCAGTAAATCCTCCATCTTGAGCTTCCACAACTCAAAACTCTGACCATTAAATTTATCTATCTCTATCTTCCCGCCGCTCACCATATTATTTCACTGCAAGAATCGATCCCGCAGATCTCCCACTGAACAGGGTCTAACTCAGGCCCGAGAAAAAAACCCCTCAGCAGCAAATGCATCCCCTTGAAGCCGAAACTGCTCTAATACCAAATTTAGGTTTTAACCCTGTACAGAAATTATGTGCAAACAAATCTTAAAACAGAAAATAAACAATAGCGAGAGCATAAAACATAAAATAGATAAACACAGAGATTTTCCCCTAGATCCCAAATCGGGACGACCAACTTGATTTTTCATTCTATTCCTTTTAGTGTTACAACACATATATATACATGCCAAAGCATACATAAACCCCAATCCATTAACCCTGTATTAGAACATAACTTTAGTTCCCTTAATCGGATCTACAAAATACCAGGGGCTGAAAACCATCGTACCCCAAAACCATGTGCAAACCCATGCACAAAACCATGGGCAGATCCGCCCACCGGAAAATAAGGACCAAATTTTTTTTCTAGGGCGTTGCCCTGGACCCCGATAGGGGGGGCTACCACCCCCCCTGTGACCCCCCCCCCCCCCGCGCATGACTAGTCGTGGAAAGAATATAACACATACCCAACATTGAGATTGGAGTTAAAAGGAAGATAACTATCAGTTGTATAATTATAAAATTATACAGGTCATGCATGAGGTGAGCAGGACACCTTAGATTAATAAGGGCTTAATTCCTCCAAGAATGTGTAAGAAAGGTTGTGGCAACCCAGAGCAAGAAATTAGTTAAGTATCGAACCATTTTTGTTGGGATCAAAGTGAGACAGCTAGAGATAGTGCAGAGGTTTCTCAGGAAGGGAGATAACATTGTATTATTTCATATTCCTGACTTAATGCAATATACTGATAGCGAGGTTTTTAGATGAGGCTTTCCCTAGATACATATTTGTGTTGTGTGATTGAAATTATTTCTCTTTCTTATTCATGTGATTGTTCGACCGTAATTGGTTTCTGCAATTTGTTGAATTGAATCAATATTTTGTTTTAGCATATTACAAAATCAGTCAAATCTAATTAGATTTTCTACATTTATCCAAAGATCCTAAATTCAATTATGCATAGGCCATGATCCATAGGGTTTTGATCACAAACCCTAATGTCAAAAAATTAAATATATAATTTTCACCAAGATTAGATTACTCTAGTGTTTTGTATGAAAATCGTAGAAAATCAACAAAACCCTAACTCCTTGCAGGAGATGTTCCTGAACTTCACACAATCCAATGCTTTATCCAAGTGATCTAAATCATATATTACATCAGGTTCTTCTTGAACAACTTAATCATAAAAGAAGGTTTCTATTCCTAAAAAGGACTTCTGAACATAACACCATTATGCCATAGAGGGATAACATCAACGAGATAACATACATCATTTCAAAATGGAATTCAATCTTGATGACATTCATTTTTCTTATAAGAAACTTGGATTATGTAGTAGAAGATTATAAGATATGATCTTTATACAATGTTCCTCAAGGATGCCATACCAACTGATTTAGGTTTGCATTAGACCATTTCAGAAAACTTTGGATTGCTTTTTACGTTCTAGTCACTTCAAATTTTACCACATATTCTGCAATTTGAACTTGTCTCAAGAGGAATTTTTGTAACATCATAAAATTCACTCTTAGGTATTCTTCAAGGAGTGATCTTCATGCTTCTTCCAATCAAACCAAAGCTATGATACCATGTTGGAATTTCTCTCTCCATTTGAAAGGTGTGAGTTGGAAGAGCTCTAAATCATTGGAATAAAATTGCTATATTCATTGTCTAAGCTATTTTGGAATGGTTTTTCTATTTTTCTGAATGTGTGGTAGATGTTTTTGGTGCATATTGGTGATTTTATTATGGATTTTATATTTTCAAAGTTGACCGAGGAAACAATGGGTAGTTTTTCAAAGTTAACGTGGGATCTCACAACTTATGCTTCATGAATTTTACACCAAGTGAGAGCCTAGGAGGTAATACCTTAAAGCTTCTAAGGCTTTATTTCAACTATTTTATTGAGGTTTCTTGTATATTCTAAATGCATTTTATTAAGAGGTAGTAGGTAATTGAAATATATAAAAGGAGGAACTCTTGTCATTTGAAACACAAAATTTCAAGAGGAGGAACTACCCTCTATGAGGCCAATTCCATAAAAATTTTGTAGGTGAAAGGGAATAAATGAATTTCATCACAACTTATTTTATTATAAATCAAATTGAAGTTTTGGGAACAAAATTAAATTTTTTGGTGTATCCCTCATTCTAGGGTTGTATACACATTCTTGGAATTTTGGTGAAGTTATTTAATCACAACTTCTTTTGTTATAAATCACGTTGAATTTTTGGTTGCCAAATTAAATATTTTGGTGTATCCCTCATTCTAGGGTTTTTTTGAGAGAAAAAAGTTGTAATTTTTCATTAATAAAAAGAAAAATTACATGTTACATCTAGCAGCATATCATCTATGCTAAGATCAAAATTATGATACATATCCTTCGTGGAGTCTATAATTCTGTCAATATAGTGTCTGTTTTTCAACTAGTCTATAATAATATGTACAAAAAAGAAAAATAATAGAGTCAGGGACATGAAAGATAAAACAAAAATAAAAAAATAGATATCAGTCCAGTAGAATGATTAGTATAGCTTCTGCAAAATAGTAACAAAAATTAAAAAAAAAAGTCAGATAATGACTATGCCCTATACATCAAAGTCCTCAATGAAAGGGTGGTGATAAAACTGATATTTCCGTGCCCCTTCATGAGCCGTGATAAGCCAACGATCCCAATATAACTGCGTGGCTTCCTTGGAAAGGTTGTCGACCACCTGATTCCGCTGCCTGTAAATGTGTGTAACAAATATAAAATAAAATAGTGATTTTAGCAATAATACCTCATCCAGTAGTGCTCTAAGCAAGTGAGTGTGACATTGTGCCTTCAAGTTAAACCAATTGATGATCTGTGAATCCCTAAATATATGAAGCTTGTTGCAACCTTGTTCACAGGAAAACACGAGGAGAAGTTTAAGGCTGTTAATTTTAGCATAGTTATTTGAACCCGTACCAAGGCCCAACTTAAGGTGGAAGAAATGTGTGTCATGGAGGTGTAGTACAACCCCCCCCCCCACACATCCAATAGGATTGGATGCACCGTAGAAATAAGCCCAAGGTATGGTTCGGTCAATAGTTTCAGGTATGATGGTCCTAACATGTGCTTCTTGCTCATCATCTAGGATAAGTTGGAATATGTAAATGATGGACCTACAGGTATAGTCCCAATCAGCATGTCTTGCAAAAAAGATAAATGGCTTCGATTAAACCAGATTCCCCAGGAAATGAGGAGAGGAATGTTCCTGTCTTTAGACCTCCTAGATTCTTTCCACCAGTTTTTCCAAGCGGAATAGACTGAGGAGCCTGCCAGATTTGAGTGCAACCAAGAACGGTAGTCGTAGAGTGCCAGAGGTGTGATATTGCAGGGCAATCCAGGAACAGATAATTGGCAATTTCCGTCTGTAAGAGGAGTAAGCATCATCTGAAGGGCCCATGGAACTCTCTTTTTCTAAGGTTGTTCTTTGTGGGGGTGCAATTTGATAGAATGCACAACATTAGCAGTCTAGCTTTGGGGGGTGCCTTCAATTTCCATAAGTGTTCCCACCACCAAAGCTTGTCATGTAGCTCCTGTTGATAGCAGAGGGTGGAGTAACCAATCTTGGGAGTGTATCTGCCTGCAGGGGATATGGCCCAAAGAATCTCATCATCCTTATCTGATAATCTGATGTTGGTGGTGTGGAGTGCCTCGATGAATCTTCCCCAATGTGGGCACCATTTTTCAGGGAAGGTCAGCTCATGTGTGGATAACCATGCTTGTGAGGCCCAAGTGGCATGCTCTGGATCCGCAATCTAAGATATGAACGATTTACCAGCACGAGCTAGCTATAATATGATATCCAATGGTAGAGTAAATTCCTACCCCCAGCCGGACCACACATCCACGCCTATTTTGACCCGCTCCCCAGATCCAATGCACCATGCCAATCCTTATTTGATCAAGTGAATGGATCTGGTAATGGCTTTCCATATGATCGATGAGCTGTGTTAATGTTGTAAACCGCCCCTGATCCAATCCAATGTAGTGCTGGGGGAAATATATTTATAATAAGTAACTTGTTGCCACAAGTTGTGGCTGAAAATTAGATGCTAACCCATCTTGGCAGCCAAAGAAACAACAAATTTTTTTAGATATTTTAGGCCCCATCCCCCCCAACCTTTGGGTTTAGAAATTTTCTCCCAAGCAATCCAAGCATATGCATAGTCATCCTTCATACCCCTCCATAAAAATCGACGACAGATCTGTTGAATTCTTGCAGTCACACATTTTGGGATCCAAGCGAGTGCCATCCAGTAAACTGGGATGGATTCCTAAACAAATTTAATGAGAACCAATCTGTCGGCCCTTAAAAGCCATCTATGTTGCCAAATATTAATCCTGTGCTTGACTTTAGCAATCAACCAATTCCAATCAATGATGCGATAATAATTTGGTTTAATATGGAATCCAATATATTTTAATCCATCTTCCAAATCCTTGCGTTCATATTGGAAGAGACCCAGAGCATGTCTGGTTTCATTGACGGAGAAACACACCATCATAATGGTGGATTTGCTTTGATTTCGAACCATACCTCTTGCTTTGCTAAAAATGTTGAGTAGCTTGAAAAAATTTGAATTGTCATGATAAGAACCATCCAGGAAAATAATTACATCATCCGCAAATAATAGGTGTGTTAGTTGAATAAAATCAGTAAGTTCAATACCATGAATGGAGCCCTCATTTTTTGTATTAGTCATGAGGGCAGAGAGACCCTCCATAATGAGGAGGAAATGTAGGGGGGAGAGGGGGCAGCCTTGTCTAAGTCCCCTCTCGCCATGAAAAAAATTAGAGGCAACACCATTAATAAGGATGCTGAATGAGTCATTGGTGATGTAACCCATAATCCAATTGGTGAAATCATGAGGGAAGCCAATATGAATGAGGATGAGGTTCAGGTAATTCCAGTTGACATAGTCAAAAGCTTTTGCCAGGTCAATCTTAAGGATGGTGCTCTTGAGATTTTTTATTTTGATGGAGTGTAATGCTCCCTGAGTTGTGCCAATTGCTTCATGAATTTGTCTCTAGTTGAGGAAAGAAATTTTTCTTTGGAAATATGTTCGGAGAGGATGGGCTTTATGCTATTTTCAATGATTTTGGAGATGATTTTGTATATGCAGCTGCATAGGGATATGGGGCGATAGTCATGAAAGGAACGAGGCTTGTCAGATTTGGGGATGAGGGAAACGAATGTAGAGTTGAATCCATCATATATCTGACCAGTAGCCTTGTTGTATTAAATGACCCGAAGGATATCCTTGCCGATGAGTTCAAAAAATGTGAGGCATAATTCAATGGGCCAACCATCAGGGCTCGGGTTTTTGTCTTTCTTAAACCATTTTAATACCCCTTCAATTTCCCTCAAGGAGACTGGGGCATTAAGGTCTCCCATAGCCTCCTCGTCCACATATATGTGCAGAGATCAAACAATCTGCATGATTTTTGGTAAGTTGGCATTGACTGACGCCCTGTACTGGTTGGAGAAATGATGTATACCCATATCAGTGAGTTTATCATGCGAGTGTGCCACCCTCCCATTTTGGTCAGTGAGCTACCAAATGGTATTGATGTTTTCCTGCCTTTTGCACATTGCTGAAAAAATTTTGTGTTCTCATCCCCAACTTGTAACCAAATTTCTATGCACTTGAGGCGCCATTCCTCTTCTTGATTCCTCAATATTTTAGCTTTTGTGAATTCTAGAGCAATTAATGTTGGATATTTCCACATCCTCTCTTTTTTTTTCCCAACCAATGGTGAGAGATTTGATGCGGGACAAGTTGTTATACAATACCCTTGCAGGTGCCAGTTTAGGAGATTGCTCACAGTGCCACCATTCCTTGGTGGAAATTGAATGAAATTCTAGCTCCTCCATCCAGAAGTTGAATTTGAAAGGAGCCCTGGGCTTTCGATTGCCAGATTGGATTTCGAAGTATACTAGAGAGTGATCCAAGGAGCCCCCTATTCCCACCCAATGTCTAGCCTTATCAATTTTCTCAAACAATGAGCCCTTGATCATAAATCGATCAAGTCTTCTAGCAAGGGCAACAACACTTGTCCTCCTATTACTCCAAGTGGGCATCTTCCTAAGCATGGAAATATCTAGAAGGTCTGCCCCATCGATGAGCCCTTGAAAATAATCATATAAAGAATCTAGGGTGGCCCTAGGACCCTAAGACTCAGATAGCCCAATAGAGAAGCTTAAGTCCCCACCCATGATGATATTATCCCGCTGCATGATAGAGTAGTGCATCCAATAATCCCAAAATACCTCTCTGTGATGACATGGTCCATATACATTAATCAAGGTGATAGCAAGATTAGAGTCCCGAGAGATGATGTCAGTGCCAATTATGCCCATTATCCCCCACCAACCTAAGGCCAGTATTATTTTTTTGTTGATGCCAACGGCACTGCCTCTAGATCTACCACGAGCATCAGAGGTTGGAAAGGTCCAGTCTGAGAGGAGAGAAGACAATACCTTGTTAACAAATGCCCCATCACCTAATGTTTCCTAAAAAAAGAGAACATCAATCCGAGAAACATCCAGAAGTCGCTTTAGAGCCAATTTTTTTCTCAGGGCTGGCCAGACCACGACAATTGACAGAGAGAGACAGATCATGGTAAACCTTCGGCCCAAGCATTCTTTTCTCTAAGAACCCGCTCAATGGATGATTGTGTGCCGGCAGCGACTTCCAGGCTAGTTTTGCGAATGGATTTGGTGATAGAGGAAGGTTGACCTCGAGAGTATTTCGAGTGTGTAACTCCAGTATCCACACTCAGACCAAAGGAAAAAGGATCGGGGGATGGAGTGGTCGACCGAAGGAATATTGGTGCCTTGAAGTTTGACTGTCAGCAGTATTAGGTCAGCCGAAGGAAGTATCCTCCGTCGAAGTATGAGGGGTAGGTTTTGATATTATAGGTGGAGCAGTTGCAACAAGGCATCCAAGGGGAATAATATTGCAATTAATTAAATTTATAGAGTGTGGTTCATCAGACGAAATGTGGGAAGATGTAAATATAACAACATAATGCGTAATGGGAGGTATGAGAGAGTTACACGGAGTAGTTGTAGCATCCAACATGTGGGCGCGAGTGATTCGACTGAGGGTCTGAGATCTCGTTACGGGGCACGACGAATGTTCATCCACAGAGCCAGGGCACCGCTCCTCGCGCACAAACACCGACGGTAGAGACGACTCCTCGAAGTCCGTCTGTGTAGCCGAATGTATCAAAAATTTTGCAGGAGTCAATGACACGTTTATGAGGGGGAAATATTTATACAGATGCCCAACCCCTTGACATTTCCTACAACGATAGGGTATCGCCTTGTAATCCAAGATTTTATGTTGAACCATCCCATTGAACTGAATATCATACCCTTCAAGGAGTCCTTCGCGGGTGTCTAGGTGCACAAGTATCCATTAGGGGAATTTTGAGGTCTAAAATGGGCCTCCTAAGGAAAATATAAAATAATGGTGGAAATAATAAAATAATATTAGATTATATCATCAAATTTTGGAGGGAAAAAAGAAAAGTAAAAATAATAAAATAATAGAGCTATTTTTTCAACCCATATTTTCAACTTATATCCCTAAGTTTTTACTCAAATTCCAAGCGAGAGTACTCATTGGATGTAGAATTTAATTCCTCATCCAAGGAGTACCCATGTTGCATACTTTCGATGGACCCTGCTGCACGAAAATTGAGAAATACATGAAAAAATGTGATTTCAATCACGTTTTTCATGTATTTCTCATTTTTTGTGTAGCAGGGTCCATCGAAAGTATGCAACATGGGTACTCCTTGGATGAGGAATTAAATTTTTCATCCAAAGAGTAATCTGACTCGAAATTTGAGTAAAAACTTAGGAAGATAAGTTGAAAATACGAGTTGAAAAAGTAGTTTTATTATTTTATTATTATTATTTTTTATTTTACTTTTTTACTCCAAAAAAGGTGAATCATCCCCCATGGTTGAAATCATCATCTTGAATCATATTGGTTCTTTTAAATTTTATTTTTGCTGTACATTTTTCTTAGGAGGCCCATTTTAGACCTCAAAATTCCCCTAATGTTGGCCACATATATGTTCCCTGACTCCAAGTATGATCTATCATGATCCAGGTATATCCCCAGATCTTCCCCAATATACCTGAGCGTTGCTTCATTCAAAAATTGAAGTGGGAGGGCCGGGAGATGGACCCAAATCGGACCAGCCCCTAATTTTTCCTTATCAGGGTCGAACAATGGATTCCAACACTTCAGTAAAATGGGATTCATCTCCAAATTCCAATATTTGGAGAGCACATGATCGACCAAATCAAGCTGGGGAAAGATGAGTGCGAACCAAACTATATTCATTGTTAGGACCCCAGGAAGCAAAGGCATGGTATTGCCCCAAACCTCAATTGTCCAAAATTTGAGACGAACATGCGTGTAGCTTCTTCCGTGGACCCTGCCAACGAGAATTGTTCTTGATGTGTGCTCAATATCCTCCATGCCAACTTCTTTCTTGAGTCTGATAGCCCGCTTGGGTCTGATTTTAGCACACCGCTATTTTTTCCTGCTAGTCCCCGGAGCCTTGCGGTGTGCAGCCCCGCCTAGTTCCAATGCCTCATCGGATTCAGAGGACTTTGCGTCATCCGCAGGAGGAGCAACAAGAGGTATGCCGTCAAAACAACCATAAGAAACCACCGAAGTATCCTCTGTATTAATGCTAGGTAGATGCGTAGGACCAATGCCCCTAGTAAGGTCAAGTTGTTCAAAACCTAGGGTATCATGCTGCCCCAAAAACTCAAACCCATACCCTAGTGCATCTCACATAAGTTTTGTAGTTTCGGCGTCTCTTGGGCCTGTTGTTCCCAAAGCCTGAGGACAGATGGCGATGGGATGGTGAATATCGACGAAGGCACCGGATGAAGTAGGAGATCTGTGGATGACGTCGATGCCCCCTGAGTTGGAGCAACGAACTGGGCGAGAATGTCTGAGTCACCCACCACCATGTATGCCATGTCCTTGTCTGTTACCATCGGACTCGACATCCGACCAATGGCACCACGATCAGAGGAACAAGTAAATATCTGGACACCCTCCAAAGGGTCAGAGGAGTTATCCACCATCTCCTCATCTGACATCTACAGGTAAAGGCAGATTTAAAACCCTATATAGAACCGTAGACAGTGAGATGCACCTTCCAAGGACTGTAGGAATACCCCCTGTTAGATAGATCGTAGTTGAGCAAGTTTTAATGGCCGTGGCAGACTTGCCTACCCAAGTTGTCAGGGTATACCACAGTGAACAGAGAGTGAAAAAATAAGCTTGTGCAGCCCGACGATAAGACAGGACCCCCACCCCCAAGCTTATAGTGTGAGGCCCGCCAAAGTGGGTATTCTCAAGATACCGTCCCTCATTCTAGGGTTGTATACACATTCTTGGTATTTTGGTGAATTTATTTAATCACAACTTATTTTGTTATAAATCACATTTGAATTTTTCACTGCCAAATTTAATTTGTTGGTGAATCCCTCATTCTAGGGTTGTATGCACATTATTTATGGATTGTTTTCACTTGAAGAAGGGATTTTAAGAAAAGTGTTTCATCTCTATATATCATTTAAAGTATACAAATATCATAATGAAGAAAATGTTGCATCTTTTTCTATTTCTAAATATTGTTTGCTGCTCTCTTTTGCATTATTTTTTGCACAAAATAATAGTTGGAATATAATTGAAATAATAGTTAGCATATAATTGGAGGTGAAATAGCATCTCTATAGCATTTCCATTCAAATTTATGTATTAATGTGATTGATTTTAAAGCAGTATATAGCCCTGATGTTGACCAACCTAGTGATTCGGTCCTCCAATCTCCTCTAGTTAGCGATACAACTCTCTAAAAGTGACTTGACTAGATTTTTGTATTATTAAACTTCCTTCCTCAATGCTACATCGCTCCAAGCATGGTCATCTCAACACTATATAACCCTAATGATGATCATCTCAGCACTATATCACCTAGATGATAATTATCCTAGTGCCACATCACTATGATAAGGGTTATCTTAACACCATATCGTTGGTATATTGAGTAGCCTAGTGACACAACACTCAAAAGTGACTTAGAAATATTCTTTTGTGAACATCCTTGAATCAACACTATATCATTATGTTAGTGGTCATATCAACCCTGTATCATTGGAATGATGGTTATCCTAGTGATACACTCCTTTTCATCTGCCTCTTTCACACATATCACACCAGGTCACATCTTCTAAAGGTGTATCATTGGCTTAAGTGACAAGGAAAAAAACAAAAACAAAAAACTTATTACTTAGCTTTTCATGCCCAACATCAAAATAAAAAATTTATAAAGGGCCCTATATCACTCTCATTCTCCATATAACTTATTTATTTCTTCCTCTTGTGAGAATTGAAAGCATCTATTGGGAAAAACACTCCCTCACTCCTTGTCAACACCAAGTGTCAACCAACTCAACTCAAGTATGGGACAAATTATTATCACTTAGATTCAAATTTTATCTCATTTGTTTATTTTATGAATGAAATTACTCAATTTTTTATTGTTCTCTCTCTCAAAAAACTCCCTCACTCCTTTATCTCCATCAAATAATAAATTATAATGCTCATTTCAAAGCATATAGTTGCACCATATCATTTCTTATAGATCCCTAAATTTTATTTCTCTCCACTTTGCTAATCTCACCTAGTTTCTTCTCGATTGAGACCCAAATTTCTCCCAAATAACCATGAGTTCATTCTTAGGCCCTAATTGACTTCTTTAAGCCATTAAAACCCTAAAATATCTCAAAGTATTATACTCTCTATGATTGTGCCCTTAAACATTTCATATTCTCTATTTAAACACATCAAATATTCTAGGGTTTTCTGTCCCAATAAAATATATGCACCATATTCCAGCTTTTTCATTAAAACTTGGGCCTAGTCTTAATCACCAACACACTGGTCACTTATCCTCAAGGCGCAAAATCACATGAATTTTTCTGAAAAAAAATCTGGCCTCATCCTCTCTAACTCGACAAAAACATCTTTGTGATGCAATGTGGAACCATTTTGTTTAGGAATGTGATTACATGAGCTACATTGCCACTGATCATAGTCATGCCCCGAGTCACTTTTATCATCATTTATTTCCCTTCACCACATTTACTTGGAACCTTTATCTTGGTTAAAAAAGAAAAATAATAAGCTAATATGAAATCATAAACAACCTAAATCCCAAACCTCGGAGTTCCTTGAATTTAATATTTGTGAGTTGCTCTGTATAATGGGTGTTATTATTCTTAAGGGTTATGCAAGTAAACTATGTATGCATCATAGAAAAGGCCCTTCAAATCCCCAATGGTTAAGACCCAAAATGAATAGCCTCCAACTAACTCAATTGATCTTGAATTCATGGACACTCCATGCTTCATTCACAAATATATAGCATATTCATGGCTAAAGGTGTACTAAATTTTCTAGAGATACAACCTGCCTCCAAATGAACCAAAATTAGAAACATATAGGGATCTAAATATTGGTGGCACAAGGTGGCTACCCATCCTCCTATCTTTTCATGCACTAAGGTTGTCAAATGGATCGCAAAGAATGTTTATCTTAAAGAAGCCATGATTAGAGATAATCACAGAAACCATATTACTTCGTTCAAGGCATTAGACATTGACATAAATTACAAGCTCCCTAAGGAAGAAATAACCTTGGGTGAGGACTAGCTAGAAAATTTCTAGATCTTGCCTATAGAAGTACTAAAGACATGGAGGACCAATAAAGGAAGTTTTAGATTCCGAACAAACAAGGAGTATCCTATAATTCTAAGGAGGATTCCATTTCAGCTAGTTTTTGTTATGTTGTGCAAGTTGTATTGTCAGTCAAATGTAGAGACCCCTTATGAAGGATGTGTTTCATTGATGTAATTTGCATTAATTGAGGGAAACATTTTTAAATAGGCTAATATCCTCTCTCTCTCCTTAAAGGACAACATCAAGCAATATTAAAATATAAGGGAAGGCCAGCAACCTCTATTCTTCATGGCCTCCTACCTCTTGGACCTTGTCTATGTAAAGCATGCATTCCCACCAATGGGTTGGAAATAGATATTTTAAGAGGACTCAATCAACAGATACTGCAAATTCATATAGGAGTCTCACTATACTCATTATTACACCAAAATATACCAATACTTTTTGGTTCCACTCTATGAAGTTTTGTTTAATGTACATGCTCTGTGCTTATGTAAAAGGGTCGGGAATTTGATATCAACAATTGGTGATTGGTTTTTCATTCAAGATGACACATATCTGAAGATGTTTGGAGTGACAAAGACTCCTATATTACAATACAAAATTTTAATTGACCAAGTAATATTGCATAAAATAGTATATCGGGTATACACAAGGGTAGGTGGAGTGTTCTCATGAGAAAATAAATCTCCCTGGCCACACATGCCATTAAACTTGGGCTCCTATTAGTTGAAAGATGTGAAATAATCCAAATCATAATTTGAAGCCTTGAAACTATTTTTTCTTGAGGATCTAACACTCCACATATATGATCCCAATGTTATAGTGAGAAATCATTACAAGGCATGCAAATACAGGTGGAACTACCAATTAAAGACATGGGTCGAGGAAGAGAAATGAAAAAATGCTTTAAATTTCTCTAAGGTTATTTTTAGGATATCCTATAACACTTCTCAAACGAAAAGGAGAAATATATAGCTAAGAAAGAAGCCCTTCCCTAGAAACAAGCTACCTAGCAGGAAGCAGCTCAAGTTGCATAAGGGAAGAAGATAAAACGAGACCAAGAAGCAGTAAGGCTAGCTCAAGAACTTGAGCTTGAGGAGAAGGAAGAGGAAATGATGAGGAGGGACAAGAAGAGGAGAGGCAACAACATGAAGCAGAGGTCAAGGCTAAAGAAGAAGCCCTTAAGGCACAACAAGAAGCATAGGAACAAGATTCCCACCATAGCACATTTTCAATGGCCATTAACCCAGTTCAACCAACATCCCTTATCATCATAGGTGTTCACTTTCCAATTACAGAGATGGGAATCACACCAAACCAGAAGAAGAAAGTGGTTAACCTAAGTAGATTCATATATGGTCACACTTTGAATATGATAGTGGAACACAAGGAGAAGACCTTGTCAACTCCTCATCTCCCTCAAGTGTTACTTACCACAGAAAGGCCTAGTGTGCCAAACACCAAAAGAAATCCATTTTCTACACCTCAGAAAATACAACATTCACTCAAACCACTAAGAGAAATGTGAAATACCTCCTCGAATAATTGAATATGAAATATGACAATATAGTAGAGCTAGAACAACAAGTAAAATTATTAAAGGATGAAACTAGAATGCTAAATAAGGAGGGAACTAACATGAACGATTATGGGTCTGTTGATGGTCCATAATGTCCTCATCAATATAATTTTGGGGAAAACCACCCGGTTGAGGTCCTAATTAGACCCTTTTCCGTTTGTAATAGTGGCTCTTACGGGAATTATGGGACCAATTTCACTTAATAAAAATTATATGAAATGGGATGGATGATGATAATGTATTCTAATTCATACTAATAACCAAAATAAGAACTACTATAATTTATTATAACACGCGGGTAAGCTGAAAACATATGTGCTAGAAAGATGTCATAATCAACACAACAATGCAGATCATTATGCAATTACGATATTAATTCCATTAATTAAAATTAATTTAATTAAATAGTTAATGAAATTAATTTTATTATAATATCACATATGATTGAGATCTCGTTGATCACAACAAGAAAATAAATTTTCAACCAAACATGTCAGTAGTGATCATGCACGATTGAATAATATATATATATATATATTTGAACAAAATAATTAAAAAAATATTTTCAAAGCAAAGAAACAGAAACATAGGATAGTAGTACCTAATACACTTTATATCTACTCATACTGGAATTGCAAATGGTTAAGTTTATATTAAGAAAAACTCAAAAATATAGTAGTGCAATTTTAATTCTTTTCTTTTCAAAATTCAAAACCCCTTTGCAGAGAGGGAAATTATAGTCTTAATACAAAGGATAAAAATAAATTCATTTGACGAATTCCTAACATAGCCAACAATAAAAGACTAAATAAGAAATAACTTCAACAACTTTGAAATTCAAGAAGAGGATCGTCCAATAGTAAGTTGCCATAATTTGAGAATATCCAACAAACCGGTAAGCTCTGGGGGATGCTTGGGCTTGATCCTTATCTGTCCTATAAAAATTGGCAATGATGTTCGAGGTTAACTTTGGACAACTGATGAATCATTTCGACCATTTTATTATTGTGCTCATGCCACATGTTTTATAACACCTTGGCATCTAACAAGGTGTCTTCGAAGTAGTTAGAAATGAGTTTGGATTGTAATAGAATATCATTGACTGATTAAACTATGGAGTTGGCAAGATCTCGGGCCTCGTTTACAACATCTTCAATTTGTTTCTGAGCCTCATCGATCTTAATTAGATTAACATATCTACCTTCTACACTTTCCTGCGAAGTATGGAAATTAGTAAGTTTTTCATTTATTTCTTCAAAGTAATTTGTCATATCAGACAACTGATCCATAAGGTAATCCATAGTTTTACACTAATCCTGAATTATAATAATTTTATTGCAAAATAAAAAAATTATGCCTGAGAAGAACATTCATTTCTTTAGCTTCCTTTTTGAATTTTGTCAGTTGAGTACTGACATGTAATTACTCTATTTTCTTCTGAATTTCATTAATTTGATCACCTCTAACCTGCACCTATTTATCATATTGTACTTTTAAAGCATCAAAATTTTATTGTAACTCTATTGCTTTACTTTTCCATTGTCCATGAATTTTTTGTCTCTCAAGATTGAGGGTTTGTTCCAACAAGTTAATCTTTTCTTCCTTTTCTTTAAGAAGTTCTTAAACTTCTACAACCTTATCAATGGTTGCTGAATCATAGGAACCTGTAAATTGTGCCAGCTTTCCTAACTCTTTTGTAGGTTTTGCAGAGGTTCCTTTCCATTGAACTTCGAAAGAAGAGGCTTTACCAGATACCAATGACTGAGAGTGATCCAACTTTCTCTTTTTCCTACCCCTTTTGACCATAGCTTTATGTTGAGGACTGTAAAAAATACCAAAAGGAGGAATTTCCTCGACATTGAGAATCACTTCAAAAGTAGGAAAAGGGGGATAATTTCAACATCTTTCTGGTCTTGAATGGAAGATTTTACAGTAACTTCTTTTGTCATGGTCTTTTGTTCAACATTCCCAGTAATCCCCTGAATATTCACTTGCTGTGAGGAAGAAGTAACTTGAGAAAATGGATTTTGGGTCTTGATTTTAAGATTTATTGTCACGTTGAACTCATTCCATGCTTCATAATTAAAAACAAACTCTTCAGTTTAAGCAGGAGAAGAAATAAGAACAACCTTTGGCTGAGTTTTAGGAGGAATAGCCTTCTATGTAGAACTATTAGGTTGGGTTGTATATTATGGTGATTGTTTTGGAGAAAATTGTAGAAAATTGTAACAAATGTAATGGGAGATTAACTATCTGAGTATTCTAATATTGAGAAAAAATATTTTTCTTTTCTACAATTAGTTGTTCTTCCATTCTACGTAAAACTATAGCATATATAGAAGATTGTTCAAACAAATCATCTAATTTATCTGCTTCATAGACAAACTACCTGAGACCTTGAAAAGTTGTAAATATTTTCACGATTGCACTAGGATCACACTGTCTATTAGGAACCGCGGGAATATTAAGAGCCTGAATGGACATAATTTATTTCTCATCATGGCGATAATTATCCAATGTGAATATACAATTTGGTCAGAAAGATAGGCCATAATATTTTATTTGATTCCTTTAAAACCTTGGTAATATTATAGCTCATTGTTTGATATGATACCTATGTGCTAAGTAACTTGTTAGGAATATACAAGGGTAAAACATCAATATGGGTTAGGCTTCCAAAAACTTTGAAATAGGTAAATAATTCCTCACCGAACCAATTTCCGACCTTTTGAAGGTTTTCCATGGCTTCTTGAGACATCCGAGGAGGACATGACTTGAAGATGGATTTATAAACATGAATAATCACTCTGAAAAATATGATATAAACATTCATGATATTTAGACTCCCATAGAGCCTCATGCTAAATATGAATGGGTATTAGATCATGGATGTTCCATTTCCACACCATGGTAGGAAAATCCATTTTAAAACACATAGCATCCATAATATAGGCAGACATATAAAAAAGAGGAAGCTTATTTTTGGAAATATTTCTAGCTTGCATAAATGCTAAAATATGAGCAACCAAATTATTGGAGAACATGGTAGCCCAATCAAATATATATCCCTTTGAAGCCACATCAATAAGAGGTACCCAGTCGTCGGGGAATTTTGACACATTAGGTTGTGCATGAAACCTACACAACATAACAACAACTTGGGAAAAAGGACCGGCGAGAGAATCAATTGAGTACTTACCACTTTCCTTTGTTTTATGTTTATTCAGGTTGTGTCTCCAAGGTGAGATCTGTTCTGACGGGTGTCTATGCTTCTTTATAAAAGCTTCGACATATTCTTTGTTATGTATATGTTGCGTATTGGGAAAATGGTACATGCTCTACAAATATATTCTTGTGAAAGACCTAATTATTTTTCCCTTTTTATTCTGTATATGCCTATCGAAAATGTCCAAAATTTCCACAAACCAATGGACCATATCCATGTAAGGTAGTATTCTTGGCCTAGCTACAGTCCTATGAAGGAAAAAAATGGCAACATCACTTAGAGTAGCTTCTGAAACTGAGACACTATCATCAACTGTAACTTTTCTTTCAGTGACTATGGGGTTCTCGCTTTCAAAATGTTGATAAATTTCCTCCCAAGTCAGAAGCCCAACATCTCTGGTACACATAGTGTCTGAGAATAAACCCACTCCAAGAGCTTTATCATCCACATCTTCCACGTATGGTCATGAAGATTTCTACAAAGGAGTTCTTACTCGTGCTTCCCTTCTTCATTTCTTCAATATGCCGAGGATACGAACCTCCATGTAGAATAACATGAGCAAAGTTTTAGCAGAGAAACTAATAGCAACAACTCTTAATGGCATATGATAGAAAATAAGTGTAAAAATTCCTTTTATTAAAAAATAAAACTCGCATTAAAGCTAAATGAATGTAAACCTTTTTTTGTATTCGAGACCCATTATTATCACCTTAAATTATTTAGTGAACTGACATAATTCATTTTAAGTGAAAGATGGCGGACCACGTGAGACTTGCCACGTTGGATCTCAAAGTGGGGATATTATAGTGCATTTGAAATAAAGTAACAATATTTCACTTCCCCAAGATAGAAAGGCTCAATGTAGATACTCCAACATATAAAGGCTCTGATATAAAAACCTCAAGATAAATGTTTTATTATATAAGAATGTTTCATTTCTCGTAAGTTTTATTAAAAATATGTTATGATATACTAGACCCCCAATATAGAATTTCTTGATAGAAATATTTAAATATAAAGGAAATGTCCCTCGTGAAACTAAATCTAGGAGAGGTGACATCTCTTAACGCTTTTAGAAAAGGTCTCAATATAAAAGGTGCCGATAAATCAAATCCTTAATACAAAATATCATAAAACTTATCTCGAGATTTTATTCCTTCGGACTCTTGGGCATTTTAATTTTGGGAAAGATAATTCTTGTAACGCTTATAAAAAAGGATCTTGATATAGTACCTATGATGCATTGGTCCCAATCAATACAACTTTAATTTTTTCTTCTTAAAAATCATTCCTAAATTGATTTCTAACTTATTTCCTTTTGTCCTATTATTAAAAATAAAAGGGTCTTAATTATTTATTATGCCTAGAAGATAAAGAAAAATGGGGGGTTGTTGTTTCCTACAACAATTGGCGATGCACTAGGCGAAACAATTATATCTAAATTGGTCAATGAGATTAAAAATAATATGGAATAAATATAAAAAGATCAGAATGATAGAGTTAAAATTTCTTACAAAACTTTTGTGAATATAAAATAGAAGACTATTATTTACAAACTTCACAACCAATATACATGAAAGACTTGATATATTTTTACAACCAATTTGTTAATATCATTTATAATGGTGAGATAAAGACTATTTATAAGTTTAGCATTAAGATAAACTTCATTTTCATAGGTAGTGCCAATGCTGCCAGCAAGCGTCCATAGCATCGACAGGGTTACCTTTTAACGAAGGAAATACATGTTTCCCATCCATTAGTAAATATTTTAGAGACATTTATTTAAAATTTGAATATTTTTTTTCCTTGAAATCCATTGTCCTGGCTTTGTGAATAGATTTTGACAATGTCATTCACAAGTATTAATGATAGTGAACAAGTCAACTCGTGATGAGACCTCATGTCTTACAACTTTTAATTGTAATCCATTACCTTGGCTTGGTGACCATATTTGGTAATGTCAATTCCATTAGTACTTATGATCATGGTAAGTTGGCTCTTAATGAGACCCCTTATTTTTCAAGCTTCATATTTTTGAATTACATTACAAAAATATTTAATCAATGGATGGGGAGATAGATATTCTCCTTAAGATTTGTGGATGACAATTTGAGTCAAAAGATGCTACCTTTATTTTTATAGTTTTTACATGTTTTAATAATCGTTCATAGCTTTGGTTGATCATAAAATAGGATAATTTTTTTGGATATTTTAGGTTATGAATGGTTTATAAAATAATAGACAAAATTATTGATATCAGATATTGTAATGTTTATGTAATTCTATAAATGTAGTAGACTAGTCATTTTTTAATAGATTTCCTTTTGAAATATGAATCTCATAGAAATAAATAGAGAACATTTATATAATCCCAAGTACAAAGTCAAAATAATAGAACTCAACAAAACTAACCAAAAGAAAATTTGATTTTTATATATGATTATTTACATATTTACAAAATAGCATGAATTTTCAAGAAAAATACTTCTTAAGGATTAGCCCATGATCCAGGAGGATCATACAAGTCCAAGTACAAGTGGCTTAAGTACAAATGCTCAAAAATAAAAGTGTCAGAAATGTGGAAAACTTAGTTTCAAGTTGAATATCTCGTCTTTCTAATTCCAACAGTGCAGACGTCACTCAATTTCGAGTCTGTATGAAGGAGTTAGAAGCAGTCAAAGTTTAAGGGTTGACTTGGTGATGTGGAAGCTTAAGGAGGCGAAAAATTTGTAGAAACCTGGCCACCAGATTCTGGCCAACTCTGGCCATATTCTGGGTGAAATTGTGGGACGATTAAAAGCACTCCTTTAGTCATGTTCCAGAATTTTAAAAAATGAGTAGTTGGTTTAAAAATAAAAATAAAAAAGGTGGGTGGGCCATTACCCCCACCCTACCCAATGTAAATGTAACAAAAATATTATTTAAATGGGTGGGCCAATAGCCATGACCCTACCACCCACCATATGAAATATAAAACAATGTAAAATGGGTGGGGCGCTGGCTGTCAACCCTGCCACCCCCCCACACCCTTTACACTCGGCACCATATAACCAGGCAGGTCGCCCTATACGGGTCTGGCCCCCCCACCAAAAATCAGTGGTGGCCCATTTAAAATGATTTTCGTTGGGTTTAAAACCAATTTTGACTTATTACAGAGCGGGCGGGGTTTGACCACCCAAACCCCCTCCCTCAAATTGAGACTCTCGCTTCCTTGGAGAGTTTTGGACCAGCTCGTGGCGAATGATGGACACCAAGTTCAAGAGAAGTAAGAAATTCCATTCACAAACTGACAGAAAGATAGAGGTTGTCAACCATACCATGGTACACTTGTTGCGGGGCTATTGTAGCAAACATCCCAAGTTGTGGGATGAGCATCTTCCATATGTGAAACATGCCTACAACAGAGCAGTGCATTCCTCTACGAAGCGTTCACCATTTGAGACATGTTTTGGTTACCTACCAAAGGACCCTTTTGACATGATCTATGGAAGGGATGAAGATTCCAGTGGACATGATGATAGGGAAAAAGCACAGTGGTTCATCCAGCAGATACAGACAATTCACCAAGCAGTGCAAGATTAATTGGAAAAGATTCAGGATCAATATAAGGCCCAACATGATAAGCACCGAGTGGACCATCAATTTTAGGTTGGTGACAAGGTGTGGTTCCATATCAACAAGGATCTAATGAAGGGGGAAGGCAAGAAATTGCAACCAATCTGGTATGCTCCATTTACCATATTGGAGAAGATTTAGAATAACGCTTTCCGCCTCGATTTTCCTGTATACATGCAGATGTACTCGGTTGTGAATGTCGAAAATCTGAAGATTTATGAACCACCATTGATTATGGACACAGAGGAGGTAGGATCAGTTCCTACAGTGGAGGACTTTGCACCAGAGTATCTCGATGAATTTCTAGAAGACATCATTCTTGATCGAAGAACCAGGACTTTGCGATGGGGAGATGTGGAATATCTCTGTGTTGGTTTCAAAGGGATGCACCCAAGTAAAGCTAAATGGCTTGAAAAGGGGAAAGTGAAGGATAAATTCCCTCACTTTCCTATTGATTGATAAGGCTTTTGGGGGTCCAAAATATCTTCAGTGGGGAGGAATGATCCAAGAGGATCGTACAGGTCCAAGTACAAGTGGCTTAAGTACAAAGTCTCAAAAATCAAAGTGTCGTAAATGTGGAAAACTTAGTGTCAAGTTGAAGATATCGTCTTTCTAATTCCAACAGCACAGACGACACTCAATTCTAAGTCCATATGAAGGAGTTAGAAGCAGTCAAAGTTTAAGGTTTGACTTGGTGATGTGGCAGCTTAAGGAGGCAACAAGTTTTCAGAAACCCGGCCACCGAATTCCGGCCAAATCCGGCCAGATTCTGGGAGAAATTATGCGACGGTTAAAAGCACTCCTTCAGTCATGTTCCAGAATTTTAAAAAATGAGTGGTTGGTTTATAAAATTAAAATATATATATATATATATATATATATATATATATATATATATATATATATTTAGATATATATTAAAAAAAGGTAGGGTGGACCATGACCCCCTCCCTACCCAACAGACATGTAAAAAAAATATCATTTAAATGGGTGGGCCAATGGCCATGACCCCAACGCCCACCGTATGAAATATAAAACAATATCATACCCTTTACACTTGGCACCATATAACTGGGCGGGCCTCCCTATACTGGTCTGGCCCCCACACCAAAAATCAATAGTGGCCCATTTAAAACAATATTCGTTGGGTTTAAAACCAATTCCGACTTATTATGGAGGGGGCAGGGTTTGACCACCCGACCCCCTCCCTCAAACAAAGGATCTCAATCAACTCAGCCAGTAGACTTCCTTGGGGAGTCGACCCACCTCCATATATTTAAACCTGCAATTCATAAGTGCAACCAGGCAGGCGAGGAGCGTCACGAAGTACGAGACAGAGTGGAACCTTGAGCGCCTTGTAGGAGAGGGGCAGAACCATGGACTGAGCCCATTCCCAGAGGGGCCAGATTTGTCCGACATCAGAATCAGGAAAATTTTATATGGATTATGCACCTCTCAACGCCACGAATCCAACAGTGTTGTCCATTTATTCATCAGAGAATTATGGCACTTTCACTTATGCAGGTATAAGGGTGTAATTTTTCATTAATGCTTGTACTTTCATTTTATTTTCCTCTTAATGAAAGAGGGCCTCCCCACTGATTGAGCAGCGCCCGGAGACGTAGTCCATCCTAGATGAACTCTGATATCAATTCCTTGTCTTCTTGCATGATTTTAAGTGCTTCTCTCTTCTTATGTTTATGCCTTTTAAGTTTCATGGTTAAGATGCAATTTTACATGTAATTCTTTCATACATCTCAAAGCAAAAGATTTTGGATCAAGTGGTATCAGATCAAGTCTTTGTAGATGTGAATTGCATGTTTGTATGCTAACTAGAAACAGGCTACGAAGAGACGAAGGGATACTAAATTCTTTTGATCTCGAAGCGGGACATGCACATCGAAGAAGAAACATGGATGATGATGCTCGAAATGAGGAAGAGCTAAACTTCCACAAAACATTCTACACCATGGCAGATCAAGTCGAGAAGTTGTTCTCTAGACTTGAGAAACTAGAGAAAGCAGGGGATAATGCTTCAGAGGGACAAGGTTTAGCGCATGGAGATAATGGAGGAGATCCACCTCCTTCTCCTCCCGTGAGTGAAATTTATTCCTCCTCTTCTCACAATCATAATAGGAATTCAGGAAATGCATCTAATAAACCTTTCTTTAAGTTAGATGTCAAATTTGATCTTCCCATGTATAATAGTGAAATTAATTAAGAGAATCTTAACAACTGGATTAGGCATATTGAACTCTACTGTAGGATTCAGCAAATCGTGGAGGACGAGGCAAAGATCCAGTTGGATTCTCTTCGACTGAATGGCACCGCTCTTATCTGGTGGGAGAGAAAATTTCAAGGTAGCAGTAATATGGGTGACCTTCTTTCCTCAAGGTCAAATTTTATTACTGCACTTAAAGATCAATTCTATCCCTTGGGTTATAATAAAAAAGCCTTAATGGAGTGGTAGTACCTAAGGCAAGGTAAAGGAAAAAACGTGCAAAGCTTTACCAAGGAATTTGGAAAACAAGCGCTAAGTTTGGGCATTTCATTAGATTCACCTGAAGTGGTAGCTAAGTATATTGGGTCATTACATAGTTACATTAGACATTCATTGTTAATGTTTGAACCTACTACTATTGACTCGGCCAGTGTAAAGGCCATTCATCTTGAAAATAGGGGAAGAAAAGATAAAGATGATCATTCAAAGAAACCACCTTTCAAACCTTCAAATGGAAAATTCAAGGGGAAAGGAAAGGGAAAGGAAAAGAAGACGACATCAATGAAGAAAGATGAAGGAGAAAAGCCTTATTGCACTCACTGCAAAAAGGAAGGTCATGACAATGATCATTGTCGGAATATGTACCCAAAAAAGAAGCCAAATAGATATGGTGGAAAGGGTAATCAAAAGACGGTAGCAACCGCACAACAAGACCTTGGATCTAAATATGGCGATGAGGCATTGATCATAGCAACAGTCACAAAAGGTACTCTTTCTCTTCATGTTAATTCTGAATTTCATGGAAGCACTAGTTTAACAGATGAGCCTCTTCCTAATGCGCGAAAGAGAATTGAATTGTTTCATATTAGAGTTGTCATAAATCATACAAAAGTAGACTCTATTTGATTCAGGCTCTCAAGAAAATTTAATCTCAGAATCCTTGGTTAAAAAGTTAGGCTTGGATGGATACATGTCAAAGCAAAATTAAATGTAACTAAGCAATGTAAGGTTAAATTTGTAATTGCTTCTAAACTAGTGGATGAAGTAGAACTAGATGTCATACCATTGGATATTTGTGGTATTGTGTTAGGGATTCCCTATCTTTATGAAAGGAAAGCAGTTTTCTTTCGACATGAAAATAAATAAAAAATCACAAAATATGGGGTAGAATATATTGTAAGAGCTCATCAAACCAAGGTCAGTGCCAGTCTTGTAAGTGCAAGACAGATGAAGAGATTAGTGAATTCTAGGAAGGGGTGTTTTCGCATGGTTGTGAGAGAAAAAGAAGCAAAAACATCTGATGCTTTCTGAGGATGTGATCCAGCTCATAAAAAGGAATTAAGTGAATTTATTTCTAACTATGATGAGTTGTTTCAGGAACCCATAGGATTTCCTCCAAAACGACAAATCCAACATGAGATCCATTTGCAACATGATGCTCCATTTCCAAACATTGGTATGTACAGGATGTCATCTATCAAGATGGAGGAGATCAAAAAGCAGGTACAGGAATTATTGGACGAAGGAGTCATCCGGCCAAGTACTTCTCCATGCAGCTCGCGGATCGTGTTAGTACCCAAGAAATATGGCACATGGAGGATGTGTATGGATTATCAGGCACTAAACAAAATCATGGTGAAAAACCAATACCCTCTCCCTTGCATTGATGATTTGTTAGATCAAGTAAAGAATGTTATCTATTTCACCAAATTGGATTTGTGTAGTGGATATCACGAGGTCATAATTGCAGAGCAGGACGTGTGGAAAACCACCTTCAAGACCAAATAGGGGTTGTTCGAATGGATGGTGATGCCATTTGGATTGTGCAAATCTCCAACCACATTCATGAGGGTCATGAATGATCTTTTTTGGCCTTTCATTGATGAATTTTTCCTTGTATATTTAGATGATATTCTTGTCTTTAGTAGAACTTGGGATGAACATGTATGCCATGTAAAGAAAGTGCTTGATGTATTAAAAAGAGAAGAACTGTATGTAAAATTGTCAAGTGTGAGTTCGAGAAAACCTCTTTGGTTTACCTAGGTCATATTGTCAGTAATGGTCAATTAAAAATATACCCCTCCAAAGTTGAGGTGATTTTTAAAATGGCCTAAGCCTACCAATGTAACATGGGTCCGTAGTTTTCTAGGTGCAATATAGTATTGGAGGAGATTCATTGCCAGCTTCTTCATTATTGCATCACCCTTACACACATTGACAAATATAAAATAAGCCTTTCAGTGGGGAGGAAAGCAACAGAAGTCCTTCGAAGCACTGAAAGATAAAATTAGCACCGCACCAGTCCTGGCTTTACCTGATCTCCAACAGCCTTTTGAGATTGAACCGATGATGGTGGGTACACCATGGGAGCTGTATTGTGCATCAAAAGAAGCCAATATGTTACCATTCGGATAATTTCTCCCAGGATGTCATCAATTACCCCACTTATTACAAGTAATTGTATCCCTTGGTCCAAAGTGTGAAAAAGTGGAAACACTACCTGATCGGTAAGGAAACCATTATCCATATAGATCACCAACCCTTGCAATACCTTCAGTCACATACCAAGCTACAAAAGGCTCCTCATTTCAGGTGAATGGGTTTTCTGCAGCAGTTTCATTTGGTAATAAAGTATAATAAGGGCACTAGCAACAAAGTAGCAGATATGATCTCTCACCCTCCTATTATTGCTTATATTATTCTGCATAATGCTTTGTTGTCTTTTTAAATTTATGATGAACAATACGCTAACGATGATGAATTTAAAGAAATATATGCAAAACTAACTCATGGATCACAGGTGGACAGCTATCATTTGCAGGGGAACGAGTTGTGTCACCTTGGAAAATTGTGTATACCCACAGCAGAAAGGGTACATGTAATTCGAGAGGCACACACATCTCTTATGATAGGTCACTTTGGTGTCGAAAAAACCTTATGTCATTTACAAATGTTTTGCTTTTAACCCCATATGAAAAACATTGTAACCCGATTTGTAAATGGATTTGTGATGTATTTTGTTTCAAAACCCTCTAATATAAATCTCGGGCTCTACACGCCACTCCCTATTCTGGGTCGTCCATGGGAAAGTGTGTCAATGGAATTTGTAGGAGGTTTTCCTATGTCTAGAAAGGGTCACGACTATTTGTATGTTGTCGTAGACTACTTTAGAAAAATGTGCATATTAATGCCTTGTAAAAAGAAGGTTACTACTGAGCAGACTGCTTATATTTTATTTCAGTTTTTTTGGGTCCTTTTTCAGTTGCCCACATCAATTGTGTCAGATCGAGACTCTCGCTTCCTTGGATATTTTTGGACCAGCTTGTGGTGAATGATGGGCACCAAGTTGAAGAGAAGTAAAAAATTCCATCCACAAACCGACGAACAGACAGAGTTCGTTAACCGTACTATGGTACACTTGTTTTGGGGCTATTGCAACAAACATCCCAAGTTGTGGGATGAACATCTTCCATATGTGCAGCATTCCTAGAACCTAGTAGTGCATTCCTCTATGCAACGTTCACCATTTGAGACATGTTTTGGTTACCTACCAAAGGACCCTTTTGACATGATCTATGGAAGGGATGAAGATGTCAATGGACGTGATGATAGGGACAAAGCACAGTGGTTCATCCATCGGATACAGACAATTCACCAAGCAGTGTAAGAGCAGTTGGAAAAGAGTCAGGATCGAGATCCGATTTCAGGGGCACAACATGTTTTTCAGTTCAGCATATCAATATACGGATTCTGTACCGACGGAGGAGCAATAGAGAACAATAAGGCCCGACATGATAAGCAGCGCGTCGGCCATCAATTTTAGGTTGGTGACAAGGTGTGGTTCCATATCAGCAAGGATTGAATGAAAGGGGAAGGCAAGAAATTGTGACCAATCCGGTATGGTCCATTTACCATATTGGAGAATATTGGGAATAATGCTTTCTGCCTCGATTTTCCTGTATACATGCAGATGTACTCGGTCGTGAATGTCAAAAATATGAATCTTTATGAACCACCATTGATTATGGACACCGATAAGGTAGGATCAGTGCCTATAGTGGATGACTTTGCACCATAGTATCTCAATGAATTGTCAGGAGACATCATTCTCGATCGAAGAACCAGGACTTCGTGATGGGAAGATGCGGAATATCTCTGTGTTGGTTTCAAAGGGATGCACCCAAGTAAAGCTAAATGGCTTGAAAAGGGGAAAGTGAGGGAGAAATTCCTTCACTTGCCTGTTGATTGATAAGGCTTTTGGCGGTCCAAAAGCTCTTCAGTGGGGAGGAATGATCCAGGAGGATCGTACAGGTCCAAGTACAAGTGGCTTTAAGTACAAAGGCTAAAAAATAAGTGTGTCAGAAATGTGGAAAACTTAGTGTCAAGTTGAAGATCTCTTCTTTATGATTCCAACTCCGTAGACGACACTCAATTCCCAGTCTGTATGAAGGGGTTAGAAGCATTCAAATTTTTAGGTTGACTTAGTGATGTGGCAACTTAAGGAGGCAACAAATTTGTAGAAACCCGGCCACTGGATTCTGACCAACTCCGGTCGGATTCCGGGAAAAATTGTGGGAAGATTAAAAGCACTCCTTCGATCATGTTCCAGAATTTTCAAAAATGAGTGGTGAGTTTATAAAATTAAAAAATATATATATTAAAAAAAGGTAGAGCGGGCCATGACCCCCCCCCCCCACCCTACCCAACGGACATGTAAAAAAAATATTATTTAAATGGGTGGGCCAATGGCCATGACCCCGCCGCCCACCGTATGCAATATAAAACAATGTAAACTAGGTGGGGCGCACGCTGTCAACCCCGCTGCCCCCCCATACCCTTTACACTTGGCACTATATAATTGGGCGAGTTGCCCTATACGATTCTCCCCCCCACACCAAAAATCAACGGTGGCCCATTTAAAATGATGATCGTTGGGTTTAAAACCAATTTCGACTTATTATGGAGGGGGTTGGATTTGACCACCCGACCCCCTCCCTCAAACAAAGGATCTCAACCAACTCAGCCAACAGATTTCCTTGGGGAGTCTGTCCACCTCCATATATTTAAAATTTCAATTCATAAATGCCCCTAGGGAGGCTAGGAGAGGCACAAAGTACGAGACCGAGTGGAACCTTGAGCGCCTTGCGGGAGGGGGGCGAAACCATGAAATGAGCCCATTTCTAGAAGGGCCAGATTTTTCCAGTGTTAGAATCAGGAAAATTTTACATGGATTCTGCACCTCGCGGTGCCACGAATCCAACGGTGTTGTCCATATCTTCATCATACGTCTCCAATTTTCGAGCACTTTCAACTATGGAGGTATAAGGGTGTAATTTTTCATTAATGCTTGTACTTTCATTTTATTTTCTACTTAATGAAAGAGGGCCTCCCCACTGATTGAGCAGGGTCGGGAGACATAGTCCCTCCTGGATGAACTCCGATATGAATTCCTTGTCTTCTTGCATGATTTTATGTGCTTCTCTCTTCTTATGTTTATGCCTTTTAAGTTTCATGGTTAAGATGAAATTTTACATGTAATTCTTTAATACATCTCAAAGAAAAATATTTTGGATCAAGTGGTATCAAATAAGGTCTTTGTAGATGTGAATTGCATGTTTGTATGCTAACTAGAAACAGGCTACGAATAGGCTAAGGGAAACTAAATTCTTTTGATCCCGAAGCGGGACGTGCACATCGAAGAAGAAACATGGATGACGGTGTTTGAAATGAGGAAGAGCTAAACTTCCACAAAACATTCTACACCAAGGTAGATCAGGTCGAGAAGTTTTTCTCTAGACTTGAGAAACTAGATAAAGAGGGGGAGAATGCTTCAGAGTGACAAGGTTCAGTGCATGGAGATAATGGAGGAGATCCACCTCCTTCTCCTCCCACGAATGAAATTTCTTTCTCCTCTTCTCACCATCATCATAGGAATTCAAGAAATGCATCTAATAAACCTTTCTTTAAGTTAGATGTCAAATTTGATCTTCCCATGTATAATGGTGAAAGTAATGCAAAGAAGCTTAACAACTAGATTAGGAAGATTGAACTCTACTACAGGATTCAGCAGATCATGGAGGACGAGGCAAAGATCCAGTTGGCTTCTCTTCAACTGAATGGCACCGCTCTTATCTGGTGGGAGAGAAAATTGCAAGGCAGTAGTAATATGGGTAACCTTTTTTCCTCATGGTCAAATTTTATTGTTGCACTTAAAGATCAATTCTATCCCTTGGATTATAATCAAAAAGCCTTAATGGATTGGCAGTACCTAAGGCAAGGTAAAGGACAAAATGTGCAAAGCTTTACCGAGGAATTTAGAAAACAAGCGCTAAGTTTGGGGATTTCATTAGATTCACCTGAAGTGGTAACTAAGTATATTGGGTGATTACATAGTTACATTAGACAATCATTGTTAATGTTTGAACCTACTACTATTGACTCGGCCAGTGTAAAGGCCATTCATCTTGAAAACAGGGGCATAAATGATAAATATGATCATTCAAAGAAACCACCTTTCAAACCTTCAAATGGAAAATGCAAGGGGAAAGGAAAGTGAAAGGAAAAAAATATGGCATCAACGAAGAAAGATGAAGGAGAAAAGCCTTATTCCACTCACTGAAAAAAGGAAGGTCATGACGACGGTCATTGTTGGAAGCTATACCCAGAAAAGCATCCAAAGAGATATGGTGGAAAGGGTAATAAAAAGACGATAGAAACCACGAAGAAAGACCTTGGATCTGACTCTAGCGATGAGGCATTGATCATAGTAGCAGTCACAAAAGGTACTCTTTCTCTTCATGTTAATTCCGAATTGCATGGAAGCACTATTTCAACAGATGAGCCTCTTTCTAATGAACGAAAGAGAATTGAGTTGATTCATATTAGAGTTGTCATAAATCATACAAATGTAGAAACTCTATTTGATTCAGTCTCTCAAGTAAATTTAATCTCATAATCCTTGGTTAAAAAGTTAGGCCTAGAAGTTAAGCCTCATCTGAAACCTTATCCGCTTGGATGGATACATGACAAAGTAAAATTAAATGCAACCAAGCAATGTAAGGTTAAATTTGTAATTGCTTCTAAACTAGTGGATGAAGTAGAATTGGATGTCATACCATTGGATATATGTGGTATTATGTTAGGGAGTCCCTATATTTACAACAGGAAAGCAATTTTCTTTCGACATGAAAATAAATAACAAATCACAAAAGATGGGGTAGAATATATTGTAAGAGCTCATCAAACCAAGATCAGTGCCAATCTTGTAAGTTCAGGACAGATGAAGAGATTAGTGAATTTCATCAAGGGGTGTTTTCTCATGGTTGTGAGAGAAAAAGATGCAGAAACATCTGATGCTTTCCGAGGATGTGATCCAGCTCATAAAAATGAATTATGTGAATTTATTTCTAACTATGATGATTTTTTTCGAGAACCCAGAGGATTGCCTCCGAAACGAGAAATCCAACATGAGATCCATTTGCAACATGATGCGTCATTGCCAAACATTGGTATGTACAAGATTTCATCTATCAAGATGGAGGAGATCAAAAAGCAGGTACAGGAATTATTGAACGAAGGAGTCTGTTAGGGTCCTATAATAATAGGGTTCAAATTTTTTGAATTGACTATGATTATTCTTGTAAATATGTACATACCTTGCTCTTTGCAAGTTGTTTTCCCATATTTGAAAATAATAATAAATTAAAAGAGGGTAAAAGTCCTAAAAAAATATCAAAGGACTTGAAAAGAAAAGATCAAAAAGAAAAAAAAATGGACCCCAAACAAAAAAGAAATAATAATAAGACATGAAAGTGATGCAAGTCAAAATGCCACTATTCTTACTTTTACTGCAAAAATAATGATTATGTGTAGCTTTTCCAAAATTCCATAATCCATGATGAGTTAAATAGTTTAATCTTAAATTTTTCATGCTTTAAATTTCATGTTTATAGATAGAGAATAAAGATCTGTCAAACAGTTTAAACTTGAAAAATCAGTAGATAGTTGGAGAATAAATGAAGAGCTCAACAGTTTAATTTGAGCCCTCAAATGAAATAAGGTTAGAATTAGATAATTTCTTTCTTTAAAAGAAAAATGGATTTAGGGTTGCAAGCTTAAATGCATCCATGCAAACAATAAAAAAATGGTAGAATAAATGATGGGTAGGTAGAAAGCAGTTGCACAAGGCATGTAATAAAACATTATCTGGCCAATTACTAATTCCCCCCCCCCCTCAAAATATTCTAGTATTAAAAACCTTCAGTTAAAAAGGCTCAGAGCATTTCTCTGAATTTTGTTGGAACCGAACCCAAGGCTTAATGATTGATTGGTACTAAGTATTGGATTTCCTTCACAAAAACCCATTTCTTCAACATAAAATCCTTTTTCCTAATTAAAAACACCTTTTTTCTTATGGAAAGTAAAAAACCCCCTTAACTAATCTCATTTCATGCAAAAACATTTTAAAAACCCAAAAATATGTATTATCCTAAGTATTAAGTGTAAAAAGTTAAGTATGGCACCACCATTATGAAAAATATGCCAAAACACTTAAAATACACTTTTACTTAGCACATTTATGTATATTTTCGCTCATCACATTCATTTTCATATTAACTTTTAATTTATTTTATTAATTCCTTATAAATACCCCACCCCCCCCCCTCCCCTGTAGTTACACTAATTCATTTATTTTAAATACCCCAAAACCCACTTAATAATGTTTAAACCTATGGTTTTAAAAACCCATGTGGCATATATCTGCTCTTCCCCATAGATTAAAACATATATATTTTATTTAAACCCACCCTACAGTCGCAATACACATGTAAATCCTTTATTTGCCATGTAAAACCATATTATCCGCCTATCATATTAATACATTACATTTTATGTTTAAACGTATTTAATCCAATCTCGCGGCATATAAATCTCCCCAAACCCACGACCCATCCACCAAGCAACTCCATCGCCAAATCTCCACCGTTCGCAATCCATTAACCTGATCCGACGAACCATATGTAATATCGCATTTTCACATGCACGATAGCTAATCCATTTTAGATTTGTGAAATAAGCAGTATTCCCCTCATCTCTCTCCTCCATACGGCGCAAAATGATTTGATCACACTCGATTGTGAAATACCACAAACCACTTTCCAACCGTGCGATAACCACTGGTGGTATTAAACCCCCGACTTGAAACCACCATCCCGTTCCGACTTGACCGGCATTGAATGTGTATATTGCTTAACCCTAATGTTCTATAAAACTGCAAATACACGCAGTTTAAACCTTTTCTGCATTCTCTGCCTGTTTAACTCTTTCTGACTAAAAAAAAAAAGACGCCATAGCCTTGTTTTCATGCCCAAAGAACCAAAAAAACCATTAAAATAGTTGTTGTGACCGCCTAAAGCTTCCAATCGGCCTCCAAGGACTTCAAACAACTTCCGAAAGCATCCAGACGCCTCAGAAACCCTATTTCAAAGTCAAAATACTTGCAAAAAATAGGTATTATTCAAAAGAAAGTATCCTCCCGTCATTTGAAAAGAGCTATATCTATGAATTTAAGCCTCATGAAGCCTATTTGTCTACAGAAAGACCTTAATTGCCTTCAAAGAAAGTATTTTTTGTAGAAACCCTAATAAAACCACAGTTCCGAATACTTATCCTGTTTTAATCAAAATTGAAGAAGTTTTAGCCTTTTGCAAGTCTTAGAGATCCTCTGATTGATTTAATAAACCCTTTGCAAATACTCAGAACCCTTCTCTACTTGAATTAAATTGTTTTAGTCCTATTTTATCCAAAAAAAAGACCAGGAAACCCTTGTTGAAACCTTTGCTTGAGTCTATAAAGAATTTGAAGATTAATTTTGGAGCAAAATTGAAAGTTTAAACCAAAAGAAAGCCTAATTTTACCTTTTGTTGTTAAAAAGAACCTTTTTCATACCAAAAATGCCTTCTTTAAATAATTTAAGCTTATAGAAGTGTACAAAAAGCCTAAAAACAGAGTTTTTAACATTCAGAAGGCTAAAATTGTCAAAATTAAACCCAGAAATGGCCTCTAAAAGTACCATTTTTGTTAACCCACTACAACCTCTTATTGTAGATGTTGAGCATACACCCTTAGCTGATGTTGATTACAAAATAACTGATCCAGTAATAGAATTCAATCTTCTAGATCTTCACTGCTGGAGTCTAGAAAAATCCATAGATCAGGGAGATGAAGTTCAGATTTGGGAGTCCAATTTACCCAAATATGTAGTTCCACATACTCATCAGTGTCCAGAAGTCATTAGACTGTGCCAAACCTACTATTCTCCTGACCAAAGAGCTACGTTTGATGCTAACAAAGAAGTGTTATTCACTATTATTGCAGAGTCTATAAACCTAATGCTTCAGTTTAAACCAGACCCTAATGCAGTCCCATTATCCATAGAAGATCTTACTAAGCTTTATATTGAGTTAGAATTTCCTACGAGATTTCAAATCGTCCAAACATTCATGCCTTCATATGTTGAAATCCCAAAGATAAACCCTCCCTATTCATCTTCCAAATTTCCTGAAGGATCAAGACATTATTTCTATGTTATCCTTTATCCTTAGTTATTTTACTGATGAGCACACTAATGAGTCTATTCTTGGTTTTCTATCTACTTTTGTGCCTGGTCAACCTCCTTCTGTTATTTATAATTATGTTGAGTACATAGCTGATAGTATCCATGATCAGCTTGTGAAACTTCCTACTGAAGGAGTTTTCAGATATACATCCTTCTTCTTTCATATGTTCCTTTACTTCCAAGGAGATAAATTCCCAATAAACCTTCAGAAATTGGATGTAGAAGGTAATCCATTTTCGGTCATTTTCTGGACTTCTCTAATCAGAAAAGAATCAACAGAATTCACTTATGTGGATTTCATGGATTGTTTTGTTCATCCATTGATAAACATGCTTACAAAAAGTGTACAGCCAAGGATAAGTAATGAGATAAAGAAAGTGTTACAGCTGTCAAAGCAAAGCAGAATTGGAGATTGGTACCTTTACCAAAATCGTACAGAGATTAGAGTCTATGGGTTAAACCTCTTGCCCTATAAATTTCCAAAATACTTGCCAATGAGAGTGTTTTCCTTAGAGTACATAAGACAAATCCTGAACTCAGACTCTATAAACTTCTTGGCTGCCAAAGATAAGACTCAATTCAAGTTGAAAAACCAGGTAGGACCTTTCATATGCAATCACAGGGAAGCAGGTACGAAGGCAACAAAACAGTTGTTGGGATATAAATTTGAAGAAATTTTCTTGTGGAATTATGATCCTCATGGAATACTAAGTAAGATGAGAGTAAAATGCAAATTAACTCGTTATATTCATGATAAAAGGCCTAATATTGAACAGTTTTCCAATCAAACAAAATGGTTGGACAATACTTTGATGGAAACAGTCAAACAGGGTGATACTAGTCACACTTTGAAGACTATAAATCAAGAGGATAGAACCACAAAAAGAGTCAGAAAATAAGGCACATATATAGCTGAAACAACAACAGAGACCAGATTCAAGATCAGATATAATAAGAAACCTAAGCTCAATCCAATGGATAAAGAAAATGAAACAATTGAGATTTTAGAGGAAGAAAACCTAGAGAAGAACAAAGATGTTGCTACAATTATTGAGAATGAACAGGAACCTGATAATTCAAACACTCAGGTGATTGAAAAACAGCAAAGCATGGAGGCATCTTCATCATTGCAAGTAGAGGATACATACCTTGATATCAAAGAAAAATACAAACAGATCAAGGCCAAGAATGAAATTTATTCACAGTATTTGAAGCAGACTCCAGGCAATCAAAACAATATTCTCTCAGCTTTTGACTATAAAAATAAGAAATTGATAATGTCAATACTTCAACCTACAATCAAAACACCTAAAACAACAGCAGATTATAGGAAAGTTGACTTTGAAGTACCAGTAGAGAGCATTCATTCTTTAGATCAAATTGAGTTTCATAAGAAAAGCTCTGAAATGCTTTATTCTACTATGACTACAAAGGTAATGAGTGCCCAGAAGCTTCAGAACACTATAAAAAATTTGAGAGATCAAATTATGAATGAAAAATCCTCTTCCTATGCTAAAGACACTAGAATCAAGTCTTTAGAAGAACTAGTGATTGAAGTAGGGTATGACCCTGATAATGTAAAAGTTGCAGAAGAAATGATAAAGAAGAAAAATACTGACATAGCAGCACTTAGAAAGAAACTGAAACTTCCTCCAACAGAACATCCACAGACTAAAGAGATTTTGCAAGAGGAAAAACAGAAAGATGAGATGATGAGTCTCATACTACAAATGACAGCACAAATTAAATAAATGGAGATAGAAATGGACAAGCTTGTCTAAGAGAAAGAAGCTTCTAAAACTCAAAGTGTCCCTCCTACATTCATCCCCATGGTAACTACAGCAATTCCTTCAACTTTAGCAGAAGAGTTGGCACCAAAAGTCCCATTGGCTACAACTGTGCCAGTGACTTCTTCCACTACTTCTGCTACTAAATCATCTACTTCAGCAGTGCAACAAACATATGAAGCCAGCAAGCTCATTAAATCCATGGAAGAGATGTCTATACAAAGTAATGAGATCAATATATTAAAAGAACAAATTAAGAAATTAGAGGATGGCAAGAAATTATCTAAAATTAATGATAAAACAGAGGAACAGAAAGCCAAGAGGATAAGTGAGAAGTTAAAGAAGTTTGAAGCAGAGTTGAATTTAAAGGAACCAATGGCTTACATAAAAAATCATTTATGGTCCAATATTATTAAGTCAATCAATGACACTTGGCCATCAATTCAAGTCATTTATGAACAGAAGGAATTGGTTAAAGCAGCCAAAGAAGAAATTTTGAATACAAAGGAAGAACTAGGTGCTAAGCCTGAAGAATCCCTAGAGATAATCAAGTTTCTCAACACCAAAAACAAACAAGAATTGGATGAGATAGGGATAACTGACAGAACTGAAACAATTCTTGAAATGAGAAAGGTAATTTCAAAGAAAAACTTGATGAAGCAGCTAGAAGAGAAGTGTCAAAACATGGACATAGCCATAGCTAGATTCATGGTTAAGTTTGACACATTAAGGCAAAAAGGCTTACCAAACATTATTGTTCTAAATGATAAACTAATGAGTCAAGAAGATTACAACAAGAAAATCAGAGATTTTGCCAAAGAACAAGTAAACAAGGAAGATTAGCAAGGAGTACCTACAGGCAAAGTGTTGCACAAAACTGTGGAAGATTTGTTTTATTTACAACATGAGATAAAACATCTCTTTGTGGTCAGACCAACCTTTGTTAGATACACAGAGACAGATGAAAATTTCAGAAAAATTACCAAGATTAAACTGCCTGATGAAGAGTTTTGGAAAAAGCTTACTAATTTACTGTAAAAGACAGTTTTACAGTGAAAGAGGATGAAAAAAAGAGTTGTTTTTTTTACATGTAAAAACATATTTTTACAGAAGTGAAGCATTCAAAACAGCAAGCGTAAATAGTATTAGTGATTAAAGTGTATTAGAAAAAGAGTATCAGATGAGAGATAAAACTTCAAAACAGATTGAAGATCTTTTTGCCAGCGTTTAAGACAACACAACAACCAGCTGCACCCAAATCCAAATAGCATTTCTATTTAATTTGAATAAGTAGGACAGCTTGCAAGTTGTTAAGCAGTTGTCACTATCTTTTTGTAATAGATATTTTATTTTCCTTAGAAAATTCCTACGATTTTTCTAGGATATTTTGTAACACTTTTTGTATAAATACTTCACCCTTTGAAGTATTATTGTGGAATAAATTGCTGAAGAAATCTATAGTCAATATTTCTGTACCTGAAGGGCTTTTGTACCAAGTTTCAAGTCAGCAGGCTGGATCAAATCAATAAAGCATCATGTTTCAGTATTCATGTGTTGGGCCAACTTAAGTGAAGTACTTTCTACTATTATTTGTTAAATCTTCTTATGTTTTCCATTCATACATACATGTGTTCTAAATTTTAATGTGAAATCAGGAAGTGATATATCAGAATTTGTTAAAAGCACTATGTTATTTACTGCTTTTCATTTTAATGTTTTATGTTGATTTCCAGAGTAGGGAACCCTTAATTGCTCCCTCTTTAGAATGACCTCTGTCTTCTTCACTCCTTATCTGGATCAAAGAATCCTTAATTGCTTGTTATCTCGATTAAACCACTTCACCAATCAACCTCAAAGATATTGAGTGACTCTGCTATCTTGCCTTGAAAAAGTTTGACTTTAGACCTTGATCCTGACCTATCTGCTTGACACATTGACTCCATTTTCCTAGTGGAAAAATAGATCTATCACTATCCATCTCAATAAGTTATTTTTCCCACCAAACCAAACCAAATATCAAAACCAAATTGTCCCATATAACTAGCCTAAGATCATATATTAAAACAAAGTTAAATCTTATAGAGAGAGCCCTCTCTGAGCCTTATGAAGGCTATATCCTAAAGCTTGAAAGTAGGTTTGTGGTTACCTATAATGGTCTTAAAACTATAAACTAAAAATCTCACAACTTTGGGAATTATTAGAGTGATAACGGAGTCATCTGGACAAGTACTTCTCCATGCGGTTCGCCGATCGTGTTAGTACCCAAGAAATATGGCACATGGAGGATGTGCGTGGGTTATCGGGTGTTAAACAAAATCACGGTGAAAAACCGATACCCTCTCCCTTGAATTGATGATTTGTTAGATCAATTAAAGAATGATATCTATTTCACCAAGTTGGATTTGTGTAGTTGTTATCACCAGGTCATAATTGTAGAGAAGGACGTGTGGAAAACTGCCTTCAAGACCAAATAGGGGTTGTTCGAATGGATGGTGATGCCATTTGGATTATGCAATGCTCCAACCACATTCATGAGGGTCATGAATGATCTTTTTAGGCCTTTCATTGATGAATTTGTCCTTGTATATTTAGATGATATTCTTGTCTTTAGTAGAACTTGGGATGAACATGTATGCCATGTAAAGAAAGTGCTTGATGTATTGAAAAGAGAAGAATTGTATGTAAAATTATCAAAGTGTGAGTTCAGGAAAACCTCTTTGGTTTACCTAGGTCATATTGTCGGTAATGGTCAATTAAAAATAGACCCCTCCAAAGTTGAGGTGACTGTAAAATGTCCTAAGCCTACCAATGTAGCAGAGGTCTGTAGTTTTCTAGGTGCAGTACAGCACTGGAGGAGATTAATTTCCAACTTCTTTGTTATTACATCACCCTTACACGCACTGACAAGTATAAAACAAGCCTTTCAGTGGGGAGGAGAGCAGCAGAAGTCCTTCAAAGCACTGAAAGAAAAAATTAGCACTGCACCATTCCTGACTTTACCCAATCTCTAGCAGTCTTTTGAGATCGAAACAGATGCCAGTGGGTATGCCATGGGAGCTATACTGTTGCAGCAATAGAAGCCGATATGTTACCATTCGGAGAAGTTCTCCCAGGCTCTCATCAATTACCCACTTATGACAAGGAACTGTATGCCTTGGTCCAAAGTGTGAAAAAGTGGAAACACTACCTAATCAGCAAGGAAACCATTATCCATACAGATCACCAGGCCTTGCAATACCTTCAGTCACAGGCCAAGCTACAACAGGCTCGTCATTTCAGGTGGATGGGTTTTCTACAGCAATTTCATCTGGTAATAAAGTATAAAAAGGGAACTAGCAACGAAGTAGCAGATATGCTCTCTCACCCTCCTATTGTTGCTTCTATTATTTTTCATAATGATTCATTGTCTTTTGAAAGTTATGTTGAACAATACGCTAACGATGATGACTTTAAAGAAATATATGCAAAACTAACTCATGGATCACAGGTGGACAACTATCATTTGTAGGGGAAGGTGTTGTATCACCTTGGAAAATTGTGTATACCCACAGCAGAAAGGGTACATGTAATTCGAGAGGCACAAACCTCTCTTGTGTCAGGTCACTTTGGTGTCGAAAAAACCTTATGTAATTTACAAAAGTTTTGCTTTTGGCCCCATATGAAAAACAATGTAACCCGATTTGTAAAGGGATGTGTGATGTGTTCTATTTCAAATACCTCTAATAGAAAACTAGGGCTCTACACACCACTCCCTATTCTGAGTCGTCCATGGGAAAGTATGTAGTTGGATTTTGTAGGAGGTTTGCCTATGTATAAAAAGGGTCACGACTATTTCTATGTTTTCATAGACCGCTTTAGAAAAATGTGCATATTAATGCCTTGTAAAAAGTAGGTTACTACTGAGGAGATTGTTTATCTTTTCTTTCAGTTTGTTTGGGTCCACTTTGGATTGCCCACATCGATTGTGTTAGATCGAGACTCTCACTTCCTTGGAGACTTTTGGACCAGCTTGTGGTGAATGATGGACACCAAGTTCAAGATAAGTACAACATTCCATCCACAAGCCGACGGACAGACAGAGGTCGTCAATCGTACCGTGGTAAACTTGTTGCGGGGCTATTACAGCAAACATCCCAAGTTGTAGGCTGATCATCTTCCATATGTGCAGCATGACTACAACCGAGCAGTGCATTCCTCTACGCATCATTCACCATTTGAGACATGTTTTGGTTACTTCCCAAAGACCCTTTTGACATTATCTATGGAAGGGACGAAGATACCAGTGGATGTGATGATAGGGACAAAGCTTAGTGGTTCATCCAAAGGATACAGACAGTTCACCAAGCAGTGCAAGAGAAGTTGGAAAAGAGTCAGGATCAATATAAGGCTCACCATGATAAGCACCGAGTCAACCATCAATTTTAGGTTGGTGACAAGGTGTGGTTCCATATCAGCAAGGATCGAATTAAGGGAGAAGGCAAGAAATTGCGACCAATCCGGTATGGTTCATTTACCATATTGGAGAAGATTTGGAATCACGCTTTCCAACTCAATTTTCCTGTCTACATGCATATGTACTCGGTCGTGAATTATGAAAATCTAAATCTTTATGAACCACCATTTATTATGGACACCTAGGAGGTAGGGTCAGTGCCTACAATGGATGACTTTTCACCAGAGTATCTAAATGAATTTCCAGAAGAAATAATTCTCGATCGAAGAACCAGGACTTCGTGATGGGGAGATGTGGAATATCTTCGTGTTGGTTTCAAAGGGATGCACCCAAGTAAATCTAAATGGCTTGAAAAGGGGAAAGTGAGGGAGAAATTCCCTTACTTACATGTTGATTGATAAGGATTTTTGGGGTCCAAAATCTCTTCAGTGGGGAGGAATGACCCGAGAGGATCGTACAGGTCCAAGTGCAAGTGGATTAAGTACAAAGGCTCAAAAATAAAATTGTCAGAAATGTGGAAAAATTAGTGTCAAGTTGAATATATTGTCTTTCTTATTCCAATGGCGTAAACAACACTCAAGTTTGAGTATGTATGAAGGAGTTATAAGCCGTCAAATTTTAAGGGTTGACTTGGTGATGTGGCAGCTTAAGGAAGCGAAAAATTTGCAGAAACCCGGCCACCATATTCCAGCCAACCTCGGGTGGATTTCGGGTGAAATTTTGCAATGGTTAAAAGCACTCCTTCGGTCATGTTCCAGAATTTTCAAAAATGAGTGGTTGGTTTATAAAATATATATAATATATATATATTAAAAAAAGGTAGGGCGGGACATGACCCCCACCCTACCCAACGGACATGTAACAAAAATATTATTTAAATGGGTGGGCCAATGGCCATGACCCCTCCACCCACCGTATGCAATATAAAACAATGTAAAATGGGTGGGGCGCAGGCTTTCAAACCGGCTGCTTCCCCATACCCTTTACACTTGGCACCATATAATTGGGTGAGCCGCCGTATACAAGTCTGGGCACCCCCACCCCCCCCTCCCAACCCAAAAATCAATGGAGACCCATTTAAAATGATGTTCATTGGGTTTAAAACCAATTTCGACTTATTACGGAGGGGGCGGGGTTTGACCACCCAACCCCCTCCCTCAAACAAAGGATCTCAACCCAACTCATCCAACAGACTTCCTTGGGGAGTCCTCCCACCTCCATATATTTAAACGTGCAATTCATAAGTGCGCCCAGGTAAGCTAGGAGCGGAACAGAGTACAAGACAGAGTGGAACCTTGAGTGCCTTGCAGGAGGGGGGTGGAACCATGAACTGAGCCCATTTCCAGAGGGGCCAAATTTATCCGACATCATAATCAGGAAAATTTTATATGGATTCTGCACCTCTCGGTGCCACGAATCCAACAGTGATGTCCATTTCTTCATCAAAGGTCTCCAATTTTTGGGAAATTTCAGCTATGGAGGTATAAGGGTGTAATTTTGTATTAATTCTTGTACTTTAATTTTATTTTCCACTTAATGAAATAGGGCCTCCCCACTGATTGAGCAGGGCCCGGAGACATAGTCCCTCCTAGACGAACTCCGATATCAATTCCTTGTCTTCTTACCTGATTTTATGTGCTTCTCTCTTCTTATGTTAATGCCTTTTAAGTTTCATGTTTAAGATGAAATTTTACATGTAATTATTTAATACATCTCAAAGAAAAATATTTTGGATCGGCCCATTTACGGGAAGGGGTTCATTCTTACCCTATAAGTCTTGATGAATAAAATTAGATGGGCTAAGTTTTTCCACAATCTGAAATGGTCCAAGCCAATTTTTTTAGAAATTTGTGTGTTTACCTTTTTCCTCATGAGTTTTGTCCCACTTCTTTACAAGATCTCAAATTTCAAGAGTCTTATTGCCAACTGAACTTGCATCGAACCATGAATTAATAGTATTTTGATGTTTAACATTAGTGTGTCTCGTCTTATCTCTTCCTTATAATTTCAATACTTGAGCCAATTTTAATTGAAGGGTAGAGTAGGGTTGTTCTTCTATAGATTGAACTATGGATAATGAAGGAAAAGATACATTATGGGGCAACACGACTTCTTCTCCATAGACCAGATATTAAGGTGAAGTCCCTAAAGAAGCTTTGTGACTTATTCTATCTGCCCATAGAGGAAAGATTAAAGCCTTATGTCAATTCTTTTGATTTTCATCTATAGTTTGTTTTATAATTCTTAAGAGGTTTTTATTTGTAGATTATGCTAATCCATTCCCTTGAGGATAATAATTTGTAGAATATTTAATTTTGAAACCCTTTTTTAATGCTAATTCAGTTATTAAATTTTCAAAAGATAGGAAACATTGTCAAACATAAGAGCATTAGTAAGACCAAACCTAGTAATAATATGTTGATAAATGAAGTCAATTACAACCTCATAATTGACCACCTTTAAATGGACTGCCTCCACCCACTTAATAAAGTATTAAGTAGCAGTAAGAATTTATTTACGTTGTTTAGATGAATGAGGAACAATCTCAACTATAATATATAACCCCCATTGCTCAAAAGGTTGTTCAATATTAGCTCGTTGCAATGGTAAAACTACTTTATTTTCTTTCCCTGAAGCGGTTTGGAAAAATTTGCATTTTATTACATATGCATGTGTGTATTTGAATAAGGTTGGCCAATAGTATCCAACACAGATGATTTTATTGGTAGTAGTATCTTCATTATAATGTCCACCAGTCGGTCCATCATGTAATTCCTGCAAAACCTTTTCAGCTTCAGGATTTGCAAGACATCTAAGCAGGACATAATCATAATTTTTTCTGAATAAAACACCATTTACAAGTTGATATTGATTTTCTTTCAGTTTCAATGTTATTTTCTTTTTGAAATCAAGTTCAAATGGTGCATAGTCATTCTTTAAATAGAATTTGACATCAACAAGACATATCTATGATACTTCAATGTTTTCACTTGAATCGACTTCAGATGTATTCTCAAATGCACCGGCTACCAACCTGAAAAAACCTTGAACTCTAATAATTTTAGATGGTTTGATTTCAAGGACATATTCCTGTAAATATGTGACCCATTTGGCTCTCTTTTCTCCTCATTCTTTTTGAATGAGTAATTTTCTAACAGCTTGAAATGGTACAATTACTTTTGTATGTGATTTTAAGAGGAAATGCCTAAAATATTTAATTGATTTAAAGACTGCAAAAGATTATTTTTCAACTTCTGATTAATTTAATTCTACTCCTTTTAATGTGGAACTATAGAAATCAATAGGAGTTTCAACTTGTTATTGATTATTTTGAGTCAAAATTCTTGTGTAAGAATGATCGGAGGCAAAAGTATACATAACAAAGTCTCTGGAATAATCGGGATAATATAATGAATGAAAATCAATAATATCTTTTTTAATGGATTCAAAAGATTTTTTCTCAGCTTGTCCCCATTTATAAATTTTATTCTTTTTAATCATGTTCTAAATAGGCGTGACAATTTGTAAGAAATCGGGAACAAAACGTTTAACAAAATTAATTTTCCCTGAGAAAGATTGCATTGAATTTTTATTATGGGGCAAAGGAATTTATGAAGTATCTTTGACTCTTTTTGGGTGTATAGTGATTCCATCTTTTGAAACAATAAATCCTAGAAGTTTTCCTTCACTTAAAGCAAAGAACGATTTTTTAGGATTTAGAGATATTCCAAAGTTCCTACACCTTTCAATGATCTTCTTTAAGTCATGAAGATGATTACTTCTCTTCTTAGAATAGATTATGATATCATCTAAGTAAACAACTATTGATTTATGAATCAGACATTTGAAAACTATGTTCGTAGCTCTTTGGAATGTTGCCCCAGCATTTATGAGACCAAAAGGATTTTTTTTATATGTGTAAGTTCCCCACTTGGTTCTGAATGTTCTCTTTAACCTCTCTGTAGGGTGAACAAGAATTTGGTTATAACTAGTGAAACAATCTAAGAAAGACATAAGCTCATAACACGCAACTAATTGTAGGATTTGTTCCATACAAGGCAGTGGAATGTTGTCCTTCTCAGATGCTCTATTCAAGTTTCTAAAGTCTATAAAAATTTTGATATCCCCATTCTTTTTCCTAACTAGGATGAGGTTTGACACCCACTTGGAATGTCTGACCGGAAAAATAATTTTAGCCTTAGGTAGTTTGTTCAACTCAATTTTAATTTGTGCTTCAAGATTGGGGTGAATTTTCTTGAGCTTCTGTTGTATTGGTTTTATATATGGCAACATGGGTATTGTATGTTGAATGATATAAGTGTCATAAGTCTTCAATTCATCATAACTCCAAGGAAAAACATCTTTGTGTCTCCTTGATAAATGAATAAAAGTGAGCCTTTCATTGGGAGATAGCCCAATTCCTAAATTAATGTTCAAAGACTTCTCCTCAAACCCTAAATTGACGAGTTCAAATCTTAAAGTGTTGCTTTAGAGTTTAGAATTAGTTTTTTTTTTTAATCTATCTTTCAATTCATACAAATATTCTAAATTTACCACAGGTTTTGGAAATGAATTTTCATCATAGGACCTATTAAGCTCTCTATCATCTTCATCTTCATCAATAATTTGATCTGTATAAGTTCCTTCTAAATTCGGAAAAATTAGAATATCAACATCGTCATTAAACACTTTCCAATTAGTGATGTTATCATGGATATAAGTTTGAAAAAGAAATTCGATAGAAATTTTATCCGGAATAAAGTCCTTAGGAGGGATGAGTTTCAAGCAACGTTGGCTAAGATATCTACACTGGGATTTTGAATTCTGTGGATTGGAGATATATCAAATGCCATGAAATGTGAAGTCAAATCTTAGATCAAGGAATGATAATGCTTTAATAGATTTGAAACACAATGAATATTATTTCTTACATGTTTAATAACAATTTCATAATCACCAAAACCTTTTAGGTATTTCAAATCAAGACTAATATCTTTTTGTAATCCTTGAACAAGTGCTTGATATTCAACCATGTTATTAGTGCATTCAAACTCTAACCTGCAAGCAAGCATGGTTTTTTCTCCATTTGGTTTCACTAGTACACAACCAGGCCCTACATCATCATTGGATTTAGATCCAACAAAATAGAGATTCCAAAAAAAATCATCAAATTTATTTACAAATAATTCTACAATATTTATACAACTTGAGGATTTTGTTTGTGAAAAATTTTTAGTCTGTGATGTAACAGATTCAACAAGAAAAGAAGAAAATTGAGCATGAAAACTACCAAAGAAATATTTTGAAGAATAATTACCCAAAATATTATTAGTGAAAGCTACGAGTTCATTTTCTTCATCAATATCAGTCACAAAGTATTTTATGTGTTTCTCCCTATCAATTATGATCTGGTTTGGTTAACCATTATAAGCTAGCCAAAGATGAGACCAATCTATAGCAAAATAACCATGTAACTTTTCCAATCAATCCCTACTTAAAATGAGACCATAAAATTCAAGGATATCAACCACCAAGATATCTATAATCTGAAACACTTTTGAATTGGAAGATAATCTAGTCAATACATCATTCATTTCTCCCAAAACTTTGAATTTTGTTCTATCAAGCTAAACTATTGTACAACAGACTTCGAGGGTGTTACATTTAATTTCAAGCACACCAAATAAGGCATGATATTGGAAGAAGCACCCAAATCTACTAGAAAATTATGAACATTTTTGTTAAAAATTTAAAAAGTCAAAAGAAAAGGAGTATGAGAATTAGACCTATCCCTAATCAAAATTACATCATAAGGTTCCATTTTATTTGAGGGGACATGAGATGGCTTATTCTTTCCTTCAAAGACTCTAGTAGTAACAACAATTGAAGGTAATGGGGAAACATGCACAACATTTAACTCATGAAGTAATCAATTTTGTTGTTGTTTTAACATACTAACCTCATACAAGGAAATATGTGCGCTGATCTTCTTCATATCTTCTACTATGTTATATTCAATAAAATCATAAACTATTAGGGCATTTGATGAAAGAGAAGAGGGGGGAGGTGATTTATAAATATTAGATATAGAATCGGTAGATCGATTAGAATTATTTTTAGATGTAAATTTATCCTTGCCTGAGTTATTGGGACCTTTTTGTTTTTTTGGTGTGGTATATGCAAGTCCTTTACTTCGGGTACTAACACAAAGAGCTTACTCTTCTTCTTCATTTTCCGAAGTAGTGAGGACATAATCCCACAAGCCATGAGCTTATGCTACTTCTTCTTATTATGTTTCTTCTATTGATGTTGTTCATCTGAATCTGCAATAGATATTTGAGCAGGTAGTTGAGATTGTGCAGGTTGATTTCTCTTTATCGGTCTACAAGATCTCCTTGTTGAAGTTTCAACAACCTGCTTTTTAATCTCTACCATCTCATTGCAAATGGTTTTAAGTACTTTCTGCAAACCATCCAAATCAAAAGGATCTTTGGAAACCTTATTTTGGTTTCTTCTTTGAAAGTTACCTTTTTAGCTTGGTTTCTTTCTTCAACGAAAGATTTCTTCTCAAGGGATAATACCCTTTTCTCAATAGCCAGAAATTCCTTCATATCATCATCAAGTATTGTATTTTGAGGTCTGTCAACGAACATAGAGATATTTGAAGGTAGGGAACTGATATACCATTCAATCTGAACATCAACACTAGGTTTGGTTGCAGTTGGTATTTTATTCAATAGCTTATTAAACCTTGAATTAAAATCTTTGATCCTCCCATTTGGGGAAGCTTTGAGATTTGATAATTCGTTAATCAAAGTTGCAATTGTTTTATCATACCCAAATTTTTGAAGTCAAACAATAAATTGCAGCACCTACACTAGTGTGGGACCAATAGGTCCTAGCGGCACCTACACTAGTGTGGGCTAAATTTGGTGTAGTGTCTAATTTAATTTTCTCTTAATTAAATTCGACAATAAAATGTAATATTATCTCATAATCACTTGTAATAGTTAACTGAGTGTGATAAACTCAGTTAGCTCATGAATTTCAAGTTGAGGGTGGTTGGTGAGGCATGCAAGATAATTCTATTAGTTATGGATTTCAAATTGCAGTTGGTGCATTAGTTTAATGCGTGAGTAATCAGTTAACTCGGTTAGGTGAGTTAGAGTCAGTTGAACTAGTTGTAACTGTTTGTTGCACTAGTGAGAGATCAAGTGAATTAAATATTATTTAATTCACAATCAGTGATATGCCATGCAACTGATGATTTACTACTAATAGTTGCATGCATGTCAGTTCCAGTGGAGACCCAGTTGAGACAGTTTAAAGGGAGGTTAACTATCAATTGTGTGATTATTAGGTTGAACACATGCAACCAGACATCCAATGGATTTCCCATGATCCTTGCGCAGTTTAGGAAGGCCAAAATTCCTAAATAATGGGGATTGCATTCATCAGGAATTGTGGAAGCAAGGCAGGTTGTTCAGAGGCTGAAAATTAGCTAAGTGTTGGTCAGTTTTGTCCAGGACAATGTGAGACAGTTAACAGAGTGCAGGAGACTCTTATGAGAAGAGTGCATTGTAATTGTTTCATGATTCCATGGTTAATATACGAAATAATATAGAGGGGTTTTGACTAGCAATCTTTCCCCAGGAAATTATTTGTGTTGTGGTTTGATTTGATTCTTTCTTTGCTTCATGTGATTGGTGATTGTGTTTAATTTCTGCAATTGATTTGTAGAAGTGATTCAATATCTAGCTTTAGTACATTGTTAGATTGGATTGAAGCCATTGATATACACATGTTTGTATAATTTCTATATTATATCATAGCACAGGAAATCACTATAGTGGAGGAGAAGCTAAGTTTTTGACTGAATAGAATTTGAATTTGCAGAAGACATTCGTGGTGCTACAAGTGATTCAGGATCGAAATGGCTTTCAATGGCTTGAGATTGGAGTATGCACTCAAGGACAACTCTAACTATATTTCTTGGAAATACAGGATGGAAGCACTACTAGAGGACAATGGGTTGAAAGAATTCATTGACAAAGATGTTCCCAAACCCGTTGTAACAGATGCTGCAAATCTTTATGCTTGGCAAAAGAAGGTTGCAAAGGCGAGGAGGATATTACTGGATGGGAATACGAGACCACATTGTCTCAAGTCTCCATGGCAAAACAACACCATATGAAATGTGGAAAGCTTTGACAAATCTATTTTGGAGCAGCAGTGATCATAGAAAATTGGCACTTAAGGATAAACTCAGGAAGATCAAAATGGAGAAAGGCGAAACCATGCCGAAATATTTAACAAAGTTTGTCCAAAGTCGAGATGAGCTTGGGAGCGTCAGAATTACTGTCGTTGATGATTATTTGGTGAGCCTAGCTCTTCTAGGACTTCCCAAGAGTTGGCATAGTTATCAGGACTCTGTAAATGGAAGGGAAAAGCTGCCAGATTGGGAACGACTTTGGTCGGATTTGGTGCAAGAAGAATTCAGGCGGAATACCAGAGATGGATCTTCATCTAAGAATGAAGATGAAGAATATTTTTATTTGGCTTCGAACGCGAAGAAGGGGAAATGAAAGAAATTACATTCCAAATCTGAGTCCGGTAAAGATGGCAAGAAGTGCGACATGTCCAGAGTGAAGTGTTTTCACTGTCACGAACATGGACATTATGCCACTAATTGTCCACGAAAGAAGAAGAACAAGAAGCCTTCAGGATCTGTACCTGGTGAGGATTTGGCCTCGCAATTTGAGCTTGACTTCCCACTCATTACATGCATGGTGTCAAGTGCAATGGGATCGGTGTGGTACTTGGATAGTGGTGCATCCTTTCACATGACGGGAGACAAAGAACTTTTTAGTAGCTTGGAGGAGAAGGACCTCCAGATGCATATCGAAATGGGTGATGACAGGTGGTACAGTGCTATCGGGATTGGTACCATTACCTTCCAGAGACAGTCAGGTAAACCCTTTCAATTAAAAGATGTAATGCATGTACCAGGCTTGAAGAAAAATTTGGTCGCAGTTGAAATGTTTGAGGATAGAGGCTATGATGTTGTTTTCAGTGAGGGAAAATCTTTCTTGTGACACAAAACAATAGGATAAGCCAAGAAGATTGGGATTCAAGTTAAAAATATCTATAAACTTTATGTAGATGGTTGCGCAACATTGATGGGTAAGGTGGACAAAGTGGTGAGTCGGGATGAGGGTGAGTTATGGCACAGGAGATTGGGCCATCTTCACCACAGATCCTTGAAGGTCATGCAACAGATTTCTACAGGTCTTCCCAAGGGTACACTTGCGCAGTCAAACACGTGCAATGGATGTACTATGGGGAAGTATGCAAAGGCCAATTTTCATAACAAGGAGAATCGAGCCTCGTAGATCCTTGAGAGAGTTCACTCAGACGTGTGTGGACCATTCTCTACTATTTCGACAGCAAAGCATAAGTACTATGTGATATTTGTTGATGAATTTTCTCAAAATTTTTGGATCTACTTCATGCAGAAGAAATATCAGATGTTCTCAAAGTTTCTTGATTTCAAATAACTGGTGGAGAAAGACATGGGGAATCATGTGAAAGCTCTTAGGAGCGACAATGGTGGTGAGTACATCTCCAATGAATTCAAGAACTTCCACAACAAAGAAGGAATTCGAAGATAGTTGATTTCACCTCATAACCCACAACAAAACGGGGTCGCACAAAGAAAGAACAGAACAATGGTGGGTGCAGCAAGAGCAATGTTGCATTATCAGGGCCTATTGTTGCATCTGTGGGTAGAGCCATGCAACACAGCAGTATTTGTGCAAAACTGTTGTACTCATTGGATACTTGGCATGAGTACACCAGAAGAGGATTTTACTGGTAAGAAACCTAATGTTTCACATTTTAAGATTTTTGGCTCATTTGTTTATGTGCATGTGACCAACGACGCCTGGAAAAAGCTGGAACCAACAGCTGGTATTGGGATATTTGTGGGGTACACTGAAACTCCCCACAACTATCGAGTGTATTTTCCAAACAACAGAATCACTGTTGTGCAACAAGATATAAAATTTGATGAGGAGAAAGCCATGTTATTGTCCCTTGAGAGGGAGCTGGATTTGCATGTAGATGAGGAACTCTTGGTTCCAACGAATGAACCTTAATATGTGGAGCAGCCACATGCGGAGGATCATGGAGTGGCAGAAAACACTCATGCAGAGCCATCCACCATAAATGATAGAAGGCGCACCACGGAAGCTGATAGATTGAGACTTGATGCAGTAGAGAATGTAGGAGCCCCTACTTCACTGCGCAGACAGATACAGTCTCCAGATAGGTTTATTGGATACATGGCTCTTATGAGAAAGTGTATTGTGACATAACCATCTTCCTTTCAGGAGGCAATGCAGCAACCAATTTGGTTTGATGCTATGGTAGAGGAGTATGACTCCATCGTCAAGAACAGTGCATGGGATATTGTCCCAAGACCGATTGGAAAATCAGTGGTTGGATCTAGATGGATCTATAAGTTGAAGCAAGTTGTTGATGGGAGTGTGGAGAAGTACAAGGCCAGATTTGTGGCCTGGGGATTCTCACAAGTTGAGGGGATCGACTATGATGAGACTTTTGCACCATTCGAGAGGTACTCTTCCATTAGATCTATCCTTGAACTCCCAACGCAGATGGGGTGGCGCATTCATCAGTGGATGTGAAAACTACATTTCTCAATGGAGTTATTGAGGAAGAAGTGTACATAGAGCAGCCAGAAGCTTTCAAGATCTTTGACAATGAGTCGCATGTGTGTTGACTCAAGAGAGCATTGTATGGGGTGAAGCAAGCACCTCGTGCTTGGTACACTCGGATTGATAGTTATTTCACTGGGTTGGGCTTGACAAAAAGTGAAGCGAATGCAAACCTGTACCAGATTGTGGTTGATGGTAAGCTCTTGATTATCGTACTTTATGTTGATGATCTGATTTTGACAGATGATGAGAAACTGATAAACTCATGTAAGGAGGATCTTACAAGGGAGTTCGAAATGAAGTACATGGGACTTCTTCACTATTTCCTTGGTTTGGAAATATGGCAGCGGGAGGTGAACTTTTTGTTTCTCAAGGAAAGTATGCCAAAGAGATATTGGGTAAGTTTCACATGGAGAGCTATAAACCCATGAACACTCCTCTTCTAGGAAATTGGAGGAAAGAGGATGCTAATTCAGGAGAAGTAGTGGATGCTACTATCTACAGGAAGCTAGTAGGTTCATTGATGTACTTTGTGAACACCAGACCATACATTTGCTATGTAGTTAACCAGCTAAGTCAAGATATGGTTAAGCCGACCAAGCTCTTTTGGAAGATGGGGAATCATGTCTTGAGATATCTCAGGGGAACTACAGAGTATGGATTATGGTACAAACGGATAGAGGGAGTGAAGCTTCAAGGCTTCACGAATGCAAATTGGGCAGTAAGTCCATCGGACAGAAAGATCACATCAGGAGGGATCTTCAATATAGGATCGATGGCAATTTCTTGGTATAGCAGGAAGCAGTGATCTGTGGAACTCAGTTCAGCCAAGGCAGAGTACATAGTAGCAAGTCAAGCTGCATGTGAGGCCATCTGGATGAGAAACATCCTGGTTGGTTGGTTTGGTTCTCAGATAGATCCGGCAGTGATACATTGTGATTAAACTCTCGGTTAATCCTGTGTTTCATGATAGTTCCAAGCACATACACATCAGGTACCACCATCTCAGAGATTTTTTTTAGAGGCGCATTATGTTACTTCAATACATTCCCACGAAATATTGGGATGCAGATATTCTGACGAAGGCGCTCACCAAGAGAAAATTCGAATACCATAGAGGCAGGATCGAGATGGCAGATAATCCATTTCTTGTTGAGAGGGACAGTTGAAGTCTAACAAGAACTTGCAGCACCTACACTAGTGTGGAACCAATAGGTCCTAGCAGCACCTACACTAGTGTGGGATAAATTTGGTGCAGTGTCTAATTTAATTTTCCCTTAATTAAATTGGACAATAAAATGTAATCTTATCTCATAATCACTTGTAATAGTTAACTGAGTGTGATAAACTCAGATAGCTCATGAATTTCGAGTTGAGGGTGGCTGGTGAGGCATGCAGAGTAATTCTATTAGTTATGGAGTTTGAATTGCATTTGGTGCATTAGTTTAATGCATGAGTAATCAGTTAACTCGGTTAGGTGAGTTAGATTCAGTTGAACTAGTTGTAATTGTTTGTTGCACTAGTGAGAGATCAAGTGAATTAAATATTATTTAATTCACAATCAATTACCTTCCATGCAACTGATGATTTACTATTAATAGTTTCATGCATGTCAGTTCCAGTGGAGACCCAGTTGAGTCAAAGGTTAAAGGGAGGTTAACTATCAGTTGTGTGATTAGTAGGTTGACCACATGAAACCAGACATCCATCATATTGCCCATTATCCTTGTGCAGTTTAGGAAGGCCAAAAATCCTAAAGAATAGGGATTGCATTCATCAGGAATTGCGCAAGCAAGGTAAGTTGTTTAGAGGCTGAAAATTGGCTAAGTGTTGGTCAATTTTGTCCAGGACAGTGTGAGACAGTTAGCAGAGTGTAGGAGACTCTTGTGAGAAGATTGTATTGTAATTGTTTTATGATTCCATGGTTAATATACAATAGAATATAGAGGGGTTTTGAGCAGCAAAATTTCCCTAGGAAATTATCTATGTTGTGGTTTGATTTGATTCTTTCTTTGCTTCATGTGATTGGCAATTGTGTTTAATTTCCGGAATTGATTTGTAGAAGTGATTCAGTATCTAGCTTTATTACATTGTTAGATCAAATTGAATTCATTGATATACACATGTTTGTATAATTTCTACACAAATTTCTTAAGGAATTTCTCTTAAAATGTATCCCTATGAGTAATTGATCTAGCTGGAAAGGGAAAATGCCAAGACTCTATTGATCCTTCAAATGTATAAGGAAATAATCTACACACCATATTCTCTTTATAAACCCCATTAAGGTTGATTTCCAACGTAAAATTATGACTATGTACCTCTACACTGTAATCCATCATTTGGATTATATTTAGGCAACCATTTCTCTGGATGCTTAGGAAGAGGGTGCAGAGGAGGAGTCATTGCAACTGCTCTTGGATTGTTCCATGGTCTATTTTCCGTTTTTGGATTGATATTAAGTCCATAAGTAGATGTACTTGATGAAGGGGTTTTTGAAGTATTAACAATTGGAGAAGTTTCCCCTATAGCATTATTTCCAACAATAGCAATGGTTGGTTGTAGAGGAGGAGTACGAGTAAAAGTAGATTTCAAAGGGTAATAGGAAGAAGGTAAAGTAGGTTGATTAGAAGGAGTATGAGGTGGAGAATATGAAATGTTCTCACTAGCCAAGGACTCGGTACTAGAAATATGTTTCTTTTTCTTATAAGTTGGTAATGGAAATTCAAATGGTTTAACTCCAACCTTCTCACTCTATGATCTGGTAAGGACTCCAGAAGACTTTAGTGATGAAGTAAGACTATCCTCAGAAAGTTTTGGCTGAGTAATTTGTTCTCCTGAAATGGAAATTCCTTCCAATTTATGTATTAAAGTTTGATGTCAGGCACTTCAGTAGTGATCTGAAATAGGTGTGGAGGTTTGACCAAATGATTTCATAACAAACTAGGAGATTTGGAAGATGGTTCAACCACTTCAGATCTAGAATCAGGTGACTTAGAATGTGATCTAGAAGTTGGCTGAGACTTTGAGGGGGAGTGACTCTTAGAATGACCCCTTGATTTATAATTAGACTTTCTTTCTATTCATAGCCTATTGGACCTCCTTATAGCACCAAAAATGTTGATATTCCAAAATGTCCCCATCAACATTGGGAGAGAACCACCCATTCAGGGTCCCAATTAGACCCTTTTTCCATTTGGAATAGTGGCTCTGAATGGAATTATGAGACCAGTTTCCCTTAATAAAAATTATATGAAATGGGATGGACGATGATATTGTATTCTAATTCATACTAATAGCCAAAATAAGAACTACTATAATTTTTTGTAACACCCAGGGTAAGCTGAAAACATATGTGCTAGAAAGGTGTCATAATCAACACAACAATGTAGATCGTTATGAAATTACGATATTAATTCTATTAAATTAAATTAATTTATTATAACATCACATATGATTGAGATATCATTGTTCACAGCAAGAAAATAAAATTTCAACCAAACATGCCAATAGTGATCATGCAAGACTGAATAATATACAGATATGTGAAAAAAATAATTAAACAATTATTTTCAAAGCAAAGAAACATAAACATATGATAGTACTACCTAATACATTGTATATCTACTCATCCTGGAATTGAAAATGGTTCAGCTTATATTAAGAAAAACTCAAAAATACAGTAGTGAAATTTCAAGTCATTTCTTTTCTAAATTCAAAACCCCTTCTCCATCTCAGAGAGGGAATTTATAGCCTTAATACAAAGGATAAAAATAAATTCATTTAACAAACTCCTAACATAACCAAAATAAAATACTAAATAATAAATAACTTCAACATCTTTGAAATTCAAAAAGAGAACTATCAACAGTAAGTTGCCATAATTTTAGAATATCCAACAAACTGGAAAGCTCTAGGGGATGCTTGGGCTTGATCCTTATCTGTCCTATAAAAATATCATTCTTCAATGATGAAAACATATGCATGGTGACATTAGAAATACATTGGATAAATAGCCATTGGTTGTGAGGTTTCACTAGAAACTTCCAATGGTGTTCGAGGTTGACTTTAGACAGTTGATCAATCATTTTAGCCATTTTCTTATTGTGCTCATGCCACTTTTTTTATAACACCTTGGCATCTGGCAAGGTGTCTTTGGAGTAGTTATAAATGAGATCAGAATATAATAAAATATCATTGACTGATTCAACTATCGAGCTGGAAAGATCTTGGGCCTTGTTTACAACAGCTTCGACATGTTTCACCCTAATTTCCCATTCTCGGAAAATTTTATCTTTTGAGCCTCATTGATCTTAGGTGGATTAGCAGATCTACCTTCTGAACTTTCCTGCCAAGTAAGGAAATTATTAATCTTTTCATTTATTTCTTCAAAGTAATTTGTCATATTAGACAACTCATCCACAAGGTAATCTGCAACTTTACATTGATCCTGAATTATCATAAGTTTATTGCATAATAATTCATGTTGATGCCCGAGAAGAACACTCATTTCTTTAGTTTCATTTTTGAATTCTCTCAATTGAGGACTGACATGCAATTGTTCTATTTTCTTCTACATTTCCCTAATTTGATCATCTCTAACATGTACCTCTTTATCATATTGTACTTTTAAAGCATCGAAATTTTGTTGTAACTTTGATACTTGACTCTGCCAATCTCCAAGAATTTTTTGTCTCTCAATATTGAGGGTTTATTCCAACAAGTTAATATTTACTTCCTTTTCCTAATAATTTCTTGAACTTCTACATCCTTATCAATGGTTGTTGAAGCATAGGAACCTGTGAATTGAGTCAGCTTTCCTAACTCTTTTGTAGGTGTTGCATAGGTGCCTTTCCATAGAAATTTGAAAGAAGAGGATTTACCAGATACCAATGACTGAGATTGATCCAACTTTCTCTTTTTCCTACCCCTTTTGACCACAACTTTATGTTGAGGACCGTAAAAAATGTGTAAAGGAGGAATTTCCTCGACATTGAGAATCACTTCGAAAGTAGGAAAAGCATGGATAACTTCAACATCTTCCTAGTCTTGAATGCAAGACTTTACAGTAACTCCTTTTGTCTTGGTCTTTTGTTCAAAATTCCCAATAATCCCTTGAATATTCACTTTATGTGAGGAAGAAGTAACTTGAGAAACTAGATTCAAAGTCTTGATTTTAAGATTTATTTTCATGTTGAACTCATTCCACACTTCATTCAATTCAAAATTAAAAATTAACTCTTCATTTTGAGGAGGAGAAGAAATAAGAACAACCTTTGGCTGAGATTTAGGAGGAATAACCTTCTGTGTGGAACTATCAGGCTACGTTGTAGATTCTGGTGATTGTTTTGGAGAAAATTGTAACAAATGTAATGGGAGATTAACTATCTGAGAATTCTGATATTGAGAAAACTGGATTTTCTCTTCTACGGTTACTTCTTCCATTCTGCATAAAATTGTAGCATATGTAGAAGATTGTTCAAACAAATCATCTAATTTATCTGCTTTGTGGAAAAACTGCCAGAGACCTTGAGAAGTTGTAAAAATTTTCACGACTGCAATAGGATCATGTTGTTTATTAGGAACTGTGGGGATATTAAGAGCTTGAATGGCCATGATATCTTTCTCGACATGGAAATAATTATCCAATGTGAATATACCAAATTTGGTTGGAAAGATAGGCCATAATATTTTATTTGATTCCTTTAAAACCTTGATAATACCATAGCCCATTGTTTGATATGATGCCTCTATGCTAAGTATCTTGTCATTAATATACAAGGGTAAAACATGAGGATGGACCAGGCTTAAAAAAATTATGACATAGGTAAACAATTCCTCGTCAAACCAATTTCTGACCTTTTGAAGGTCGTCCATGGCTTCCTACGACATCAAAGGAGGACGAGACTCGAAGATGGATTTATAAATAGGAATCATCACTCTATGACAAATCTGATATAAATTTTCATGGTATTTAGATTCCCATAGAGCCTCATAATAAATATGAATTGGTTTCGGATCATGGATGGTCCATTTCCACCCCATGGCAGGAAAATCCATTGTAAAACACAGAGCATCCATAATATATGCAAACATATAAAAATGAGGAAGCTTATTCTCGAAAATATTTCTAGCTTGCCTAAATGCTAAAATATGAGCAGCAAAATTATTGGAGAGCATGGTAGCCCAATCAAATATATATCCCTTTGAAGCCCCATCAATAAGAGGTGGTCGTCAAGGAATTTCGACACATTACTTTGTGCATGCAACCTACACAACATAGCAATAACTTGGGAAAAAGGACAGACGAGAGAATCAATTGAGTAATTACCACTTTCCTTTGTTGTATTTTTATTTGAGTCGTGTCTCCAAGGCTTGATATGTTCTGATGGGTGTCCATGCTCCTTTATAAAAGCTTCGACATGTTCTTTGTTATATATATGTTGCGGATTGATAAAATGGTACATGCTCTGCAAATCTCTGCTTGTGAAAGACCCAATGAATGTGCCCTTTTTAGTATGTACATGCACATCAGAAATTTCCAAATTTTCCACAACCCAATGGACCATATCCTTGTAAGGCAATAGTCTTTTCCTGGCTGCAATCCTTTGAAGGAAAGAATTGGCAGCATCGCTTGGAGTAGCTTCTGAAATCAGGACACTATCATCTATTGTAACTGTTCTTTCAATGACTCTGGGGTTCTCACTTTCAAAATGTTGATAAATTTCCTCCCAAGAAGTAAACCTAACATATTTTGTACACATAGTGTTTGAGATCAGATCCTCTCTTGGAGCTTTCTTATCCACATCTTCCACATATTGTCCCAACGATTACTGCAAAGGAGTCTTTTTCTTACTCTTGCTTCCCTTATTCATTTGTTCAATATGTCAAGGGTCTGAACCTCCCTGTAGAATAGTAGGAGAAAAATTTTAGCATAGAGACTAATAGCAACAACTTTTAATGGAATATGATAGAAGCTTAGTGTAAAAATTCCTTTTATTAAAAAACAAAAATCGCATCAAAGCTAATTAAATGTAAACTTTTTATGAATTCGAGACCCATTATTTTCACCTTAAATTATTTAGTAAAATTACATAATTCATTTTAAGTGAAAGATGGCGAACCACATGATAATTTCCATGTTGGATCCCGGAGTGGAAATATCGGGAGTGGATTTGAAATAAAGTTACAATATTCCACTACACTGAGATAGAAAGGCTTGATATAGATACTCCGAGATATAAAGGCTCTGATATAAAAACCCCAAGATAAATGTTTTATTATATAGGAATTTTTCGGAAGTTCATTTCTCATAAGTTTTATTAAAAGGATGTTACGATATACTAGACCCTCGATATAGAATGTCTTGATAGCAATATTTAAATATAAAGGAAAGGTCCCTCGGGAAACTAAATCTAGGAGAGGTGACATCTCGTAACACTTTTAAAAAGGGTCCCGATATAAAAGGTGTCGATAAAACAAAGCCTTAATACGAAATATCGGAGAACTTATCTTGGGATTTAATTCCTTTGGACTCTTAGGAATGTTAATTTCGGGAAAGATAATTCCCGTAACACTTATAAAAAATGATCCCTGTATAGTACCTCTGATGCATTGGTCCTAATCAAGGAAATTAAAATAGTTCCTAAATTTATTTCTAACTTATTTCCTTTTGTCCTCTTATTAAAAATAAAAGGGTCCCCATTATTTATTATTCCTATAAGATAAAGAAAAATGGGGGGTTGTTGTTTCCTACAATGGGGTCTTGTGCTTCTGAAGTCCATGAGTCTTATAAGTCCATGTTCAAATAGTTTTACTTATTCCTCCAACAAATCCAATATATCTCCACCAAGCTACTACTAATCTAAGAATTTTCTCATGAAAGTGGTACTTTACTCCAAGGGGTATGGAATGGTGTGAATCGGCTAGAGCAATGGCACAAGGAATATCTGCAGGCCACACAAAAACTCCCTAAAGCCGGTGAATAAGAATTGACATGTGATTCCAATGTTGTCAATAGAACCTTGAAGATTCAAGAAAAATTGGAAAGGGGCATCTCCAAGTTTGTGAATCGGTACCAACAAAATTATTCCTTAGGTAAGAGGTTAATCAAAATGAATAGGTTGCTACCTATTAGGGCCCATGGAGAAGCTAGGCCAGATAAAGAAATCCACAGATAACTAGAAGAAATATTAAATCATATAGAATTGTCTTTGTAGTGTCCTCACCAACTCACCAAAGACAATCTCAAGCAACACATCGTGAAACCATCCAAGCAACAAACAATTATGAATTCCTCTATGGTCTCATTGAAGAAGGATGGAGAAGATATTTCCCATCACACATCAAAATACCATTTCATCATGGAAGGCTTGTTTCCCAGAAGGATTGAGATGATTTCATCATATTATGAGATCTAGGTATCCTAGCTTCACAAAGTTCTGGGGGTCCCATATGAAGATCCAATCATATTGTAGAAACTGTCAACTTCATTTTCTAGGGGTTAACAAAATATTTTACTTAATTATATTTTAAAACAATGAGAATATGACAGATTTAACTACTCAGTGAAGCCCAAAAGTTTTAACAGGAAGTTACCAATGTAGCCTATAAATGTTGTAAAACTCCTAGTGATGGGAACTTTTGGATCTTTAGTAAAGGTTTTCAAATTTTAAATGACATGATCTAGGAAGCAGGTGCATTTTGTATCTATTTATTAATAATATTGATAATCCTAAGAAGGCCATTACAAGAATTGACTTAGCATACACTGTGATTTTGATTCAGACTAATCTCAAGTGATTTTATTTATGTGTGCATTCATTGGCTAAGGCACAAGCCATAAGACCTTTACTCGTTACATTTTCAACACTCCCTCTTAGTGAGGAAGGTACTTCTGGAAGAACCTCCACCTAGATTTGTCTCCAACACCACCATGTTATCTGTTGTAATAGTTTCTCCCTCTGAACTAGAATATTTTCCTACTTCCTACTGCGAAAACTAATCTGAAGACATGTTCCCTCCAACCATACTCCTAGGATCCTACTCCTGAGCATCTAACAATGTCATATCATACCAGTTGAGGCTCCTAGCAGAACATGAAGAATCACTCTTCCTTTCCACCTGCTTCCTCTCAGCAACTAACATTGTTACTACATCTAAGACACTACCCTTGTACTTCTCCATGCTTCCATTTGCTCCATGCTTCACTTTTTACACCCATCGTGAGCCTACAATTTATTTTCCCTCTGAGTGTGGCACATTCTCCCAGACAGTGTTCTTCATGATGGACGAATTCCACCACAATTCCATCTTTCCAAACTTGTTAAGAGGTTGTCTCCTCATAATAAGAAGGCTCTAAGTCTATCAACTCAGTCATCAATGCCATATACCTAGTGTACCTCTATGGATGCTTTCTATATATGAGAATAGAACTAGGAGTCTCAACTCGCTCATGGGCCTCTTGATCGACCCACTTGGCTCTCCTCCTCCCTGTGTTGGGAGTCACTGACTCAGTGGTTGACTCCACTCATCCTGGTCCCTTCTCTTGATCCTATGTTGACTTCTGGTCACCCTATTGCGTGGCTATCTTGCCACCTAGCTGAGACACAATATGTGATGCTGGTTGAGGCTACTACTTGGGAGCCAATAACTCCTCCTTAGGTACTCTAACTTGCTCTCGCTCAAAGGACTCCATCAGAGCTCTACTTTCCTAAAACCTCACATCTCTACTCTGTTCACTTCCTACCTTGTCGCTCAAGGTTGCGCCTGTCTCAACCCGCAACATGTATATATTATTCATCCTCACACCTATCTACTTCATACATCTAGAAGCCAAGTGCTTGAGGTAAGTCTTACCAATGCTAAAGATGATATCATAACCCTTATCCTCTAGAGTAGCAACAAAAACAAGATTCTTCTTTAGGCCTGGAAAATAGAGAACATCTCTGAGATGAAGAGAGCTACTCGACTCCCTCTCAAAACTGACAATACCAACTCCCCTAGTCGTGTACTTTCCATATATCCTAGCTCAATATGAAATTGCATGTCCTTCTCCTTCAGGTGGCTAAAATATTCATATGGAAGGATGCTCCCGAATAAATATACCATACGCTTTTGCTTGTTGAGCTTGGATGCAAGCTATAAATGAGAAATCTTTCTCGAACTAAGAAGAAAATGGATTTACCTCATCCAATGCAACTACATGATCCTTACTAGACTCCTTTCGATTAGGACACTTAATGTCATAATTTATGAACTCATGGCAATGGAAGCACTTGATCTTGCTAAGATCCTTCTTCTTCTTCTTATCTTCCTTCTTACTAGACTTAGTCTCTCCTTGGCCCTTCTTTCCTTGGCTTTGCTACCTTTTTCTGCCAAGGAAAATTTCTCCTTGTCCTCTGTCAGAGCTAATCTCCCAGCTCTCGTCCCTCTCTGGATTCCTTCTTGAACGCAGTCTTACCACAACCTTTCCCAGCTGGGAATATTCTCTCTTCCACTAACTACATCCTATAAATTCTCCCAAGACTTATGAAGCCCCAGGAGTGCAAGACTCACAAGGTCATTGTCTGTTACAGTGGTTCCCACTCCACCTAGCTCATCCTAAACCTAATTGAACTTTGAAAGATACTTGGTGATGAATTCTCCTTTGATCAGCTGGATGTTTCTTAGCTCCTCCTTCACATAAAGCTTTCTGATATCACTGGAACCTTGATAAAAATCTAAGATGGCTTTCCACATCTCATATGTTGTCTTCTTCCCATGGAGATGAGGGATAATATGGTCTTTGACCCCCTCAAGAATGATCCTCCTTGCCTTGGTGTCATTCTTGTTATGTTGGATCAATTGTTAGGCATCTAGAGGTGGAGCTTTTCACTACTTCATAAATTCTAGCACCTCATAGTCCTAGGAACACCATACTGATATCCAACGATTGATCTTCCCTTAGTCCTAGGAATTCCATACTAATATCCAACGACTGATCTTCAAAACTCTAGCACAATCCTTTCTGCTTATTTTCACTCTTCACTGGATGATTAATTTGGTGTTGTTATTTACGTTGATCTATGCTCTGATACCATGTTAAATTTATCTTGAAACTCTGCAAATACTTAGTGAATCACTAAAAACAAGGAAACTAAAAATGAAACCTAAATTACTTTCACATACATGGTCTCTTAACAATTTATAAGCAGTAGAATAAAACACCAGAGATAAAAACACATCACACAAATTAACACACTTGTTTACCTGTGAAACCCAAAAGGGAAAACCTACTATCTTTTTTGCGGTACTTTATTGATTGTTCTTGAAAAATTGGATCTATTACAGAGAAATTTGTCTCTAAGAAGGCATTATGCTTCTTTTCACTAATCTCAGTTGATACAATTGATCTCAGCCTGCCTTGATCTCGACCCTCTAGCACACAATTGTTCCCCTGTTGAAACCTCAACTTTCCCTGCAAATCCCCTGATTCTTCTCCTTGATCTTTGTGCACTAGAGCCCCTATTTCCTTGTGCATTAGGTCCCTATTCCCTACTGCACAAGAGGCTCCTAAATCCTAGGTAAAATCTACCTCTATTTCCTAGCACGCAAGTCCCTATTTTCTTGCGCACTTGAGGCTCATATTCTATTGCACACTTGTGAATTCCTATTTCTTAGGACACAAGCTCTCAAATATACACTCTCAACAATCAAAGATGATCTAATGAACTTGTGAATTGTCTTGTGATTTCCTATGCCTTTGTCCTCCTATTTATAGACCCACTTCGAGCATGCAAGGGACCTAGCTCAATTTGGAAGCTTGAGTTCTGATAGCGAGTTAACTGGGAGTGATACTCTTTCTCTCTCCAATCAACACTTGGATTATTAACTCATTCCTCCTTCAAGAAAGACTTGTTCTAACTAAACTTGTAACTACCACATCATTTTGTAGTCAAACTAATGACGAATCCACTTAACTGAAGTTCCAACTCTATGCATGTCATCTTGATGATTATTCCAGAAAACTAGAAATAAACTCATCATAACTTAAGTCTAACTCATGAGCTCGCACTCATACTACAAAAAAGAAAAATTAAGGTCTTCACTGGTTAAGGCACAAGCCATAAGAAATTTACTCACTACATTTTCAACACGAAATGAATCAAAGAAAGCTAAAGAGTAAAAAATATTAATAACTCAAGATATATTCCAATCTATGGCTAGGATTAAAAACTAAAATCAAATGTTTTAATGAATGGTCTCAATCATTTATATATGAACCAGCTTCCTATTGTAGAACCTAAGACCCTTGTAGATGTTGTAAGAAATACCAAGCATTATGAGGCTTACATCCAAGGTCACCAAGACTTCCCACAAGAAGTTGAAATACAATCAAGTAGAAGGTCCAACCACGTCATTCCAACAAAAGTAAAAATGATACAATATTTTAACATTTCTTCATAGGTAATATGGAACATGCTCACTTGTATTCTCAAGCCACATCTAAGATATATAAGAAGAGAATGGAAAATGTGGTTTGATTTTAGATGAATGAGATGGGACATTATTCTTGTGAATGTTCTAGGAAGAGGGGTGGAACTATAAATTTCCATCTGATAAACATCATGGGGGTGTAATACAACTACCAACTTAACGAGAACTTGATCAAGTTATTGTTTTTTCAGAGGTCGTATCTAGTGTCGATTTGTATGCACGTTTTGAAAAGTGGTGATGTAGCATCACCCTTTTTTCATTTTAGTGTAAAAAATCCAACATTTTTCAACCATGGCATTAAAAAACAAATAGCATGACTACAAAAGACAAGAAAAAACACACTAAAATGCAAAAGTGGTGATGAAGCATCACTCGTTTTTCAACCATAGCATTAAAAACCAAATATTATGACTACGAAAGACATGAAAAACATGTTGAAATGCAAAAGTGGTGATGCAACATCACTCTTTTTTTCATTTCAGTATTAAAATTCCAACATTTTCAATCATGGTATTAAAAACTAAATATCATGACTATGAAAGACATGAAAAAAAAACATTGAAACGAAAAAGTCGTGATGATGGTGGTGATGCAGCATCACCATTTTTTTAGCATTAAAATTCCAACTTTTTTTAACCATGGAATTAAAGAGAAAATATCTTGACTACAAAAAACTTTAAAAATCTACACCTAAAATATGTTTACTTTTCTTTTTATAATTATTTTTTTCAACTGTTTGTTTAAAAATAAAAAAAACAAATTTATTTAATTTATTTTTTTAGGTTAAATAACAAATTAATTTACATTATGGCCTTCACCATCGAATTCCTTGAAAATAAAATAAACATAGAATCGTTTCTAAATCTAAAAGGTGACATTATGGTTTTTTTTTAAATTATTAATGGATTTATTTCAATTACATTAAAAAAATAAACGAAGGGAAAAATTGTATAGAAATTTTTTAAAGGTGGTAAAATCAATTGGAAAAAAAACCCTTCCCATTAAAAAAAAATGAAAAATGAAAAACATCATTTTTCTTAAAAATTAAGACGAAAAATCTCATGAAGCATAGAGCATACAGTAACAAGGTGTTTTGTTAAGGCGCTCCGTGGTGAAAGGCCACTAGTTTGAAACTCCGTAGGCAAAAATCCAACCATGCTAAGGACTACTGTGGCCCAGGCCAAATGTGATCCCCAAATGATTTTGATGACTTAAATGTCCTTGGATCGCAACTACTCAAACCACAAGTTAGATGTGTCATCATCTCATGACTCACATTACCTAGCATTAAAAAAAACAAAAATTAAGAAAAAAAAAAACATGGGATGAAAAAAAAACAACCCCAACAATAAAATACAAACTTAAATTAAAAAATCAAACAAACTTTTACTTCTGATTCTTTTAAATTTTTAGTTTTCAATGAACTCGGTTTTTATTCCTTTAATAAATTTTTCAACTTTATTTATTTAATTTTTTCATACGGTTCTTTTAATTATTATTTTAAAATTAATGCATTTTAGTTTTCTTTTTTTAATATATATAAATTGCTTAAAATTTTGAAAAAATGAATCTTTTAATTATTTAAATTGATTTTTCTTTTTAAAAAATTTGAATTTCCATTTTTTAATTAAAAAATGTACCATTGTTTATTTTGTTCACACTAATGATTTTTTTATACCTTTTTATGTACCATATTTTAAAAATTATTGTAATTTAATGCATCATTGAAAAATGATCAAATTGTTTTATGAATTATAATTTCAACTTTATAAAAAAATGTTCTTTCTCGAATGCTCTTTGATTTAGGTGTTCATTTTTTAAAATTTTCATAATTATGATATTTTATATTTAATGTTGTGGTTGAAAAATGTTTGAATTTTCACTCCCAAAAAATGTTTGAATTTTCACTACCAAAAAATGAAGTAATGCTACATGACCACTTTTATATGTCACAATGTTCTTTCAAGTTTTTGTAGTCATGATATTTGGTTTTTATGCCACTACAAAAAAATGTTTGAATTTTCATCCTAGAAAAAGGGTGACTTAGTTTTACATTTGATGGTGTTTTTTTCATATTATTTATACTTATGATATTTGGTTTTTAATGTAATGATTGGAAAAATGTTTAAATTTTTAACTCTAAAATGATAATAATTAATTAATTTTAAAAAATAAAAATAAAAAATTGCTTCAGCATTTTTGCATTTTGGGGTGTTTTTTCAAACTTTTACGCCAAAATGTGGACTTTTAAAGCTATAGTTTTCATTTTGAGATCATAGTTCTCATAATGTTGGTAACTTTGTTAGGTAGCTAATGCTCTTTGAATATATTTTTCATTGAAACATAGGCAAATAGACCATAAGGCGACAATTGTTGGAAATAAAGGAAAAATCAATTTTCAATATGAAATTGTGTTGATCGATCTAAAATATAATCATAATTTTGGGATATCATGTGTAATTGTTAATTTAGTGGGAATAAGGCACAATAGGTATTAAAGATGCTAGAAGTTATAAAAAAAACAATTAGAAAGTCAGTGCCAAGTAGTGCAAAGGGACTAGGTGGGAATCCCAATCATGTATGTATACATATCTTACCAATGGACTCATATAATGCCCTAATTTAACTAAATAGCTTCTTATCTCAAGAAGCCAAGAACAATTCTTATAAATTCACTCAGAGTAAACAAGAAATGCTTAGAGATTATAAGACAGAGCTCAATGTGCTATGAATACATCCATAATGAAAGGTGAGAATTTAATGTGCTATGCATACATTCATAATGAAGGGTGAACAAGAAATGATTAGAGATTATAAGATATATCTCCCTTTGATAGATATTTCCCATGTAGGTGAAGAGACGCTCACGAAAATATTGCATGTGTAATATTGTAGATGTCATAAACCTAGACCCTTCAAGCAATAAAGACCCCAATCTTGAAAACTTACCCATCTTGCAGGATACTCAAATGTGTTTCGTGTTTCCTAATGTGTTGTTGGGAATTATCCTAAAGTGAAATGAATTTTTATGGTGAACTTATGTCAAAGGTCAATCATTTAAATTCTTAGAGGAGGGGATTTTGAAAACGACAGTGCAAATACGAGAATTTTTAAACAAAGGCTACATGAAGACTTGTGTTCCACATTAACCATGTTAAAAGACTCCCTTTCAAATGAGTATGTTAGAGGTTGTGGAAATAAAAATAAAAATAAAAATGTTTTTGAACAAAGACTGCCTTAAGCTTATTGTTTCATCTTTACTAGTACTCTATGTAGAAAAAAAGGAGCATGTTCGAGGTTGTGGAAATAAAAATAAAAATAAAAATGGTGTTGAACAAAGACTACCTTAAGCTTATTGTTTCATCTTTACTAGTACTATATGTAGAAAAAAAGGATTAGAGGTAGTTGGAAGGTTGTGCCATGATAATGGACAATTTGAGAAAAAAAGGATTAGAGGTAGTTGGAAGGTTGTGCCATGATTATGGATAATTGAGAAAGGAAAGTGTAATCTGCCCAGGATTAATGATATCTTCAATTAAATAAAAGGAGTTGGAAGTCTTATCTAAGATAGATCTAGATTAATATTACCATATTTAATTTGAAATCTAAAATATTTATAAGATCAACACTAAAACATGTGATGGGCACCATGAATTTGTGGTGATGTCATTTGATTTGATGTCATCAACTACTTTCATGTGCTTTTTGAACCATTTCTAAACATGTTCATTCTTGATTTCTTAAATGACATTTCGATATATACCACATGAAGAAAAGCATTAAAATCTCATGTACTTTGGTACAAATTTTAAGAGATCATAAGTTGTATGGCAAGTAGTCCAAGTGCGGGTTTTGTCCAAATCAAGTCTAATATTTGAGACACATTATTTAGTTGATCCTTAGAAAGCTCAAGTTGTGTCGAGATGGTTTACTCCAACGAATTCTTCCATCGCTAGATCATTCATAAACCTTGTAAGCTACTACAAAAATACAACAAATGATTTTCCAAAATAGTTATCATCACTTCCCTGGGTAAAGAAGGAAGGAAGTTTGACTTAACACCTAAACATATGGAGGTTTTAGCTTAGGAATTTATTCGCTAGTATTACTCTAAAGATTCCAAATCCATATAAAGATCTTATTGTGCATATAGATTGATGCATTGAAGGTACCAAAGGGATTCTAATGTAAGCAAACCATGTTAGTTATTATGAGTCCAAAAATCTCAAAGGATAATGGACTAAATTATCCTAGTCATGACTTAGAGTTTATAGTTGTTCATGCCTTGAAGATATGGAGACATTATCTTTTGGACAAAAGATTTAAATTGGGGAACGAATATGACAAGCTCAAATACTTGTTCACTCATCCACACATAAGGCAAGACAATGAAATAAATTGAATTTATTTGAGTGTAACTTTGAAGTTGAACATGTCAATGACAATGAGGACAAAGTGGTTCATGCACTTAGCATAATAAGACATGCAACAGTCATAAGCTTGCGTGAAATTGAATTGGAAAAACAAACACTTGAGAGATGTTGCACATGACGAGTACTACCCTATAGTCATGGAAGAAATTTTAAATGCCAAAATTATATGCAATAGAATTACGAAGGCTTTTGAATTCAGAATATGACTATTGAAATTGAATTGGAAAATCAAACACTTAAGAGATGTCGCACATGACGAGTACTTCCCTATAGTCATGGAAGAAATTTTAAATGCAAAAATTATATGCAATAGAATTACAAATACTTTTGAACTCAGAATAAGACTTCTTCAACTTTACAGGAAAATTAATGTGCCCACCAATGTAGAGATGAGGCAACTTGATTTGAAAGAATTTTATGATGTACTTTCTACACATCATCCTAGATATCAAAAGAGTATAACATGATGGAGGAAGCAATGGATATAGCAAAAATGAGGGAAGATGTCACAAAGTATGTTGTTGGGGGTTTGGAAAGTCAGGAGGTGAGGATGAAACATCATTATCCCATTGAATTGTTGAAACAATTGCTCACTTTAAAATGAATAAAAATATATTTTTATGGATCTCATTATAGGTTTTCCCAACACAAGTAGGAAGTATCACCCCATTATGGTATTCATGGATGGAATTGCCACTTTATCCCCACATGAACAACACACAAAGCTTCAAATATTGGCAAGATATTTGTGAAGGAGATAATTCAATTGCATGGTGTGTTTACGAATATTTTCTGACAGATGCAAAGAGAGCCTAAGTGTATGGTGTGTTTAAGAATATTTTTCTGATAGAGACACAAAGATAATTGAATTGTATGGTGTGTCTAAGAAGATTTCCTAGATAGAGATATTATTGCCAACCCTGGGGAGTGTATGTTTCAAGCTATGGACACCCAACTAAAATTTGTTACACATATTATCTGTAATCTAATGGGAAAACTAGACGAGTGTAACAAGCTCTTAACCAAGTTGTAAATGTATGTCATGAACACATAATCTAGGTAGAAGGAATATATATATCTCATTGACTTTGAATATAAAATATTTTCCATACATAACTTGGCATAATCCCATTCAAGTCACTTTATGGGATAAGGTTGTTGGAAAGTGTAACTAGGATCGGTCTTCATATTGACTATGTAAAGAAGAAGACAAAGATAATAATATATATTTTTGTTATGTTTTCCTCATGGGTTTCATGAGCAAGGTTTTATTATAGGTCAATAGACTTCTTCTTGATGTCTATTAGGATTTGTCTTCTGGTTATAAATGTATTTAAGAGTCATGTATATGAAGAGTCTAATCAAAGGAATATGCCTCAAGACCTTGTCATTTAGACGAGAAGAATGGCTCAAGACAACGCTCAAGTCAACCTCCTTAACGCTGGAAGATAAGCCCCACAAGTCGGCCTATAAGCAGTGGTCAAGTCGACCTACAAACAGTCGATAAGGTCGGCCTAAGTCCTGAAGAAGTGCACTATATAAAAGGACTGTCTGTGGCTCATTTGAAGAGGAACAATTCGGACAAGCTCTAAGATTTAGTGCGAGTTTTTCAAGACTAAGACATAGTACGAAAGGAGCAGAACGAAATTGCGAATTGAAGCCTACAAGGACATATCTTCCAGATGGTAACTCGGTTAAAAGGATATGTGGTATATGCGAAGTTACAGGGTTATTCTTTGGAGTGGAAGAGGGACAGAGTTACAGCAAAGTGCGAAGTAAGGTAAGGGTTGCTCAAGTGAAGTATATAGTAAAAGAGAAAGGGATATCTATACATTGTGAAGAAGGCATGTTATGAGTACGATCTAGGGCTGCATGTAAAGAATAGGTACAGAAATATGTATGTTGGAACAAGGTCTCCTACGAGCTGCGAAACTAGTCCAATTTTGTATATTTTTTATTATATTTGGTCTAGCGCATGGGGTTTTGGGATGGGTCAAAGCCCCGAAAGCATTGTAATGGGTCAAAGGGTAACCCTGGGGTCCGAAAACCATGGTTTGAGGATCGTAGGAAAGATTAAGCTAGATGGTTATAAATAGAGGAACGTTTTGAATTGTAAGGAGGAAATGAAGAGCTATTGATGCGAATTGTGGTTTAGTAAGTCTGTTTGGGTTTTTGGGAAAGGACTCCTGATCGCTGTGTGCACGGAGATCCAGAGTCGTGCTGTGTGCGGACGCTGCTACTGTGTGCGCAGGCTGGGAAGGGTATTGTAAGAGGAAGTTGATGGATTAATGAATGCGAAACACTGTTTGGGAACTGAATCTATGTGTACTATTTATGCGAATCTTTGGTAATTACTATCTTATGCGTATATTGTGTTCTGCTGCGAAAGTTCTGTATAAGTATTTACTGCATCTAGATCTGTTTTGTTTTGTTTATGCAATGTTGAGCTACTGTCTTGAAGTATATAATTATTGAGCCCCATAGTACAATTAACCTTGCGCACGTGGATACGGAAAGGGGCCCATAAGTCATGCTCAGAGAGATCTGGGCATCGCAAGACAGAACGCAGCTCTGTTTTCCTTACCTATCCTTTCTCAAGGTGCGGAAACCTGGTTCCAACACCCACCCATACTACCTCGGGTGAGACTTTGACCTGCGCAAGTAGGTCACTACCGAAAGGGCCAGTAGTATAGGGGTTTGTTGGCAAACCTTGAACTCCGAACCTGAGTCAGGACCCCTCGAGCCAACAAATGGTTCCGTCGTTGGGACCTGGAGCATTTTGAGAAAGGGATCGGGTAATGACAAGAGAGTATTGGAAGCCTGAAAGGAAGGAAATTGAGGAGTGGTTCGAAAATCAGATCCAGGAATTTGCAGTAAAAGAAAATCGCAGCGAGACATTAACAGCGGAAAGGTGGAAAAATAGGTACATTCTTACAGAGAGCTACGAAATATTCTTTGTAACATTTGCGATTGAGCTTCAGGAGTGGTTGGCTAGGCTCGTAGAATTCCAGAAGTGTTGGAAGGACGAACGAGTCACTCAGTGGACCCCAAAGCTGATCCAGCAGCTGGAAAGGACTGACAATACTATCACGCGTACAGTAGATCACTGCGTGGATAGTGTGCTAGGCGGATTTGTGACAGAGTTTGCCATCAATCAGTTTGTCTCCTACTCTGAGGCTGAGCGACGATTCTTTAAAGGGTTCCGGAGCAAATTTCTGAAAACATTACCGTTGTTGATTAAGATATTACTGTGTGAAAAGAGCATTATGTGTAGTCATACCGACTGAATGACCTCGAATCTAGACGGGAGCGCGACGCGCAGTGGTAAATACTACCGGACCAACCTTGAGGGGGGGAAATCTGCCTATAACCTCCTGCGCGAAGACCCCCCGGCTAGACCGCCACCCGAGCCGCATAAAGGTAAGAACTCGCCCATACCTCCACCTCCGTCAGACAGTGATATGGCTGCACATCTAAAGGTACCTACCTTCAAGGGGGTAGGAGACAAGGATATGAACTGATTTTGGTTTGTTGCAGATTCCGTATGGACTGCACAGAATGTGACAAGCGACACGGTGAAGAGGGCGCAGTTGTCTCTGGCATTCGAAGATAGAGCACTTGACCGGTATATGCGATACGTCTCCCAGAACGGGAGTGTGTCTATTCAAGACATTAAGGACACTCTGAAGCAACAATTCCAAAAGCCAAAATCTTATTCGCAGTTGGTAGCCAAAGTGAAGGACTTCAAGCAAGGTGCGTCTGAATCTGTATGGGAGGTTGATCAGCGATTGAAGAAAGCGATCAAGGAAGGGGGATTTGAGTATGAGGATAGACAACATACATAGTGGTTCATCGCTATTTTGTTGCCCCACCTGCGTACGTCAATGAGTCACCAAACCTTTGAATCACAGGAAAAAGCTGTGGAAGTCGCTATGAAATTAAAAGTTGCACCCAGGGAGGATACGTCGTTAGGAGTACAGCAAATTCAGGAGCAACTCGAAGCTATGCATATGGAAATTCAGAATCTACGAAAGGAACGAGGAAAAGGAGCCAGCGCAGATCTGTGGTGAATACGATGTCGAGTATCTGGCCATACGAAGGATCAGTGCCCGCTATTAGCAGATTACATGCAGGCAGGAGGACCTAGTCCGATCCGCCCAGAAGCAAGTGGGGGACCAATCCTATCACGCCCATGATCGAGCGGACCTACGCTATGGTGCGATGACTGCCGTGTAGCAGGGCTGCATGATACGAACCATTGCCCTCGGCTGGGTGCATATGTACCAGAACTAAAGCAGCAGTGGTGCAGGTTCTGTCGATCGGTAGGACACGATGAGCAGAACTGTCACACCTACGACTTAATGATGGATCGGGGAAACTTGGATAGGGTACAATCAGACCCTGCGTCACCAAGATCTCCTGCGAACTTTGGTGGCTCGCCAGCAAGGGGCAGGGGAGGTCGGGGGGAAAGCGCAGGTCGAAGGCGGGGACAACTAATCTGTTATAACTGCAGAGAAATAGGGCATTTTGCAAGGGACTGTCCAAATCCCACTAGGCAATCTTGCAAATATTGCAGACCATTGGACCATGTGGTCAAAGATTTCCCAGTCTTAATAGGAAAAATGCAGGAAAAGCAGCCCACCCCCACACAGAATGTACAGAGAGTTAAAGCCGAGCTAAGGAACATAGACCCAAGTGTGAAAGTCATAACACGTAGTGGGATGGACACCCAAGGATCGACGGAAGAAGGCCTGAACATAAAGAGGGGACAAGAGACCATGGCCCTAGCTGATCAGGACCTCGCTCAGAGAATAGCAGCTACTGCGCAGGTACCAACACACCCCAAGACAAATGAGGGGGTTGAGCCCTTTCTGCAGGCATGTCTAAAGCTACTGCGTAACCCAAAGGCTGTAGAAAACCATAAGGCATTAATGAATAGTTGCGCAACGTGGCCCTATCTAACCTCTAGGACCAAAGATGTACACAAACTATACAGGTATAAAAAACGCACCGGTAGGGAAATGCGGCTGATTGCGCAAATTGGTGACTACGAGATGGATCAAGTTATTTTGGACCTTGGATTAGATGCGAACGTGTTACCTAAGCAAACATGGTAGCGAATGGAAAAACCTAAATTGGAGTGGTCCACCATCTAGCTGCGCATGGAAAATCACCAAAAGATCATCCCTTTGGGAAGGCTACCAAAAGTCATGGTGGATATCGCAGGAGTAAAGGTCCAAGTTGACTTCAAGGTAATCGAAATTGTGGAAGATGCAGATCCCTACCCTGCACTCCTAGGACTAGACTGGGCTATAGATATGGGGGGTGTTATCAATCTCAAAAAGTGCAGCATGGTGTTTGAAAATAACGGTACGTCGGTAATAGTACCACTGGATCCTGCGAAAGGTGCGCGGTATACAGAGCCAGCGCGCGATGAGGACGAAGTAGATCACATTTACAAGTTGACTACGTAGGACGAGGACTGGATTAACCCCACGGTGAAAGGAGTGCTCTGCTGGGAAAAAGACAGTGAATGCTTTTCCAACTCTGATGGGGAACTGGAGAATTGGCAAGGCCAGTTGCATGAGGTTTCGGCGCTACGATGTCTTCAAGTCACAAGGAGCTTTCGTTGCATCTTCGCCGAGGTAAGAGACTTGCCCTACCTTGGGGACTCGAGTGACATTGAGGAATTTTTACGCGCATTCAAGATAGAAGTTCCTAAGCACTGCAGGCTAGGGGTCCTTCCACTAGCCCTGCGCGGAGCGCCTGCGCGTTGGTGGGATATGCATGGGACGGCATTCCGCAATTGGGAGGAATGTCAGAATAAGATATCCTGCAGTTTAAAGCTCCAGCTTTGAAACGGACCCCAGAATTCCTTGGATCCGAAGATCCACGCAGATATTTGCTTGCATGGGAAACACAATGGTGCGACAGGACCCCAAACGAACGAGTTCACCTGTTTATCCATGGTTTAGGCCTGCGCCCAACTACGTGGTATTTAGATGCGGCGCTGCACCAACGCATGCACAATTGGGAGCATTTGCGGACTGAGTTTCTACGAACATTTACGGTGGCAGATGGCACAGGGACGCTAGACGCAACTCTGCAGAACACGGATGCCCTAACTAAGGGAAAAGCACATCTGCGTAGTGCACGCGGATCAAGGGGAACATCGGTGCTATACACGATGAAGTCCGAGAGCCTTAACTCTACGGAGGGAGTGGGTGATTCCCGAACTGCCCCAACCACGGTGCTCAACAGGATATGTATGACTGCCAGGTTGCGTAAGGTGTACTTGAATCGCATTACAACACATCCGACGTCGGCTTTAATTCGGTATGTGCAAATAGCACGGATGCTTCAGCCAAAGTCAGTAGGTCTGTGGGAAAGCCATCAAGTGCAAGCAATGACTGTCAGAACGCTGCATTCGGGTAAAAAGGGAATTATACCGTTACAGCAACTAGGTGGCTGGCCATCAATGCAAAAATTTATGGTGAGTTTTTTCCGGATGATTGATGGTAAGTTTCATGTTAGATCTACTCTACCGTTGGACAACCCCGGGCATTATACGGACGAACGGATAATTCCGCTCAAGGCTCCATATTATCTATGTCTTCTGCCTCTGTTATGTTACTGCTTGATTGTCTGGACCTGTAGCGTTTGGGTCGTACCCTTTCAACTTACCTCCGCTGTCTTCGAATTTCCGAAGTTGGAAGCCTATCATTTTGTTGTTATGACAGACCCTAACCTTCCGAGCACCTCGGCACCCAGCCGTCTAGCACCCACAGACATTGTGTTAAGAAGGTCTGATGCCGAGATTGATAAGTTGATTGCCCTCTGGCTCCCGGCAGGAAAAATTGACTTTGAACCTTGTACAAAATGGCGCCACAGCTACACAACGGCAATTCGCACCCGGCTCGACCTTGGGATGATTACAGGTCCCAGCCGGATGGGCTCCGAAGAAGCTATGCGGGATGATACGCAACCACCACAACGCACCAGGAGGACTGACGCAGTCGAGTCGCCGCCAGTCTTGTGCACAAAAGGGCTGGCCAACAGGGATACTTCGTTCCCTCGGGGTACGAAGCGATATAGGGACACGCTGCGACTTCTCTGCGGTTCCAGGCTCCCTGCCAACGAAGGCCATATTTGCTCGCTACCTAGCACTATCTTGGTCGACGACCACCTCCTAGCAGATACGGAACTCAAAATGGATTTAGGACAGTGGGCCCCCGAGGCATTACACACCGTCATGCTGCACGAGCTCCATCATCGTGACCAGGCCACGCAGCAACACATCAATGTGGCCACACACCAGACCGAAGGTATAACTCTTATGGTGCAGCTCGAGACAATGATTCATCGGCTAAATACAAAGATCCCTGACGAATTCCTGGCGTCAGCCCCGCTCTAGGCTACCCTAGACGGCTTGATCGTAGCGCTTAGGGCGTTCCGAGCCGAAGTGCAGGCCCCCAAGACCCAAACGACCAGCCAATTCACAGCATACTAGGCCCAAGCACAGCTTACCATATCCCCGGTGGTTCAGGCGCAACGGGCTACGTTGATAACAGAAGCCACAGACGCTATTAACAGGGTACCAGTTGCTCGAAGCGGCAATGCAACTCTGGACAGCGACCCAGTTCAACCCGATGATTCAGCATGTCAAAGAAGACTTACGCCAAAAGGAAGCTTCTTTCGATCAGATCGAAGCTACCTTGCCTTCCCTCGGCCCTACGCAGCAATTGGCACTCTTGAAAACTAGCAACGCCGTCCAAGACACGATTGCAGATCTCCGGTGTACCAAGCATGCAATCAGAAAGCGTATGAAGCCATGGGGCGATGTTGCCTTCCAGATATCTCAGGATGCTCACAAAGCCATTGCACGATTCAACCAAATCTTGGAACAGGTTACCATGGCCCCTGAAGCACCTACCTCCCTGGAGATGGTCGATATCGCACAACGTGCTGCTGCCCAGAGTCAGGAAGTGTTACCTCCGCTCATTGTCGCTTTCAATGCCTTGTGTGCGCAAATAGAGGCCACACCACCACAGTGACTCGGGACGAGTCACAAGATTGTGTTGGGGTACTGTTGGAACAAGGTCTCCTACGAGCTGCGAAACTGGTCCGATTTTGTATATTTTTTATTATATTTATTCTAGCGCAGGGGTTTTGGGGTTGGTCAAAGCCTCGAAAGCATTGTAATGGGTCAAAGGGTAAACCTGGAGTCCAAAAACCACGATTTGAGGATCATAGGAAAGATTAGACTAGATGGTTATAAATAGAGAAACGTTTTGAATTGTAAGGAGGAAATGAAGAGCTATTGATGCAAATTGTGGTTTAGTAAGTCTGTTTGGGTTTTTGGGGAAGGACTCTTGTTGGCTGTGTGCGGAGATCCAAAGTCTGGCTGTGTGCGAACCCTGCTGCTGTGTGCACAAGCTGGGAAGGGTATTGTAAGAGGAAGTTGATGGATTAATGAATGTGAAAGACTGTTTGGGAACTGAATCTATGTGTACTATTTATGTGAATCATTGGTAATTAATGTCTTATGCATATCTTGTGTTCTGCTGCAAAATTTCTGTATAAGTATTTTACTGCATCTAGATATGTTATATTTTGTTTATGCAATGTTGAGCTATTGTCTTGAAGTGTATAATTATTGAGCCCCATAGTACAATTAACCTTGCGCACGTGGATACGAAAAGGGGCCCATAAGTCCTGCTCGAGGAGATCTGGACATCTCAAGACAGAACGCAGCTCTGCTTGCCTTACCTACCCTTTCTCAGGGTGCGGAAACCTAGTTCCAGCACCCACCCATACTACCTCGGGTGAGACTTTGACCTGCGCAAGTAGGTCACTGCCGAAAGGGCCAGTAGTATAGGGGTTTGTTGGCAAACCTTGAACTCTGAACCTGAGTCAGGACCCCTCGAGCCAACAAATTAAAAGGATATGTGGTATATGCAAAGTTACAGGGTTATTCTTTGGAGTGGAAGGGGGACAGAGTTACAGCAAAGTGTGAAGTAAGGTAAGGGTTGCTCAAGTGAAGTATACAGTACAAGAGAAAGGGATATCTATACATTGTGAAGAAGGCATGTTATGAGTACGATCTAGGGCTGCATGTAAAGAATAGGTACAGAAATATGTACCTCTGTCTTGGACATAAGAGTTAGATAAGAATAAGCCAAGAAGGATCCAAGGTAAAGGAGAAATTGAAGACTAGAGACCGAGCTCTCTCAGGTTGGTGTTGAACAGTGCAGATTGGTGCAGGAAGGTGCAGGAAAGAAGGATCAGCTCAAGGAGTCATTGACGAAGCAATGACAAGGTGTTGAAGGCATATAAAGGCCAAGGGTTTGTGTCATGGTCATGGTATTTGTCATCTGAAAGTCTATAAGAAGAATTTCTTGTGGGTTTTCCTCTACGAGAGGGAGAGGTTTTAGCCCTGCCTTGAAGAGCCTAAATTTGTGTCTCATGTTTTTGATAATTGGCTTGATGAAAGATATACTAACCTAAGAAGAAAAGACATAAGTGAAAGAAGTAAGCTCACAAGTAATTATCAAGTAGAGAATTTGAATTAATCATCACCCTACCAAATTCTCATATGGTATCAGAGCTAAGGTGTTAAAGACAAGGGCTACTTAGCAAGGAGGCACTCAAGTAACAAAGAATCAAATTCAAGGTCAAAGTTTGCGTTGAAAAGTCAAATCAATTTGCAAGATTCTCAAGCTATTTCAAGAAAGATCTTCAATCTCATTCAAAGAATCCACTCATCAAGAAAATAAACTTTGCCATCAAAGAGTTATATTGCAGACATTGTTGGAAGAGACATCATCCTTTTTGAGACATCCTTTATCATCAAGGATCCAAGAACTCCTACATTGGAGAATTCAATCTAAGAGGAAGTTCTTGACTTCATCTTCATCGTCATCAAGGAAGCTGCTAGAAGCAGGAAGTCACTCTACTCAAGTAAGTATCTATGACCTTATCTAAATCTATCAAAATGACTTATTACAAAGAGAGCAACAAATTGGTTGGGTCATCAAACTTTAGTGCATGGAAGAAGAGGACAGATTTAAATCTCATTGAAGACAAAGTTATGGGCTACATCGAAGGATCTTCATTTCAACCCATCCAGCCCATGCCAAGTACGTGAAAGGAGAAACCAGAGCCCAGAGGATTCTCATAGAATCTATTAAGGACTCACTCATACCCTATGTATCAAAACTAAAAACTACAAAATAAATATATGAGAAACTAGTGAAGCTATTCTCTGTGAGTACTACAGGAGAAGCAATCTCTTTGAGATAAGAACTATATAAGATGAAATTGTTAAGAGAGGAAGTAATCACTTCATATTTTATGAGGATTTCTGAGATAAGAGACCAACTACAAGAATTGGGAGAAGTAATGTCTAATAATGAAATGACTACTGTGGTGTTGAATGTTCTACTGGAAGAATGGGGAAACTTCACTTCAAGCTTATACGGGAAGAAAGACGCAACACCATTCCACGATCTACATTCTCTATGTAAAATAGAGGAAACCAGATTGAAAGCCAAAATCTGATACCGGATCAAGTGAAGGGAATCAAGCCTTTGGAACCATGTCAAGGAAGAAAGGAAGATTCGAAAAATTTGGTCCTCGGAATAAAAGAAGAAATATGGACAAAGTACGATGCTTTGGATGTAATGAACTTGGGCATTATAAAAGGGATTGTCCTAAATCTGGAAAGGACAAGAGGAAAAAGGAAGAAGCCCATGTCATAGATGTAAGGGAAGAACTCGATACAAAGAAATCAAGAAAGAAGAAGCGAAAGATCTCTATTATGATTGAGATCATCTTTCTCTTTAAGTGATTTCTATTGGTTGTAAAATAGTATGATAGGAAGCAATGATACTAAAGCATCGTGACAAAAGCATGAGAGGAGCACTTTAAGAAGGAGCTCCTGAAAACCTCACTAATAAACAACATTGATGGAAGGCAGCCATCAAGATCAAGGGTCATCATTCAATAATCAATATGGAAACAAGTGCTGAAATTTTCTAATGGAGTTCTTTATGGATTCACTGGTTAGAAAGAACGCAAAAGGTTTCATCGAGAATTCTATGTTACAGAATTCTGGGATTAGGATATGATGACATATTGATGAAGCAGGTCAAGGGAATGAAGTTCTTCATTTTAGTAAAAATAGCTAAAGGATGACTCAAAGGGAAAAATATGAGGTACATATATTTATATGCTAACTCTGGATGCTGAGAAGTCATGTGGTTGCAGGTTATGAACTTCTATGATCTACGGAAGGAAGATCTCTAACAAATGAAATTAAATGTCACTAACAAATGAAATTAAATGTCTTCATATGGAATATGAGGCAGTTGTAAGCAAACAAGGAAGTGGCTACTGGAAGTTCCTGGGATGAAGCTATGTGGAGAAAGAATGGAAGAGATCATGAAGTGAAACCATGTAAAGAGACGATTATCATCCAAAAGCCAAGAAGATGTGACTAGGAGATCTCCTAGAAAGATATATGGACTCTAATAGAAGTATGGTAAAAAAGAAGACCCTTGACAATACATATATTTAGGAGATGTGTCAATCTGAATAGAGGATCCCAAAGCCTACAGGAAGATGTCATGGTGTAAGATCATCACTAAGGTAACTTTCGATTTAAAAGTTCTTACATATATGTTTATCTGGATGAGTTTATGCAGAGTTGCCAATCATATGGAAGGATGTAAGATCCTTGGGAGGAAAGCAACATGGCATTAAGGTGGACCAAATGAGAAGGACTGATGAATCACTTTCAGGTGGATGACATGACTCATGGATGAAAGTGACGGATGATTTGTGCCCTATGCAACCAAAAGTTGAAGATTCCTCAATATCGAAATAGATTACATCGAGGGGAGGAATTCTTCATGAGTAGTTGGGTGTCTCACCATTGTTGTTGCAGGTCCCTGATTGACAGGGAGCCTGGTGGTAAGTTTATTGCTTGGAAGAAACTTGAACTATGTCCTTCCTGAGTTAAGAGGAAGTGACATATATGATTCTCTAATACATGGAGGATTGGGTAATCATCTGGCATTCGATACTCTTTGAGAATGTGATAGGGCATTCAAGATAAAAGTAGTCGAGGACCAAAATTCATTGAGGGTTGGCTACCGAAGAGAAGAATAGTCCAAGAAGGTCCTACTCTAGGAACACCTGGGTGGAGTATTGTTGAGAATTTGGAGGGGCGGTGATTAATTCAAATTCTTCCCTTGAAAATTACTTGTGAGCTTACTTGATTTACTTATGTCTTCTCTTATTAGCTTATTTAGACTTTCATCCAGTTAATTACCAAAATACAAGAGACACAAATTTAGGCTCTTTAAGCCAGGGCAAAACCTCTCCCTCATGGAGAGGAAAACCCAAGATAAATTCTTCTTATAGACTTTCAAATGACAAGTACCATGACCATGACACAGACCCTTGACCTTTGTATACCTCCAAGACCTTGTGTCACTGCTTCTTCCTTGACTCCTTAAGTTGATCCTTCTTTTCTGCACCGTCCTGCACCATCCTGCACCTTTCTACACTAGAACTAGAGAGCTCGGTCTCCACTTGAATTCTTCCTTCTTTAAGATATCAACACCTTGTCATGATTGACTAGTGCACACCTTGCACTTCTACATAACCTTGTTGGTTGGTCTTCAATCTATACATTGATCTTTACACACCATGACTCATTTTGCTGGACAGTTCACCCTCCCTTACATTATGTAGATACCCTTTACTTGTATTGTATCACTTTGTTGAGCAGACACACATTACTTTACACTTAATCTAATTATGTCCCTTCCTGAGATTACCTTCCTGAAATCTGCACCAAAAACAGTCCTCCAACTTCATATCTATTACAGACCCTAATCTGAAATCCTTCTTTGTTGATATGTGCCTCTTTACACCAGTACGCAGTGCTATTCTCGCATTTCCTTCAATCCTGAAATTCCTGCAATTTAGTCCGAAAATCTCAGACAAGTTTGAATATGTTCTTGTAATTTTTGCGCAGATTTATGGGCTATTTATAGTTGTTTTAACCTATAATTAGCTCCTCCTTTCGAGATTCTTCAATTTGAAAGTGACCATGTACATGTATGAATAACTCCCTAGTTAAGAGGGAGTGTTGGAAAGTGTAACTAGGATCAGTGTTCATATTGACTATGTAATTATGTATTTATGTAAGAAAGAAGATAAAGATAAAAATATATATTTTGCGTATGCTTGCCTCATGGGTTTCATGAACAAGGTTTTAGTATAGGTCAATAGACTTCTTGATGTCTATTAGGATTTGCCTTTTGGTTATAAATGTATTTAAGAGTCATGTATATGAAGAGTCTTGTCAAAGGAATATGCCTCAAGACCTTGTCATTTAATCGAGAAGAAATGGCTCAAGACAACCCTCAATTCAACCTCCTTAACGTTGGAAGATAAGCCCTACAAGTCGACCTATAAGCAGTGGTGAAGTCGGCCTACAAATAGTCAGTAAGGTCGGCCTAAATCCTGAAGAAGTGCATTGTACAAAAGGATTGTCTGCGGCTCATTTGAAGAGGAACAATTCGAACAAGCTCTAAGATTTAATGCGAGTTTTTCAGGACTAAGACATAGTACGAAAGTAGCAAAACAGAATTGCGGATTGAAGCCTAAAAGGACAAATCTTCAAGAAGGTAACTCGATTAAAAGGATCTGTGGTATATACGAAATTACAGGGTTATTCTTTGGTGCGAAATAAGGACAGAGTTACAGCAAAGTGCGAAGTAAGGTAAAGGATGCTCCAGTGAAGTGAAAAGATATAATAAGCTAAGAAGAAAAGACTTAAGTGAAAGAAGTAAGCCCACAAGTAATTATCAAGTAGAGAATTTGAATTAATCATCGCCCTACCATATTCTCAACAAATGTTTCACACTCCACCAAGTTGGAATGACACTAGGAATAGTTGGGCCAAATATTAAGAGACATTGGGGAAATTGTTGTGAGGATTAGGAATCGTTTGAAGGCAGTTGAAGGCCACCAAAAGAGTTAAGTAGATGAATACATAATTCAAAATAATTTTGCAGTTGGAAAATACGTCTTCTTGAGGATTAAGCCTAAAAAGAGTTCCTAGAAGCTTGGGAATTACTCAAAGATTTCACCTAGCCATTGTGGAAAAATTCAGAGCTTAGAGAGGATTACGTTGTTTGCATATAGGTTTGCATTATCACCTATTGTTAGCATGCATGTTTTTCATCACTGAAGCAAGGGTATGCGTACCCAGGGTGGGGTTCGCGTACTCGAACCCGATTCACGCACCCAAGCACCGTAAACAAGTTCAGGTTCTTCTCAAACGCACCCTTCCGAACCCAATTCGGGTATGGAGAACCCAATACTCTGAAATTTAAAAATGGGTTTTTTCTTCGTAAAAGGGTGCACTTGGTACCTCGTAAAAGGGTGCATTTTTCCCTGAAAATGGGTACGTGGAGGCTACGCCTACTTAGTTAGTCATGGATGATGGATGAGCAAGAGCCTCCAAATGAGAGTGCCTCCCTAAAGACCCTGTTGACTGATGAGCTTAGTGATGTTGATCATGATGACATGGATGCTAATGAGTTATGGCATGGCTTCAGGAAGCCAAATCAGTTATCTTGAGACTTGTTCATTGTTCAATTTCACATTTTTTTGGAATTTTCTATTTCATGTTTGGAAATGCCTAAAGGCAAAATTTTGAATGTGTGGTGACAATGGAGTCTTGGACATATAATATATATCTATTATCATTATTTGTATCTCTCTACTTGATATTAAATTTGATATTTCAATGTGAATGTGCAATGTTTTATTTTTCTTCTTGTAAATTGTAAGATTTCAAAATTGAGAACTCAAATTTCAAATTATATATACATACCCTCGACAAACCCACGCATCCTGTTTCAAAAAGTGACGTACCTGTCCTTGTACCCATACCTGAACCTGCATTTCCTGGCAACTTAGTTTTTCATATTTCTTTATTAAAGAAATGTGTAAATAATCTAAATCACAATCTTGATTGTGCTTTGATTCAGGTTTAATTGGAAGGAGAGTTTAGGACAAGGCCAATACACATACTCCACAGGAAGGTCATAATACTCTACGATCAAGACATCTACTAATCATATTGATTACCAAACCGATGTATATATATACACCCTGTATGTTATAATCAGTATTTGGTTTGTCGAATGGAAGTATTAAGGTCAGGATATATACTAAGTTACTAACCAAGTCTTAGCAGTATAACAGGAATTGCAAACCTGACCAGGGTCGATTAAAAAGCCAGGTTTAGGTTTAGATTCCTAGGTGCAGCCCTGGAAAGTGCATTTGAGACTTGTGCTTAGATGAGTGCACCAATGTGGACATTTATAAGCATTCCAGTTTGGTCAAGACAAGCTAAATACCGAGCAAAAGTAACATTCTATAGACAGATCCATGAACAGCAGAAAGGGGAAAATTTTGCATATTGTTGAATTTCAAAACAAGATTCTTAATGACCAGCTTGTACCCATACCTGGACCTGTGTTTCCTGGCAACTTAGTTTTTCATATTTCTTTATTAAAGAAATGTGTAAATAATCTAAATCACATTCTTAATTGAGCTTTGATTCAGATTTAATTGGAAGGAGAGTTTCGGACAAAGCCAATACACATGCTCCACAGGAAGGTCATAATACTCTACGATCAAGCCATCAACCAATCATATTGATTACCAAACTGATTTTTATATATATATCCACCTGTATGTTATAATCAGTATTTGGTTTGTCAAATGGAAGTATTAAGGTCAGGATATATACTAAGTTACTAACCAAGTCATAGCAGTATAATGGGAATTGCGAACCTGACCAGGGTCGATTAAAAAGACAGGTTTATGTTTAGATTCCTAGGTGCAGCCCTGGAAACTGCATTTGAGACTTGTGCTTAGATGAATGCACCAATGTGGACATTTATAAGCATTCCAATTTGGTCAAGAGAAGCTAAATACCAAGCAAAAACAACATTCTATATACAGATCCATGAACAGAAGAAAGAGGAAATTTTGAATATTGTTGAATTTCAAAACAAGATTCTTAATGACCAGCTTTCTACTCTTGTATTTTATCCAAATATGGTTAAATTTCAATATATCTGCTGCACGGACACCTGAAAAAACACACATAGCTACCTATAACAGCATCTGTGAGTCAAATTAGTCCTGCAGGTTTTTATCTATCAAATTGATGGAGAGCTCAGTGTATCTCTATCATCACTGAAGAAAGACACTTTTCAGGTTTTCTGTCATTTGACATGGATACCGGAAATAATTTTCTATGCTAAATTTATAAAATATGCATTGTAGCCAAGTATGGTATCACTAACAACATGTGCATTGAAATCCTGGATAATGAATATATATGATACAATTGATGTTCTTCACAACCTGTTGCAAGCATATTTATACAACACCAGGGATATTTTATATGTAATATGCACATTTGATTAATAATCTCTGATAAATGCTATGACCTATATGTGTATTCATAATAAATGATAACAATGATATGAATTGATATTAAATTATATCAGTTTTATAGTAAAACATTCCATGATTAAGCCATAATCAAATCGACTGCAATTTATTGATGCAGATTAAAAAGAAAGAATAGTCAAGCATATGAAAGCTGCTGGTCGAAGACAACCACAGATAGGTGAGAGAACTCTATTGCACTAGATCGTTAGTATCCATTAGCAGTGGGATTGCATGAGGTACACAGTTTAAGATGGATGAGTCATACTGAATTTTAACATGAAATCTCAACTGATACCAGGTAATGTAGTAATGCATAACTCTGAATATTTTGATCCTCGAAACAAAGCAATTGGGAATTTGTAGCTGTTTTCATAACGTGAAGGCAGCCTGGTTCAAAGATGGGAGGATAATAATTTATTTGTTGTCACACAAGCAACTCCTAAATGGACTCGTCATAAAGCATCTCATGGGAATTTCAGAAGGTGCTATGAAAAACGTGTTTTACCTAACTCCTAAGGTAAACTATGGGAGACCAATAAATTATAATACCCTTGCTAAATCTTCCAGAGAAATCCTACTGAAACCTACACAACCAAAACTTAATGCCATGATATTCTTTGCAAAGGTCATTGGAAGGAAAGCCACAAAGTACACCAAAAGGGTGTCTCAATGCAGCTGTAAGCACTATCATCACAAAGAAAACCAATGAATTTGCCAAAAGTGTATTTCGAGAAAAGCCACTCTCTCTCCCTCTTTATAAATATCAACAGTTTGTCTGTTGATCCCAGTGATAACCACTCCCCTCAGAAATGGGATGAGACAATTCCATATTATAATTTTCTTCACTTAGCATAAGCAATGAATCTAAATCAGGTCGTGGGAACAATAGTTTCAACCGAAAAGCATCAACACCATTCAAGTAATATCTAAAGAGCCTTTTTACACGGATAAATCCCAAATTTCCATATAATGCAAGGGCTCCCTTGTTTGTAACTTCTGCCTCCAGTGCTACCTGTGCAAACCACAATGTCAATGCAATCTGCCAAGATGGAAAATATTTGTATGGATCATTTGTGACAAAACAAACCATAAAGGAAAAGGCTTGCAAATTTCAAAATACGTATGTTGCCATTACATATTCCAAAAACAATTGTCGCCAACCTTAATCCACATACAACCATTTTTAAGTGACTAGATATATCAACTAAAACGGTGAATGGGTGGGTTTAGAATCACCATATTTTCAATTCTAAGAAGCAGGTAAGCAGCATACATTTTTTTATTTATATTCAAGTATCAATGTTAAATATTCATAGATGTGAGAATATTTTATGCCATTTCTTTCATAAACAGTATATCAAATTTCATCTTTTTTTTCTGAAAATTTTTCATGTTTTCTGTTTTTATAATCTTTGTTGTCATTTTGTACTTCAGAATAGGTCGTGTGCCACTAACCAAAAAATTTCAAAATCAAATTTTGAGACCAGAAACACCTCATCTGCACAATAAGTTGTCAGGGAACACACAGGAAACACATCACTAAAATTTTCATACAGCAAGCAACTTGGAGACATTTTGAGTGGTCTTTCCGAGGGCTTTGTACCAGTTTCCTGGAAAAGAAGGGGTCGAGCATAGGAAACCAACCATTGTCACAGGGAAACAACAGATGGCTTGGTTTTATCAACAAGGAACTTTCTTTAGTGGACTGGCAAATCATTCCAAATCTTTTCTAGCTCAAGGAATTTGCTGAAAATCTAATGTCTGTTGACAGATGAACCAAAACAAAAATAAATAAATAAATAACCATATAAGGCTCCAATGTAACTAGGAGCCCATAATCCCAATTTCAAACATACACATTTGCATGTACACAGAAGCCTCTGCCTAAGGAGGGGTCAAACACTTTTAAGAAAAATATGAATTTATGCAGTGTACACGTATTCATAAAAACAGTTGACTAAAACAGTTATCTAACATGTCAAAACCCTAACATTAATTTATCACATCTAAAGCAGGCCATTGTCTTCATGAATATGCATTTTCCTGGTAAGTTCATAGAAAAACTGAATAAATAGACATGAGTAGAAAAGTTAGGTTGTATTTGGGGTGTAAATATCGTGAGATCCATGTAAACACAATTTGAAACCCCTGTTATGATTTGTTTTAACTTTTAAGCCTAGATTGTTTTTTCCTAGAAGTTAATATGGTGCTTGTGTCTGTTTCTAACTATGACGCAACCAAAAGAGATTTTAGTCATGCTTTTAGGAGCATGTTCATAAATGTTAACATCACTATCAGGCATCGTGATATTTTTATATTGACTGCTTATCATCAAACTGATTGTTATTACACTTGAGGTCTTGGAAAACTCTAACACAAGTTCCAGTAAAGACAACTTTATAAGGAAGAGGCACAAAAGACAAAACATAGAGTGCTGACCTGTTATTGAAATTAGATACTATTTGTATGCATGAATGACAGTGAGAATTCATGGCTCCTTGAATATTCTTTCCAGCCAAAGTTTTGAAAATGGAATTGCTTCCGATAACTGTTGCATAAAAGGCCTCATGATGGCATTGTCTGTCATCCTTGGTCATGTGATCAACGATATCGTACACTATTTAGGTTACAGTTAGGCCTACTATAACCTTTTGTACATATGCACGACTAAAGAAAGAGTTCCGCCTACTATTATATTAGTACGGAATGAAACACTACAGCATATTGATCTGCAACAACTTTGTAGCCATTTCATGATTGATTTTACTTGATGTTGAGAAAAATTGAAAATACGCTGGATATATAATTCAAGTTGAATTGTACCTTTTAGTTTTAAGAATTTAATTGCTAGAATTTACAATGGATAAGCTCTCTTAAGTTGTTTTAGCATACATAATAAGTGTAATTTTTTTGGACAAGTTGCCCATTGTTATAAGGTATCTTAAGAACAAATACATGCATATGCACACATACATTTATGATAAATCTCAACAATGCTAGATTGACCATGTTACCCACCAAAAGTGGGTCACCACATAGGATAATTTTTCTTCTCATCGTCTTTTCCAGCCAGCAGCCAACAGCCCCTGAGAGCCACCTTGTAGCCGATGTGACGTGCCATACATAGCTCCGCCACCTGCATCAGTCATGTGTACCCTTGCTCATTTGCCAGGATCACATGTTGGAAGCTGGGCTTCTGGTCAAAAGGTACTTTATTCATTTTGCATTTGGGTGCTTATGCTTGTTTGTATTTGGGCATTTTGGCATGAACTATGGGGTGACTTGGAAGGAAGAAGGGTCTTGGCCGTAGTCTTGTTATTTCACCTTAAATGGGGGGTTAATTGTCTGTCCTAGTCCAGCGGGACCACCTCTAATGGCTTATTGCTTTAGGAAGGGGCACTACTTCAGAATCCATGATTGAGATAGTGTGTCCCATCTATCCCCTTTCCATACTTATCACTCCCCTCCACACATTACGAGCCCTTATTCCACTTCCCTTCTCCAGGTCCACTTGACCATGGGTCCATTGGGATCTACCACACCCCCTTCCCTTTTCCACATACCTAGGTCGGGCCTGGAAATGTTGTCACAGGAGGTTAATGCAGCTAAAAGAAAAAGAAAAAGCATATCATGACCACAAACAAGAAACAAAGGAAATAAAATTATAAAATGCAAAAGAATGGTCTGGACATTAACATTAGCACGTGGGCAAAAGCCAAGCATCAGCTTTGCCCCTTATCATATGGCCATCACCCGGTTCTTGTGGCCAATATTGCCCTATCAAATCATTAAAAAGGAACCCTTGCATGTCCCAACCACCAGTGGCCAATGAACTGCCCCACTACTAAGGCGGTAACCACTGCTATATATCATTCAAAGCATGCTCTCATTTCCTACAGCTTCGAGCTATAATACAAAGAAAAATCAATAAAAAGCAAAAGGTAATAAAAGGGGTGGAAAACAAAGGTCAAAGTAACTCATGCATCCATGATTGCTCGCTCCTCACATGTGTACACACAATATGTGAAATCCCTCATCATTGCTACCCCTTTGACCATGGTATTTGGCCTTGAGACCCCTTATCCCTTTCCATCATTATTATTCACATGACACATATCAATTGAAGGGAGGACTGAGGACATGTCACTTCCCTTTAGGGGTTGGAAACACCTAATAGGTTCTTGTATTAGCCACTCCTACCTAGGGACGTGACACCATTACAAGACTAAGGCCCCAATTTTGGAAGAGACATTGTATGAAGTGTCACGTTGCCCATTACTTGCAAGCTTGGTTCAATTAGATACAAAAATGGTTAAATGTGCCTAATGTCATAATTTGCAACACTAGATATTATGTTTGATTGGCAGGTGGTTTCATTATGGGTTGGGCAACTTAACTAGGACCCAAGTCCACTAGAGGATTATATTGACAGCCACAGGTGTTGCATTGAGAGCCATTGGTCCCCAGACATTCATAGAGCATCAAGTGCATTCATGGGCACCTTCAACATCCACAACTTCCGCACTTTGCCCCACATTATTCACAGGATGATGAACATGGAAAAGTTTGCCCCCGGTCGGCTTAACATGTATATATGGTGTGGCAGTTGATCCAAGGCCCAGACGATGTTTGACTCATTCATTGAGACATGGGAGGGCTTGTACCATCTTCAATGACCTCAATATTGGAGCAGAGATAGAGATCTAGCCACATGTAGACCCATGAGACCCAACATTGTGCTCCAAAATCACTTTGAGGGGCTAAAGGACGATTTAAACATAAGGCTAGGCAACAACCACTAGGCCATGATTTTAGAGGCTCCCTACACTTCATTCGACACAAGAAGGCTTCAACGCAAGCCCTAGGAGGGCCTACGGCTAGATGACGTCAGCATTTTGGCCTTTCTATTGGGGATTTATCTTATTTGCACATTCGTTACTAGGTCAACCTGTGACCTAGAGGATTTGTCTCACATTATTTTATAATTTTGGGGGCTTATAGGCCTAATTCAAGCTAGTAGGACATGTATATATTGAAGATCACTTCATTTGATCATCATTACTTGGAAATTTAGTACCTTTTTTAGGAACTCGCATTTGCTTCTTTCTGGCTTGGAGATTCCTGGAATGCATTTTGATGTGTGGAAGCCAAATTTGGATTGTCTTTGGAGCTATTCTAAGGAAAATGTATGGATATATGGCATGTTATTTTGTTTTTGCTTTTTATTGAATATTATCATTTTAAATGTCTAATGTATGGAACTATTGCTTCTAGATTATGCTAGTTTGTGCCCTAATTTGTTGAAGATAAATTTTGAAGGCAATATCTAGATGAATGTTGCATATGTTACTCATGCATAACATGTAATGAATGACCCTATTGGTGAATCTTTTAAAAGCTCTCCCAAGAAACTCCATTTATCCTTGAGTGGGTAAATGTTGGAATTTCGATACCTAGAGCATCAAATTTCGGCCTCCTTAACATCGAATTAGGCTTATCTAGAGCATTATTGAGTCCAAATGCCCAAAGGCTAAGTTGCACGAAGTGCCGAAACGTTTCAGAATTTCCGAAACGGGTACGTTTAGAAACATTACCTTCTAAAAATGGAATCGCCAGCCGAAACGTCGACCAAGTCGTCATATATATATATATATATATATAAAGAAATTTATAAATAAGTGAACAACACATTATCTTACAAGAAAAAAGGGAATAAGACCCACAGATGAGAATTTAGAAGGAAAACCAAGTCTATATTAACTCAAATAGATGATTACATGATTGTCGAGTTTCGGGCGAGTTTCGGGTACAGGTATGGCTTGAAACGCCGAGTTCCTAGAAGTTTCGTTCAACATGGCCCAAAGGACAAAGCAATAGTCCAAGTCTTCAATTATCAACCTCAAATTTTCTCCATAATTTTCTCTTCTCAAATTCGGTCCTTTTAAGGCTAGGGAGGAAACCTGGGGCCTGGGGCCTGCAGCAAAATTTAAGGGCGACTTTTTGGTAATTTGAGAGCCTAAACATCAAGAGATAGATCTAGGCTACCTAACTTATCGATTTGGTGGGCATCCCCTCAAATTTCATCCATAAAATCCCTTTCCCTAGTTGTTGCCCTAAGAGGGAAACCCTGATTTCTTCTTCCTCAATTTGAGGACTTCTTTGAGGGTTTTAATGAGCCTTGGATTAGTTAATTATCATCACAAGGAACCCTTTCCCATGGGCCTTGACTGTTGAAGATGTAACTAGTGTCGGTCTTCATAAATGTAATTTGTATCATGACTTGATGTAATCATTGTACTTGTCAAAAGAAAGAAAAAAAAGATATATTTTAGTAAAAGAAAAATTTATTTATTTGTAAATGGGTTTCTTGCCCGTGATTTTTGTTCCTAGGTCAAGCAACCATTGAGTGCTCTAGTGAGTCGAGTAAAAGTCATAATGTAAAGTCCCTTGTGGACTCATGTATCAATGAAAAAGAAACATATTATGTAATTGAAAGGTCTAGAAACCACCAAGGTGATCAGGTCAGCCAACTCCTTATGTCGGCCTTGAAGAGGCATGTGCACCCACAAGAAGGCCTATAGAAAGAAGAGGATTCGACTGCTTTTGACACACTTGAGTACTCCACTTTCTTGAGCATTCTAAGGTTGGAACAGACGTGTGGAGAAGAAGGAAGGCAAAAAAGGATCTCTCTCTTGTTTTGGTCTTCGACGAGTTTCTCTCTCCTATCTCACAAGTGTGAATTACAAAAAAGTGGGTGACTGACCTGGTTCATATTTGGTGGTTTTGTCTTGGTTATAGGTCTTGGAAGTCTTCATTGAAAGTGATTCTATAAGAAGAGTTATCTAGGTTTTGCCCTAGCTTGGAACCTATTTTTGGTGTCCCTTTGCATTATGATCTTCTTGTTTGGATTTGTTTTGATTATGACCAGAATAAAATAATGATGATGTACAAATGTAATACTAATGACAAGCACTTGTCAAAGTTAAAGAGAAATCTATAAGAAAACCCTAATATACCTCTTCCCTAGATTTCTCAACATCGAATCAGAGCTTCGTTCACATACATATGGGCAGGAAGGAAATCACAAAAGATTACAAGACGAACAAAGGAAGTCTTTTACCCAAGGTTGAGCTCCTAAAAAAGAAAGATTTGAATTCTAGGCCTATTTACAAGCTGTAATTACCGTGATAACACTGAAGTCCTAAGCAAATAGAGAGAGGGTTTTGAAGAGTTTAAAAGCTCTGTTTTAAGGGACCTAGAGGCTAATCTTCTAGCACAAAGAAGGTCAAGTCCATCAAGCCAAGAATCGAAGTCCTGGGCACATTCTACAAGGGCTAAAATCATTGCTAAAAGAAATCTGAAATTTGGTGTTATCTCATAAGATCTGAATCTCACATGTTCTGGGTACTTTTTGTTTCTCATAGTAAACAAGGAATAACCTTTATGATCAGTTAGAAAGGCAAGCTTTAAGAGAAATTTGAGGTCTAAAATGGGCCTCCTAAGGAAATAATAAAATAATAGCTAAACCAATAAAATAATATTTATGAATTTTCAATTCACTTTTTTCACCACAATCCATGTAACCATAGTTAAATTTAATTCAAAAATTGTACCAAAATAAAATTAATAAAAAATTTGTATTGATGTGACAATAAATAAGAATGAGCTTTTCAAGAAAAAGTCATTATCATTAAACAACTAATGCATTTGTCCTTTGTACTTAAATAACTTAAAATAAAATTTAAATTTAAATTTATAAATTCTTAATTATATTATATGCTATTAATTAAAATTTATATTATTTAAATTGTATAATAACATGTAATTAATATACTATATAAAAATAATATAATATAATATAATATAATAAATGTATAGGGATATGCATTATTTCTTTCAAGAAATATGAAATGACAATAATATATTTTTATTCAAAAACTGTGAAATGACATTTATTATGAGTACTTTACTTTGACTTTAAAAGTACTTAGAGCACTACCATGGTTAACCATGAGTTTTTATCCACCATTGAGAATGTGACAAGTAAGTACCTTTAACTCAATCAATGCCACCTCAACCATTATGGATGATGTCATCCCCTAAAATGTGATTGGTTCTCATAAAGTGAATTTTGATTGTACATTTTCCTTAGGAGGCCCATTTTAGACTTCAAAATTCCCCTAATGCTAGTGCAAAGTGTTAGTAAGACTAATAGGGTTGGTTGGAAGATTTGTTGTGTAACAAAAATCACTTTAAGAGAGGGAGTCAAGCCTCCTTAGACCTGGGCATGAGCCACAGTCATCTTGTGAAAGGGCTGAGACCCATTCTAAACATGTGCATTGAAAAACGAATTGTTTAGAAGGCTTGTCATCTATCCTTAAGCTCACTACAGTCACCCTATAGGAGGAATCGAAAATTTTGGGCATAAGTGTTTTGGATAAAGTATATCCACAATCATATTCAAAGAAAGTCGAAGCGCCTATTGTAAAGAAGCTTCAGTGATTTGGAGGAGTTGAGCCTCCTACCTCAGTTGTGGGCTTAAATGTATTCACTGTCACCTTAAAAAAAGGGTCGAGACCTTTTCTACAGACCTATGCATTAAGAAAACTATGGAACGAATTAAGTTTGTCATCCATCTAAAGGAGAAACACAAGCAGTTTTGTACATAAGTGATATAGAGGACAAGAACTTATGTCAAAAAGGCAACAATCCTATGGCATATATACACAAAGTTCGACCCTGAGAAGTCACATAGAAAGTTGACACCTGTTTCGAGCATACATATATATATAACTTGAAGTTTGTGTCTTGGAAAGCCCTACTTATAGGGTCTTCTCAAGTCTTTGAAACCTATTCTCCCTGTCACGTTTAAGGACAGATATCCCTACAGTGGAGAGAGGAAGAAGCTATAGGTAGTTGTGATTATGTAACAGTGGGTTTCTGAGTTTTTGAAGTAACAATCTCCTATATATAGTGGTGGGAAGCTTCAATATCCATCTTGAAGTCTTGTAGAAGAGCATAGATATTGTTGAAGATATGTTGAGAGATAATCTTGGCAAATATCTTAGATCTCTGTCTCCAGAAAGGAAGAAACCACAATCTTGCATCAGTGATAAAAAAAAAAGATCTTTGAAAAGGAATAGACTCCCTGGAAGCACTGATAGAAGATCACCTTGAAGACTTGAAGTTGTCACAAAAGTCAAGGGTAGTAACACTATTGTTTGGAGGGAGCAAGTCAAGGTCTCAAAAGAAATGTTTGATCACCTTTTGATAAGAAGATCATGGCATCCTAGAGAAAACCTTATAGCAGCCTCTATGATCATGAAGGACAAAGGTACGTTATCACAAAGTATGTACAATATGTTTATTTGTTAAACATGAAATATTTTAGGGTTAGTTGGTTGTATGGTACTAGGGTTTGTAGTTTTTGTTGTTTTTGAAAGTTGTTGATGTCTAGGATTGTAAACCCTAGATGGTATGTGGAAATCCATAATCATATAAAAACCCTAACCCTAACCTGCTTGTTCCCTCATCAAAACCTATTTCTTGATTTCTTGTATGGATTGAAGAGTATGATAAGTTGAATATGACATAATGTCCCAAGATCTAGGGTTTGTACTTAAAAACCTTAGGAGTACATTCTCTAAGTTTCCATGGAAACCTTAGATTGACAGATTGACATCATGCTTTTGTTATCGCATATTTTGCTTGGTTGTATTTGTCAATGAATATTGCAGGTACAAGAAGTAAAGGAAGATGATGGCTAAGTAAAGCAAATCCCTTGTTTTTGGCAAGCATGATGAGAGGAGGGAACTGTAAAGGGCCCTGGAAAATGGTAGATTGGTAATCTAGTTGATGAGAGGAGGGAACTGTACAGGCCTTGGAAAATTGTAGATTGGTAATCTAGTTGGATCGTTGGGCTCTCTGATATAAAGTAAGATTCTTAAGGAGAATGGCCATGAAAATATGAATGTCTGGTAAAGAAGATTGTCTAGAAAAATCCGTTATACAAAGGCACGATGCATTGATAGCAGTCATAGTGATAGTAAAGAAACTCGTGCAGCAGTTGGTTAGTAAGAGTCACTTAAGGATCCTCCATTGAATGACTTCATGAGAAGATTTCTTCACCTCGTGAAAAAGGACCATCAAGATATTGCAGACATTTTCTACTCTCTCAGATTTAGAGCAAGCTTCCTAGAAGTTTTGTCGATACAATTTCACCATGATGAAGCCTCGTTGTCAAGATGGGGAGCATTTTGAAGAAGACTAGATGATTGATTGCAGTAAAAGGTTGCAGGCATATGTCTCCTTTGATTTAGTTAACTCATGTTTTCAGTTTGCAAGAAGAGCAGGTTTCACGCATATATCTAGTTGCATAAGCATGATGTGCCATGGACTTCTTTGGGCTCTTTTGGATGAAGACATGAGGATAGTGATCAACATCTGATATGGTCTCATAAAGTATGCAAAATTGTTGACTTGAGAGGGAGCTGCAGAAGCTATGACACCGTAAGCCTGATATGAAGATGACTCTGCTTGTTTAGATGTTTGAAGGAAGACCATGATGAAGGATGTTGATGGAGACAAGACATGACATCTTGTGAAGAAGCTATCTAATGACTAATATTCGATCTGTTTTTGCTACCTAAGAAGATGCATTACAAGAAGATAATAATGATGACTTAATTCCATGAATTGAGTAGCTGACTTTGGAACTTGGTCCAAAGGATTTGATGACATTGTACACCATGATCACAAAAAGAACGCTGACAAGAAAGGTAGTAAGTTTCCTATAGTTGATTGGTCATGTCTTGGAAGATCACTTTCCCGATGTTCAAAGGGAGCGAGATTAAAACTCTATGATGTTTGGTTCGTGAATATGTAGCTGATGAACATTGATGATATGGAAAGTGATGGTGTACACTGTCTAGTTGAATAAATTTTTTTATGAGGAAGGGCTCTGTGATGTTCAAAGAGGTCAAGGCTCGCACGTGTGATGATGATAAAGCCCTGAGAGCTACTGTCATGAACTTGGAGATCATAGTAGCCGATGATGGACACTTCTCCCTAATTGGGAGGGAGATCCTCCCTCGATGAGAGGGAGTGACAGATACAGTTATCTGCTTCATGTGTCATGCACTAGACTAGGACTAGCAGTCGTAAGTCTTAGTGAAGGCCATGAGGAGAGAATGGCGTCTGAAGGATTGGGCAAGCGTATGAGACCGATACTCCTTGAGGATCATAAATCCAAGATAGGTAGTAGTCTCATGACCAACAATCTTTGAGGATCTGACAGGGTATCCAAGACAAGAGACTATAAGAGGACCGATATTCATTGAGGATTGGGATTCCAAATTAAGAATTGACCTAGATGGACATATATTGTGAACATCCGGATCAGGTATGTGCCTTGAGAGGTAGTGTGGTGTCCCACCTAAAGCCTCCCAGCATTGTGGTCTGACCAATTGAGAGATAGAGCTTGTTAGTCAAGGCCTTGCTATGTTGACAATGTTGGTTGTATATTGATCATAATGTTGATATTTACAAGATGGCTTACCAATCTGACTCTTCTTATGAGAACTTTTCAATGGAAGTATTTTCCTTGTACCTGTGGTCAATTATGAGTACCTCCCTAGTTAAGAGGGAGTGTTGAAGATGTAAATAGTGTCGGTCTTCATAATTGTAATTTGTATCATGACTTGATGTAATCATTGTACTTGTCAAAAGAAAGAAAAAGAAAATATATTTTAGTGAAAGAAAAATTTATTTATTTGTAAATGGGTTTGTTGTCCATGATTTTTGGTCCTAGGTCAAGCACCCATTGAGTGCTCTAGGGAGTCATGTCAAAGTCATAATGTAAATTCCCTTATGGGCTCGTGTATCAATGCAAAATAAACGTATTATGTAATTGAAGGGTCTAAAAACCACCAAGGTGAACAAGTCAGCCAACCCCTTATGTCGGCCTTGAAGAGGCATGTGCACCCACAAGAAGGCCTATAAAAAGAAGAGGATTCGACCTCTTTTGACACACTTGATTACTCGATTTTCTTGAACATTTTGAGGTTGAAACTGTTAGAAAATCAGAAAGGCAAAAAGATTTTCTTTATTATGATAATTACTTGTGATTTTTCTCATGTTCTTATTAACTTTCTTGTGTTCTTCGTTCATCAAGCAATTACCAAACCATAGCACGAAGATCAAAGACACTAGATGTAGGCGAACAGTCAAGGAAAAACCCCACTCTAGGGGAAAACCCAGCCAACAACTCTTCCTTCAATAGTTTCACGAGATAATCCAAGACTCCTTGACCTAGACACAAACTTCCTCCAATCACCAAGTCAGCCCTTTCCTTCTTCTGTAGATGATAGCCTTCCAACACTATCTTCGACCTAGAATGGCAGCAACAACAACAACAACACTTTGATGAAGTAGAAACTTTGATTTAGCAACTTCGACCTAGCATCAACTGGCAGCAGCAACTGAACTTTGACCTAGGTGCAGCACTTCGTCCTTGAAGTAGTACTTTGACCTTAAAGCAGTACTTCGACCTTGAAGCAGTACTTCGACCCTAAAGCAACACTTCGACCTTGTAGTAATAGCCCAGAACTTCGATCTTGATGCAGTACTTCGATCCTGTTGCAGTAGTTCAGGAAATACACGTGGGAGAGATAGATGCCCTAAAACTTTGATCCTACAACTTCGCACTTTTTCATTGCTTCTTCTTGGATATCGAACTTGTGTGTGTGATAGTCTCCAAATGAATCGAACTAAATTGTATATATACGCTTTTTTGGAGTTTGAATTACCTTCTTATAGGCCGACTTGAACAAGTAAGGGCTGACTTAGTGTGGAGGTGACAAAATTCATTTTTGACTCAAAAATAATTCTTCTTACATGATTCAAAAGCCCAAGAAGGGTCTCATTAGATGTAAAATGACTCTAATGACTCAAAATAAATACTAGAAGTCCTCAATGGGGCCTTTGACCTAAAACATGATGACCCATGCTTTAATATGTCATAATAATAATAATAATAAATTTTTCTTTTTCTTTCTTTTGATAAATACATATCATTATGACTCAAATACAATTATTAAGATTGAACCTAGTTACATTCTTCAACAGGAACAAAGGTGCAAAGAAGAAGGAAGGCAAAAAAGGATCTTTCTCTTGTCTTGGATGAGTATCTCTCTCCTATCTCACATGTGCAAAGTACAAAAAAGAGGGTGGTTGGTTTGGTTCTTATTTGGTGGTTTGGTCTTGATTAGAGGTCTTGGAAGTCTTCGTTGAAAGTGATTATATAAGAGGAGATCTTTGGGTTTTACCCTCGGTGGGTTTTGCCCTAGCTTGGAGCCTATTTCTGATGTCTCTTTGCATAATGATTTTCTTATTTGGCATTTGTTTTTATGATGAAAAAAACATAATAACGATGATATACTAATGTAATAATAATTACAATCACTTGTCAAAGTTAAAGAGAAATTTGTAATAAAACCCTAATATATCTTTGCCCTAGATTTCTCAACATTGACCTTGTGAATACCTATTACCATTGAAAAACCTCAAAACCCTATGTCTTGAGAGCAATTTGTCTTTGAGAGCAATTTGCTTCGTTGAAGCCTTCTATCATTATTGTGCCTCTCTTTGAATGAGCTCTAGTTGGGTCACTTTGTACCTTATCATTGGCATACATATTTTAAGTGATTCCTCCTTTACCAAGACTCCTACCATTGGTGTAAATCCGTAAAAAGCACAAGGTTTTCGTTGAGGTGACATTGGGCCTCTACCCCATTGTTAGCACTTTGTCTAGTTTTTGTCATGTAGGGTTTCCCTCTCCAAGGCCTGCTAGATTTTGTGGTAACATTTCGTTGCCATTGTCGGGGACACAAAGTGAGTGTCTTATCCCCATACGAAAATATAGATCCTTATTTGGAAACTCCATTGGAAGAATGAAACCCTTGTTCTTCATTGAACTCTAAAATTCAATGCGTGCAGTGTGGAGCAAGCATCTTTGAAGAGATCTTAAATTCCCCCTGACGACTCCCCATTAGATTGTTATGCAAAACTTGAGGAGACGGCTCCTTGGGATTTGCATGAGGTTGACATAAAGAGTGTCTCCATATAGAAGAGGGGAAGTGGGAGATTAGCCATCTGACAATGACCCAATTTATGATACTGATGATGATATTGTCCCTCTTCCATCTTCTTCATATCACTACCACCCCTAGCGACAATGATGAGAATCATATGCCCAAGCTTGCTCTTCATCGAAAGCTAGTGGGCTTGGTTGTTGAGTTCTCCATTCTTTCGTTGCAAGAAAGGATCCAATGGCACAAGTTGGAATCCCCATTTCCCTTCCCATCCATGATCCTTGATTCATGCTCATCTTATTTTCCCACCTCCCACCCTTGTGATTCATCATGCCAATCCTGCCAAGGAGGATGTGAGATTTGGTTTCCCTATCTCTTGATCACTCATAGAATCTAATGATGTGTTGGTTACATTACCTATATGACTATACTTGGCTCAATGCATGGTGTATATGTCATGCTTATTAATGTAGGTGCATTGTATATTTTGTTTGCATAGCTAACATCATCATATCATGTTCTCATGCTAGAATAGTTCCATTTAGATTAGACTTGCATCTTAGTATATATTTACTTTTATGTATGGATTATTATTTTTATGAAAAACATGGGCAATTAAAGTACGGCTAATGCACATGCTACCAACAGTTGTTTTGTGATGTGCAAGTTACAGGCATGTTGTCCCAGGAGATTGATAGAGTTCTCATGAACTCACCATTCAAGTACATGGATCATGCGCTCTATTGTGAGCTCATGCCCCAATTGTAGCCATATGTTACCCACCAAAAGTGGGTGACCCCATAAGAGAATTGTTCTCCTAGTCATCTCTTCTAACCAAAAACCCCTAACAGACACCTTGTAGCCGAAGTGACATGCCATACATATCTCCACCACCTGCATCAATCATATGTCCCCTCGCCCATTTGTCATGATCACATGTTGGAAGGTGGACTTCTAGTTAAAAGGTACTTTATTCATTTTGCATTCGATTGCTTATGCTTGTTTCTATTTGGGCATTTTGACATGAACTATGGGGGGGAATTGGAAGGAAGAAGGGTTTTGGCCATAGTCTTATTATTTCACCGGGGTTAATTTTCTCTCCTAGTCCAGCAGGACCGCCTCTAATGGCTTATTGCTCTAGGAAGGGGCACTACTTGGGAATGTATGATTGAGATAGTGTGTCCCATCTATCGCGTTTACATACTTATCACTCCCCTCCACACATTATGAGCCCTTATTCCACTTCCCTTCTCCAGGTCCACTTGACCATGGGTCCACTGGGATCTAGCACACCCCCTCCCCTTTTCCACATATATGGGTCAGGCCTGGAAATGTTGCCCCAGGAGGTTGATGTAGTTAAAAGAAAAAGAAAAAACATATCATGGCCACAAGCAAGAAACAAAGGATAGAAAATTATAAAATGCAAAAGAATGGTCGGGGCATTAATCATAAGTTGCAACACTGGATATAGTGTGTGATTGGCAGGTGGATTCATTATGTTTGGGCAACTTAACTGGGGCCCAAGTCCACCAAAGGATCATATTGACAGCCACAAGTGTTGCGTTGAGAGCCATCGTCCCCAGACATTCATAGAGCATCATTTGCATTCATGGGCACCTTTAACATCCACAACTTCTGCACTTTGCACAACATTATTATTCACGCGATGATGTAGTCAGACCAGTTTGCCCCCGATCGGGTTTAACATGTATATTTGGTGTGGCAGTTGATCCAAGGCCCAGATGACATTTGTCTCGTTCATTAAGACATGGGAAGGCTCGCACCATCTTCAGTGCCCTCAACATTGGAGCAAAGACAGAGATTTAGCCACATGGACACCCATGAGACCCAGGATTGTGCTCCATAACCACTTTGAGGGGCTAAAGGGCAATTTGTGCATAAGGCTAGGGTCCAACCCCTATGCCATGATTTTAGAGCCTCCCTACACCTCATTCCGCACAAGAAGGCCTCAACACAAGCCCTAGAAAGGCCTACGACGAGATGACATCAACATTTTGGCCTTTCTATTGGAGATTTATCTTATTTGTACATTGGTTACTAAGTCGGCCTATGACCTGGATGTTGGAAACACTGAGAGGGGGGTGAATCAGTTTTTCTTTTCAATTGTTAATTATTGCCAGTTAGATTCTTCACAATTAAAGACAGAGAGATGTATAATAATAATATTAAGGATTAATAAGAACTTCAATCCTTTTAAATAATAGTATACAATAGATGAATGAGGGCACCAACCCTTTTAATGAAACAAGCACCAACCTGTTGCCAAGCACCAACTTGGACTTTTGATGAGGCTCCGACCTCTAGGGCTTTGACCCTATCTTCTCAAGGCACCAACCTTGTGTTTAGGGGCTCCTACCCCAAGGACACCGATCCCTCTTATCTTCTGTATTAGATGATTGATTCAAAAATGCTCCATTGCACCAATCTTCACCATACTGCACTAGCTATTCTGCATCAAACTTCTTTATCAATTCTGTGCCAAAGTTTGTACCAAGACTTTTGCACTGCACCAAGATTTCAATACCAGACTACAGCTGCATCATAGTGCTCCACAGTCTGCACCAATTTCAAGCTAGAACAAATCCGAAGATAGCACAGTTCTGAGCTATATTCAATGCACTGCACTGTAATATAGGTTAAGAGGTCCTCAACCACTTCAAATAGATTTGGGCTACAGTATTGTGTCACCACAATTGTCTTCAAGATACTTTTTAATATTTGCTTCAGAGATGACTGCTCCAATGAGGAGTTCAACAAGGGTTCCAAGGCTGCCTCCAAGATCGGATCCTATGGATCTTCCAAATGTCTTCAAAGTGACTGTTGTGTTGGTGGAGGATAGCTGGTAGGGCTTGAAGCATCTTCAACCACAAATAGTTCAAGCTTCTTACAGGACTGCAATTCCAATACTTCCACAGGTCCGAGCCCAAACAAATCTGCAATCCAAGTCCTAGGCCTCTATCTACAATCCGAGCTCCTTGACAGAAGATTAACCAAGCCTCAAATCTGAAGGTATCAAGGTCTGACGTCTGTTGTTAATAATACGAGCTCTTGAAGTCTAATGTAAGGATCGAGCTCCTTCAGGATTGCTAATCCGAGCCTTCTCTAAAATTCCCAGCCTTCAACCGAGTCCTGTACAAAGATAACAGTCCACTGTTGAATAGTCCGAGGGTCTGTAACAGTGATAACAGGATTTCGAGTTACTCCACAAATTTGGCTTGTCCACAGGTCCGAGCCTGTAACCCACAATCTGAAATCCGCAGGGAGATTACCTATATAGACCGAGGTTCTGTGATTTGTTTTCTAGTCTCTTTTCCCAAGTCCGAGAGTCTGCCTGTAGGTGTATTTTGTGGCTCAGTTTCAGTCAATCATCCAAAGACATCCCAAACTCATCTGATGTGTCTTTTTCCTTTATTAAATGCTCTCTCTCTTTTAAGTTCACGAGTTGTGAACTGTACTTCTCCTTTCTGTGTATAATCACTGAATTTTTGTTGAGTAGAAAATGAGGTCTATGGTCTTATTAATACGCATCATGTTGTGAAAATGAAGGGACGTGACATTTAAAGTAGGCCGACTGGTCCTAGAAAGATGAGGTCGGCTCACAGACCAGAAAAATTATTCTTAACTTGAAAATATTGATCCCTTTCAAACTGCTTGGAGATTTTAGCTGAGTAATAGCTCGTTGGAAAGTTGAAATTATGCTTTATAAGATGGTATAGGTGCCATGTTCAGATTCATCCTTTTAAAAGAGAGAAATATTTTTTTTTAAGTGACTGGTCAATAGATGGTGCAGAAAAATAGAGGACAACGGATGGGCTTCTTCATTGTTTGTCTTCTTCATCATAGGATCAACATGTCATCATCTAGCATATTGACATCAATGACAACTCAGATTAACACTTGAGGCTTTGTCTCACATTATTTTATAATTTTGGGGGCTTATAGGCCTAACTCAACTTAGTAGGACATGTATAACTATATATTGAAGATCATTTCATTTGGTCACCTTCACTTGGAAATTTCGGACTTCCTTGAGGAACTAGCATTTGATTCTTTGTGGCTATTGAAGATCCTTGGAATGCATTTTGATGTGTGGAAGCTAAATTTGGATCGTCTTTGGAGCTATTCTTTGGCAAATGGATGGATTTATGGCATGTTATCTTAAAAGTGTCTTTTGTTGAATATTATCATTTTGAATGTTTAATGATTGGAACTATTACGTGTAGATTATGCTAGGTTGTGCCCTAATTTGTTGAAGATAAATTTTGAAGGCTATCTAGATGAATGTTGCATATGTTACTCATGCATAACATGTAATAAATGTTCCAATTGATGAAAATTTTAAAAGATCTCCCAAGAAACTCCATTTATCATTGAGTAGGTAAATGTTGGAATTTTGATACCTAGGGCATCAAATTTTGGCCTCCTTAGCAGCGAGCTTATCTATAGCATCCTTGACTCCATATGCTCAAAGGAGAAGGAACTAGTCCAAGTCTTTGGTGATCAACCTCAAACTTTCTACATAATTTTCTCTTCTCAAATTCGGTCCTTTTAAGGCTATAGAGAAAAACTAGTCCTGTAACAAAATTTTAGGGAGGAGGATTTTTGGTGATTTGAGAGCCTAAACATCAAGTGATATATCTAGGCTACCTAACCTATCGATTTGGTGGGCATCCATAAAATCTCTTGCCCTAGGTGTTTCCCTGAGAGGGAAACCTTAATTTGCTCTTCCTCAACTTGAGGACTTCTTTGAGGGTTTCATGAACCTTGGATTAGTTGATTATCATCACAACAAACCCTTTCCCAAGGGCCTTGACCTTGTGAATACCTATTACCATCGAAAACCTCAAAACCCTAGGTATTGAGCCTTTCTTTTTTAGGGCTTTTCTTAGACAACAATTTGCTTCTTTGAAGCCTTCTATCATTATCGTGCCTCTCTTTGAAGGAGCTCTTGATCCAGGAGGATCCAGGATGGCCTAAAATTCAAAGTCCCCAAAGTTTGATGGAAATAGTGTCAAGTCGAAGAGCTCAACGAGACAATTCCAATGGAATTTGAATCACGTCAAACCAAGTCCGTATGAGGAAGATATGGCAATTTGAATATTTTGACCAATAGTTAAAAAGACAACCCTACCATGACATGTGGTAGTACTAGAAGGTGACATGGCAATACCTGGTGTCGAAAGGTGGCAACAAGTTGTTCATTGGGTGTTGACAACATGGCCAACAATGCATGAAGTGGACCAATCTAGTGGTGCCATGTGGCCCAATCAGAGGGCACCACATGGCACCCTGGACGCCAAAATATGGATTAGTATAACAGACTAGCATCGGCGAGATTTGAACCCATAATCTCCGTCGAATTAACCACGTGCTCCACCAATGAGCCACAAGTATATGTTTCTTAGGTAGGCAAGATACACTATATTTAACCTTTCATTGCAATTGTAGCCAAAAAGGGAGAGAACAAGGATTGGTCCGACAACCCCGAGCACGTGGATTAACAAAACAAGGGAACATATATGTCGTCGAGATTTTAATGTGGTTATGATTATCGTTATAATCATATGCCATATTTATCATATGCTTATCACATTTCCACCGCAAGTTAAAACAATACGTATCATATGGTTGTTGGTTATGCCCCAAGTGCAAACATAGCATATATTTATTAAGTTGGAGAGCACGTGGACCAAAATGTGTTGGAAGACACGTTGGGATGGTATATTTGTTATAACAAAAGAATTTAATATTCACCAATTTTAAATATATATACCATTGTTGTTATGTAATGCCAACAAATGGGGTCGCAGCCTTTGTGGGTTTAAGGGCTAGGGACGCCTAAAACTATATATACAAAATGTTATTGCCATTGCACCACAGGTGTGGTTGTGTAGAAAGGCCGAACCCTACCATGTAGCATGATTACCACTATTCTTGTGATAAATCATAGAGATTTTCCCTTTTGGAGAATTTTGAAAGGAGAGTTTTTGTGAGGGGTTAGTCTTTTTGTAAAGTTGCAAACAAGAGAGCAAGCTTTGGAGATTGTGGACTTGAAGTAATTTGAGTCATTTTTGCATCATAATTGAAGAGGCCACTCCATTGGAAGCGGACCAGGAGATGTAGGCCACACTGGGTGAACTCCGTTATCAATCTCGTTTGTGTTCTTTTATGTTATCTGCAATTGTTTATTTCTATTATCATATTTTTAATAGCTTTTTATCAAGCTTGGTATTTCGCATTCTATTTAAGCTTGATAAATCATAGGCTCACGATAAAAGATCTTGATTAGCTCTAGTTGGGTCATTTTGTACCTTATCATTAGCATACCTATTTTAAGTGATTTCTCCTTTACCGGGACTCCTCCATCGATGAAAATTCATAAAGTGCAGGGGGTTTTGGCTAAGGTGACATTAGGCATCTACCCCTCTCTTAGCACTTTGACTAGCTTTTGTCTTGTAGGGTTTCCCTCTCCAAGGCCATGCTAGATTTTGTGGTAACATTTTTGGTGTCGTTGATGGGGACACGAAGCATGTGTTGTATCCCCATACAACAATATGAATCCTTATTTGGTGACTCCATTGGAAGAATGAAGCCCTTGTTCTTCATTGAACTCTAAAATTCAATGCTTGTAGGGTGGAGCAAGCATCATCTTTCAAGGCATCTTAAATTTCCCCTGGCGATTCCCCATTAGATTGTTATGTGAAACTTGAGGATATGGCTCCTTGGGATTTGCATGAGGTTGACATTAATGAGTTCCTCCATTAGAAGAGGCGAAGTGGGAGATTAGCCATCATTTTGACATTGACCCAATATATGATACTGTTGATGATCTTGTCCCTCCATCTTTTCTTCATATCACTCCCACCATGTCCCTAGAGGCAATGATGAGAATTATATGCCTGAGCTTGCTCTTCATCGAAAGTTTGTGGGCTTGATTGTTGAGTTCTCCCTTCTTTCGTTGCAATAAATGATCTAATGGCAGAAGTTGGAATCCCCTTTTCCCTTCTCATCCATGATCCTTGATTCATGTTCATCTTATTTTCCCACCTCCCACCCTTGTGATTCATTATGCCAATCCTGCAAAGGAGGATGTGATATTTGGTTGCCCATCTCTTGATCACATATAGGGGCAAGTTTTGTTATATTGATCTAATGATGTGTCGATTACATTGGCTATATGACTATACTTAGCTCAATGCATGGTGTACATGTCATGCATATTAAAGTAGGTGCATTGCATATTATGTTTTGCATAGCTAACATTATCATATCATGTTCCCATGCTAGAATAGTTGCATTTAGATTATACTTGCATCTTGGTATAGATTTACTTTTCTGTATGGATTATTATTTTTATGAAAAACATGGGCAATTAAAGTATGCCCAATGCACATGCTCCCAACAGCTATTTTGTGATGTGTAGGTTATAGGTTTGCGGCCCCATGAGATTGTTGGAATTCTAATGAACTCCCCATTTGAGTACATGGATCATGTGCTCTACTGTGAGCTCATGTATCAGTTGGAACCAGATGTTACCCACCAAAAGTGGGTGACCCCATAAGAGGCCTTTTCTCCTAGTCATCTCTTCCAGCTGGCAGCCAGCAACCCCTAAGAGCCACCTTGTAGTCGATGTGAGGTGTCATACGTATCTCTGCCACCTGCATCAGTCATTTGTCCCCTCGCCCATTTGTCTAGATCACATGTTGGAAGGTGGGCTTTTGGTCAAAAGGTACTTTATTCATTTTGCATTCGGGTGTTTATGCTTGTTTCTATTTGGGCATTTTGGCATGAACTATGGGGTGGCTTGGAAGGAAGAAGGATCTTGGTCATAGTCTTGTTATTTCACCTTAAATGGGGGGGTTATTTTTGTACTAGTCCAATGGGGCCACCTCTTATGGGGCTTATTGCTTTAGGAAGGGACACTACTTGAGAATCCATGATTGAGATAGTGTGTCCCATCTATCCATTTTCCATACTTATCACTCCCCTCCACACATTACGAGCCCTTATTCCACTTCCCTTCTCTAGGTCCACTTGACCATGGGTTGACTAGGATCTAGCACACCCCCTCCCCTTTTCCACGTATCTGGGTCAAGCCTGGAAATGTTGCCCCCGGAGGTTGATACAACTAAAAGAAAAAGAAAAAGCATATCATGGCCACAAGCAAGAAAAAAAGGACAGAAAATTATAAAATGCAAAAGAATAGACGAGACATTAACATTAGCATGTGGGCAAAAGCCAAGCATGGGCTCTGCCTCTAATCATACGACCATCACCCGATTCCTGGGGCCAATGTTGCCCTCTCACATCATTAAAAAGGAACCCTTGCATGCCCCAACCCCTAGTGGGTGACAAACTACCCCACTACTAAGGGGGTAACCACTGTTATATATCATTCAAAGTATGCTCTCACTTCCTACAACTTCAAGTAGAAATACAAAGAGAAATCAATAAAAAGCAAAAGACAATAAGAGGGGTGGAAAAACAAAGGTCGAGGTAACTCATGCATCCACGATTGCTCCCTCCTCACATCTATACACCCAATATGTGGAATTCCTTATCATTGCTACCCCTTTGACAATGGCATTTGGCCTTGCAACCCCTTGTCCCTTTTTGTTCCATTATTATTCACATGACACCTATCGATTGAAGGGAGGACTAAAGACATGTCACTTCCCTTTAGTGGTTAGAAACACCTAATAGGGCCGTATATTAGCCACTCTTACGTAGGGAGATAACACCATTATGAGACTAAGGCTCCAATTTTGGAAGAGGAACCTTCTATGAAGTGACACATTGCCCATTACTTGCAAGATTGGTTCACTTAAACGCAAAAGTGATTAAATGTACCTGATGACACAAGTTGCAGCAATGGATAATGTGTGTGATTGGCAGGTGGTTTCATTATGGGTTGGGCAACTTAATTAGGGCCCAATTCCACCATAGCATCATATTGACAACCACAGGTGTCGTGTTGAGATCCATGGATCCTCGGACGTTCATAGAGCATCATTTGCATTCATGAGCACCTTCAGCATCCACACTTCGCCCTACATTATTCATGGGATGATGCAATTGGGCCAGTTTGCCCCCAGTCGGCTTAGCATGTATAGATGGTGTGGCAGTTCATCCAAGGCCCAGATGAGGTCTGTCTCATTCATTAAGACACGGGAGGGCTTGCACCATCTTCAGTGCCCTCAATGTTGGAGCAGAGAAAGATTTCGCGACATGGAGACCCATGAGACCCAGCATTGTGCTCTAGAACCACTTTAAGGGGCTAAAGGATTATTTGCACATAAGGTTATGGGCCAATCCCTAGGGTATGATTTTAGAGGCCTCCTACACTTCATTCGACACAAGAAGGCCTCAATGCAAGCCCTAGAAAGGCCTGCTGATAGTTGATGTCAACATTTTGGCCTTTCTTTTGGAGATTTATCTTATTTGCACATTGGTTACTAGGTCAACCTGTGTCATAGAGCCTTTGTCTTGTTAGAAAATCAGAAAGGCAAAAATATTTTCTTATACTTTATAATTACTTGTGAGATTCTTGTGTTCTTATTAACGTTCTTGTGTTCTTCTTTTATCTTAATTCATTAAGAAAATACCAAAACAATAGCACGAAGATCAAAGAATGTAGGCAGGCAGTCAGGGAAAAACCCCACTCTGGGGGAAAACCCAGTCAACAACTCTTCCTTCAATAGTTTTCCTGAGATAATCCAAGACTCTTGACTTAGACACAGACTTCCTCCACACCAAGACATCCCTTCCTTCTAGCAGCTTCAATCTAGACCTTAGAACTTGTAGCAGCAAAACTTCGATCTATGCAGCAGCAACGACTTCGACCTATGCAGCACTTCGACTTGTGTAGCACTTCAATTTATGCAGCAACAACACTTTGACCCTAGCAACTTTGACCTAGCAGCAGCAACTTTGACTTGGAAGCAACTGCTTCAATGCAGCAGTATAGACTTCGATCTTCCTAGAAAGTCCACACGTGTGAGAGATAGATGGTCCAAAACTTCGATCCTGCAACTTCTTGTCTCCTGCTCCAACTTCACACTTTTTCACTACTTCTTCTTGAAGATCGAACTGGTGTGAGTGATATGCTCCAAATGAATCGAATTGCTTCGATATATAGGCTTCTGGTGAGGTCGAATTACCCTTCTTGAGGCCAACTTGGTGTGGAGGTGACAAATTCATTTTTTACTAAAAAATAATTCTTTTTACATGATTCAAAAACCTAAAAAGGTTCTTATTAAATGTACAGTGACTCTAACGACAAAATATAAATCCTAGAAGTCCTCAATGGGGACTTTGACTAACAAAAAATGACCCAAGCATGAAACCCATGCTTTAATAAGTCATAATAAAAATAAAAATAAAAATTCCTTTCATTCTTTTTCATAAATACATTTCATTATGACTCAAATACAATTATGAAGACCAAACCTAGTTACATTACTCAACACTCCCTCTTAATTAGGGAGGTATTCATAATGACACATACAAGTACAAGGAAGATCTCAAAACACATGAAGCATGAAGAGTTTAGGCACTCCAATGCCATGGACTAAATTTCTAACCAGGGCAATCTATCCAAGGTCCTTCAACAATTTAGGCACTCACGGTGCCACGGACTAGATTCCTGACCAGGGCAATCTCTTTAGGTGGGACTAAGATGGACTAAAGCTTTCAGCCTCTCTAGGTACCATCAGGCTTACTTGCTAACCATCAACCCAATGATCCGAGTGCATATCCGAGGTCAGAACTCTATGACCAACGCCACTCTCCCTACTTCGAGATCCAGATATCCACACATAGTGTCGACCAGATGTCCTCCCAAGCGATGTGTATCACACACAAAGCCTCACCACTCTTGATTATTCCAATCGGTAGCAAATCCTCCTCGATCAAACAGATTGGTAATAACAAATCTCTCTCGATCAAAGTGATCAGTAACAATAAGTATGTAAAACATGCTATCAAACCTTCGAAATATTTACCTGTACAAACACAACCCAAATCAGTAACAAACTTTTAAATATACATAAGTAAACACAAACCTCTGGGGTCCTTCAGACATTTTGATGTTGCTTCTCATAGTAGGATTTAGAGACTTTCAAACGAACCTTGTCAGAAGATTCCTCAACCAAACATCTTCCTTTCCTACTTCACATGCAACAACATATTCTACAACCAGATCCTACCTTCCTTCTTTCAACAACACCTCTAAAAACATTCTCCAATTTCTTCTTTCAAGGTATGACTATAATATGCCCTCCCTGCTAACTTAAGGAGATTTCTTCTATCCAAGTTCCCTCTTAGCTCAGGGAGATCAACTTCTTCTTATGACATTGGAGAATATTTTATGGCTTCCATCCTTCTCATCAAAGTCATTCATCATTATCATTCATATAGCTTCCTTTACTCATGAACATCTTCACCATCTTGAAGATTATGTCCCTGCACAACTTAGATAGCAAGTACAACCAAATCTATAGAAGCATGAAGTTAACCATATCAAAAGCATACAATAATGGAAGCTTTATACTTTTAGATACTAGATGCCTAACTTTAGTAGGTTCATAGTTAGCAAGAGACACATACTTTCATACTTCAACTTTTTGCCCATGTTTTTGTTACAAACCCTAAATTACATCAGCAACTTTAATCAAGATATCAATCTCATCATATCTAGGGCTATGATATCACTTTCAAAGATATGACAAATTATTCTATAACATATTGCAAACCCAGAAACAATTCGAACAAGTACAATTCAACAATACATCTAACAACTTTCAGAATTCATATGTTAGATTTTCTACTAGGATTTAGTGCAAAACCCTAGATTTCATACATGAGCTTCAACAATCAAAACCAATCACAGCTCAATTTCAACAACATGACTAGCTTCTGATAGAGTCTTTTATAAACCCTAGATTTCAACAATCAAACACACTTTCAAGATTCAACAATCCCAGATAATATCATCATATACTAGAGAATTGAACTTCTACTAGGGTTTAGTTACAAAACCCTAGAATCCACAAACAATATCATCCTGGATATCAAACTTCGACTAGGGCTTAATTACAAAACCTAGGACTTATGACCATCACTAATTAGGTCAACACATATACATATCTAAGACATCGTAATCATGCACAAGCATATCATAACATATAACAGGCAAACTCAATGACAAAAACACATTAAAGTCAAACTTGATCAGCCTAGAGTTTGATCATACGAACAAACATACACCTAGGATTTCATTCCTAGGACATTATCTAAAATAAGGGTCTTGCTTATAAACCCTACCAAACCCTAAAGATCTATGGTTTCAATACATAGCAAAGCAAACCTAAATTTACCAAAACTTCACTGGTTCGGGATTTCAGACATCACCATCCAACCCTAAAATATTAGGGTTTCCATAACCATACCAAAACCCCAAACATGACATCATCAAAAACTTTTACCCATCAATATAGTATTTTCTGAAACTTCACCAATAACCCTAGGTAGGTTAGGGTTTCATAGATTTTTATCAACATACCCTTAGGTTAGAAAACCTTTTTAGGGTTCCACAAGAATAATCAAAGATATGAGGGTAGATTTATCTAATGATGAATCACCCAATCAAGAATCTTTATGATTCAAGAGAGCTAGACACAATGATGTTAGTAATGTAGAATAGTTTATCAAAAGAAATGAATATACTTTTATCATGAAGAGAACAAAGTTTATGGTCTAAGGCATACCTTTGTTTCTTAACAAACATTATAAATTCCAATGCTTTGTCTTGCGAAGCCTTCTTCATAATTCCTGACCAGATCAACAGATTTTCCTAAACAAAGAAAAATATAAAAGAAAAGTAATTAGCATCTAAACAAACCTATATAAGTAAGGGAAACCTAATATGAAAAAGGTAATATAAGGAATAAGATACTTATCTTTGGAAATCGATGGGGGCTCCCTCCAAACTTTTTTTCCAAAATATGTTAAACCTATAAATACTAAAAATCAAAATTACAAAATGAAACAATTAATGCTTAGAGCAAAGGACTTAGTAGTGTAAGTCCCTTATATCTGATTCTTTGGAGATCCTTCTTCAACAACATTAGCTTGATCCCTGTTCCTCTTCTTATTCTTCGGATTGTCAGGACAGCCACTTTTATAGTGACCCATTTTATGACATTGGTAGCATTCTATTTGTACATGTCTACCTTCCTTCTTGGCCCTTTAGACTTCTTGAAGTTTCCTTTCTTGTGATGAGCGAAGTATGCATTTGGAACTTCCTCTTCTTCATTGTTGGTTACTAATGTAATTCTCATCTCTTCTTGGCTGCAAGCATTCCATAATTCCTCGAATGAAGGAGTTTCTTTCTAGTCGTTGATTCCTGAAGCAAAAGCACTCCAAGTGGGTGGCAATCCCAATAATGTAGTAATTACTAGCTCTTTTTCCGATACAATCTCATCTATGGCTTGGAGTTCATCTCTAATTCTAGCTATCCTTACAAAGAAGAAAGCCACAATGTCATCCTTTGTCATTTTTGTGGTCCTTGGTTCATTCTTAAGACTTGTTACTTGACCAATGTTCTTGATAGTGAACAATTTCGATAAAGCTTCATACATTTCTTGAGCAGAGTCTATGTTGGAAATGTAAGGGACAAGATTGTCCTTTATACCTTCTACCATTAGTGCCAGAGCCAATATTGTGTACTCTCTAAACTTCACTTTCTCTGCATCACTAGATCCTTCAGTAGGTTTCTTCACTTTTCCCCTAACTAAATCCAAGGCTTTGTTCTTTTAAAGAATGAGATCAATTCTCTTTTTCCATGACCTATAATTTGATGCTCCTTCTAATTTGTCCTCTCCCTTTATTGTGTTAGACATTGTCCTTGAATATAGTAAGCTTCTTTCCTTATAAGGTCTCCTTTTATGATCCTTTGATCAACTTCTTGAGATTCCTTAGATTTATTTCAATAGATCCTTAAATTGCCTTTTTCCTCCACCTTAGCTCTGATACCATGTTAGAAAATCAAAAAGGCAGAAACATTTTCTTATACTTGATAATTACTTGTGAGATTCTTGTGTTCTTATTAACTTTCTTGTGTTCTTCTTTTATCTTAATTCATCAAGCAATTACCAAAACAATAGCACAAAGATCAAGGACACCAGATGTAGGCGGACAGCCAGGGCAAAACCCCAATCTAGGGGAAAACCCAGTCAACAACTCTTCCTTCAATTGTTTTCCTGAGATAATCCAAGACTCTTAACTTAGACACAAACTTACTCCACACCAACTCAGCCCTTCCTTTCAACAGCGCTTCGATCTAGACCCTCGACCTTGTAGGAGCAATACTTCGATCTATGTAGCAGCAGCTACTTCAACCTATGTAGCACTTCGATTTATGCACCAGCAACACTTTGACCCCGACAACTTCGACCTAGCAACAACAACTGGCAGCAGCAACTTTGACCTAGCAGTAGCAACTTCGACTTGGAAGCAATTGGCAGCAACATCTTCGATGCAGTAGTATAGACTTCGATCTTCCTAGAAATTCCACACATGTGAGTGATAGATGGCCCAAAACTTTGATCCTGCAGCCAATGTGGAAAAAGTCGGAGTCGGGATTAAATCGGCAAGGGTAAAAAAGTTGAAAAAGTCGGCAAAGTCGGGACTTTTTCGAAAAAGTCGGCAAAATTAAAAAAATACAAAATTATTCAAAAATTTTCAATTTTTTTAGCATCTAAAGTATCCACAACATCAAATAAATGCATTTCCACATAAACATGTAAAGAAAGCTAATATATAATATGTATATGAAGTCTAGTGCTACATCACATATCAAAATAGTGAATCGAGTCCTGAATCTTGATTCTCAGTCTCAAGAGTCAAAATATCAACAAAAAATATAATAATGTATATCATGAGTCATCTCCATGTCATAAAGTAAGTCACTAAGATGAAGATCCCCTACCCCTTTTACGGGAATAGGGAATGGCTTTGCCTTTTCCTCTAGAGGAAGAAGGCTCTGCCCCTCGGAATACAGATGGACCCAGTCGTCCTCTAGAAGCAAAAAAAATAGGTGGCCTCTGTGCTCTGCCACTGACGCTGCCACTGCTATTGCCCATCCTAGATGGTGTCACCTCCTCCTCCACATCCTCCTCCTGCTCTGCCTCCTGACTCTGCTCCTCCTCCTCTACCACTGGCTCCTCCTACTGTGCATCTGCTTCCTCCTCTAGCACTAATGCCTCTGGATCCACATCTAACCAATCAGGGGTCGATTCCATGACCGGCCTCTCAGTCTCGACCCTCCATGCAGCAGTGGTATCAATATTGTCCAATGAAATGGCATCCATATCCGGAGTTTTCTGAATTTGTCTCATCCACAATCGAAGATTGTAGTAGACATACACCATGTCATTGAGACGTTGGGATTCCAATCTGTAAAAGGGTCATAGATTATAAATTAGTACTTGGAAAATTTATATAGTAAAAATAATCAAATTATTTCAAAAATTTAATTTGAAATTTTTTTACCTATTGCGCTTTTTGCTATGTATTTTGTCAAAGACACTCCAATTGCGCTCACACCCAGAGGAACTGCATGTCTGGCTGAGCACTCGGATGGCAAGCTTTTGGAGATGGGGTACTCTACCACCATAGCTTGTCCACCAAGCATCTACAAGTTAAAATAAAATGAGAAGCAAAAATTATGAAGAGACAATGAATTATTAAATTTGAAAGTTGAAAATTGAAACAAACTGAAGCTTACCTGGCATTTTGGTCGTCCTATCCTTAATAGCCATGGCAAAACCAAATGTGCCACCAGCCATCCTATATATTTCCATTTCTTTGGAAATTTCTTCACGTTCTTGCTCAGATACCACCATCCTCTCAACACATGTGAAGAATCCATCCATCACCTCGGCATCAAATCTAAAACCACAGGAGTAAGAAAATGCGGGGTTGAAGTAGATACCTGCAGCATGAATGGGGCGATGGAGGGTATTGTTCCATCGGTCATCAATCACTCTCCATATGATCTGTTGTTTCTCTAACCCCTCATCTCCCTTATCTGCATAATAAGCACGAATGGCTTCTTTGGCCCTATCCATGGCCTCATACAAGTAGCCCATTGTGGGCTTCTCTCCATCAACCAACCGAAGAACCCTTACCAAAGGTTCTGAAATGGCACACACCTCCTCTACTCTTGCCCAAAACCCCTGATCATATGAAACAAGTCTGCATATGCCCTCTCCCTCTGGTTTGCGGCTAATAGATAACTCACGCCAATCCTGTGAAAGAAACATGCTCTTCACGTCCCACATAGAATTCAACAGTGACTGAAGAGATATGAATGTAGTGGCAAAGCGTGTTATCGCAGGACGCACCAACTCTTTGTTGTTGGTGAATCTTCTCATCAAGCTAAGCACAGATGCATGATTGTAAATAAATTTTGTTATGCTCTTGGATGATTCAACAATATGTCTCACCATAGGAATCTTACCTATATCCTCCAACATCAAGTCAATACAATGAGCAGCACAAGGTGTCCAAAACAGGGTAGGATACCTCTCCATAAGCAACCTGCCAGCTGCAACATAATTTGCAGCGTTGTCCGTTATGACTTGGACAACATTCTGTGGGCCTATCTCCTGAATGAAGATGTCCAACAACTCACATAATAAACGCGCATCTTTAATGTGTGCAGATGCGTCAACAGATTTCATAAACATTGTCCCCTTGGGACAACTAACCAAGAAGTTAAGAAGGGTCCTACCCTTCTGGTCAGTCCAACCATCTGACATGACTGTGCATCCAGTGTGTTCCGAAGATGCCCTAAACTCCTCCAGTCTAGCAGTGCAATCATTCTTTTCCTCTTGAAGAAGAGGCCCTCTCAACTGTGCAAAGGTAGGGGCTTTGTACCCCGGGCCAATGACAGCAACAACATCAAACATAGGTTGGTAGAATGGGTTTGTCTTGGCAATGTTGAAAGGAACATCACTCCATAGAAGACATCTACTCACCAACCTGTCAGCTTCTGCCTTTTCCTTTTTTTTAATTGCTGATTTGATGCCAGGTTGTGCACCAGGTGTCGTTCTAGGGACAAAAAAGGATGAAAAAGCTGAGGGGTTGGAACTGGAAGGTAATGCTGAACCAGAAGAAGCACTCTCACTTACCCCCTGTGTTGAGCTCCCTACAAGTTGCCTTTTTATTACTGCCATGGTGTCTTTGCCATCTTCTTTTTCCATCAAGGCTTTAATGGCCTGTCGGATCATTTCTGGACCCGAATTTGGGCAAAGTTCTACATTTTGCCCTGGAATTTGCCCTATATGGCATTTTAATCTAGCGATACCCCCTGACATATGCTTTCCACACAACTTGCAAGACAAATACATTCTATTGAGTCCTCCAGTTTTGGGTATAGTATCAGGTTCACCATACTGCCAGAAAGGATCCAAATTCCTTGGCATTTTGTTTGAAATTTTTTGATGTTTGAACCTGGGCACAAAACAAAAATTAAAAATAAAAATAAAAATTGCCCATCACATAAATTAAAATTTAAAATCACTAAATAGTAGACTGGGCACTAAGTGTATAGGTCCAATAGAGGTTATGGGAATGCTGTAGCTACTGTGATTTCCCAGGCTCTCAAAGATCATCCATTTTTAGTCTACACGATATGCTAGTTGACGTTGCCAAATGCTGGAAAATTCTTGAAGACTGCTATTTTTTATCCGTGGACAAATATATTTTATCCTATTTTGCTGATGTAAATGTTGGAACGGTTTGAAGACTGCTGGATAGATATATTTTTTAATTCATGATGTAATTATTTGGACTTTAATGTTATTTGGCTCATTATGGACGATATCTATCCACAGTTTCTTGAGATTCTGTATGTGAAGGATATAGGGCAGTCTTTTGAGTGTTTTCATCGAGGATAATTACAGTGCAGACAGATGAACTGAACGCTGAATGTGTAGAATTTCAAAGAAGGAATAGCCATAACCAACTATACACATCCATGAATACCACCTTAAGAACTATGATAATGGCAGCATCATTGAAGATTCATTCTTAGCGCAGAACAGTGGCAGGTCATACATATTGTATTTTGATGGGCCACCAGTCATTGACAATCAACATTAAGAGGAGCGAGCATGCTTTATCAAACTTCATGTGATAGAAGGCAGCTCTGGTCCCACGGAAGAGGAATCTGGTAGGACAGTTGGCATCCCTGGAGAAGGATTGAAGATTGATTCTAAGGACAGAATTTGGGAGATATATCTGGATGGCAATCTTAGGGATGAATATATGGACAAGGAAAGAGTTGGTCATGCTTATAGGTTTGAAAGTTTTTTAGAAACTAGAACAGTTAGCATCTCTGTAAATGCTTCCAACATTACACTGTGCCGACAGCCCTTTGACAGTCAACAACGAGGAGGGCACTGTTGTCCTTGTGACGAGTTTTGAACAAAATTTTGATGAAAAATTATGGCTGGGCAGTGGTGACAATGGCCTCTCTGAATATCAAACAGAGAGTAAAGAAGAATATAGTGTAGATTTGGGGTCTTGTGGTATTCGATTATGAAGATGGCAAGCCGCAATTTTTTTTAACTTACCTGTCGGCAGCACTGAGCAGCAAACCCTGGCGGCACCCAATCTGCAAGCTCGAGCTATCTTCAGCTCCCTCCCAACGCAAAGAAGCCACGTATGAATAAAATGTTAACAGTTAAAGTTTAAACCCTCTTGCTGGACTGTCGAGTCTCCACGGACCACAGCAATTGCTCCACTGTTAAACGCGACGCGGGTGGGCGGACAAACAAAACAAAATGACACATAAAAATCGAAATTTCCGACTCTTATAATCACTTTCACTACTTTTTGGATCGAATCGGGAAAAAATTGGGAATATAACGATAAAATCGGGACTTTTTCAAATTTTAAAAAATCGGGAAAAAGTCGGCCGATTTAATCGGCGTCTTGAAAAAATCGGGACTTTTTGAAAAAGTCGCGATTTTTTCTCGACTTTTTCCACACTGCCTGCAGCTTCTTGTCTTCTTCCCCAACTTCGCACTTTTTCATTGCTTTTTCTTGAAGATCGAACTTATGTGAGTGATATGCTCCAAATGAATCGAGTTGCTTCAATATATAGACTTCTAGTGAGGTCGAATTACCCTTCTTGAAGCCGACTTGATCTCCTTGAGGCCGACTTGGTGTGGAGGTGACAATTCATTTTTTACACAAAAATAATTCTTTTTACATGATTCTTCAACACATCTCACATTATTTAATAATTTTGGGGGCTTATTAGCCTAATTCGAGTTAGTAGGACATGTATATATTGAAGATCATTTCATTTGATCATAATCACTTGGAAATTTCGGACCTCTTTGAAGAATTCGCAGATGCTTCTTTGTGGCTATTGGAGAGGCTTGGAATGCGTTTTGATGTCTAGAAGCTAAATTTGGATTGTCATTGGAGCAATTCTTTGGAAAATGGATGGATATGTGGCATGTTACCTTGTAAGTGTTTTCTGTTGAACATTATCATTTTGAATGTCTAATGTATGGAACTATTGCTTCTAGATTATGATAGTTTGTGCCCTAATTCGTTGAAGATAAATTTTGAAGGTTATCTAGATGAATGTTTCATATGTTACTCATGCATAACATGTAATAAATGTTCCAATTGATGAAAATTTTAAAAGATCTCCCAAGAAACTCCATTCAATGCTTAATTAGTTAATTAGTAATTAGGTTGAAAGGGCATGTCTGATGAGACATGACCTTTCGTGAAGATGCACCTGCCTAGGTATATAAGCAGACCTCATTTGTAATTCTCAATCATCAATTCAATCATCATACATTTTATATAATAATATTTGTATCCTCATGGATATTTTTATATTCCAAGTCTTCTGGAATATTTAACTTGAGAAGGAACTTTGTTCACTTCATTTGGTATCAGAGCAGTTCGATCTTCTGGCCACTCCACTACTGCACAGAGTCACGCTCTCTAATCTAGGTCTTTGACCATAAAAATCATCAACTTTGTTGCCGTCGAAGCTTTTCGCTACACTTTTGGAGTTTCTCCGTTAGCTGATTTCGTCAGAGGCCCTTGGCCATTTACAAAATATATATAGTTAAAAAAAAAACGAAAAAAAAAAACAATAATTAAAAAAAAAAGAAAAAAAAAGAGAGAAGTCGTATAGAAAATAAAAATGAAAAAAAAGAGAATTCGTCATATATCAGCGATATATATAGAGTAAAAAAAGAACTATATATATAACCGAATTCTTGATTTTCCCATCCAAACATGCAACCCTCAGCCTCTATAACCCCAACAGGCTGCTACAGTCGCCACTAGCCCGCAAAGTACCTACAACTGCCACCCTCTGCGACACAGTTGCCTCTGCACACCACTGCCTGCAGTTTCCGCCATCCTGTCCGAGCTCGACATACTGAAGGATCCACCGCTGTTAACCTGTGTCCAACAGAAACAAACCACGCCATTCCTCGAGCCCCATTCCATCCACACCGCAACCTTCATTTTTGAAGAAGAACAAAAAAAAAAAAAGAGAGAGACCAAAAGTTTAAAGGGTAAAAGAAAATTTAAAAAAAAAAAAAAATTAAATACAACAGGAAAAAAATTTATTATAAAAAAAATTGTATTAAAATTTTTAAAAAAAATTACAAAAATTATATTAAAAAGAAAAATCAAAAGCGCTGCCCAAAACTACGGCCCGATCGGCCACAACACCACGCAGACCACGTAGCAGCAACGCTCTGCCATATTCTGACAACTTTCGGATGGTAGCGTTGTCATTACCGTCATAGGACCACCGATCCAACCACTACGTTGCACCTGTCTACGATCCGCACAATTGTCGTTGTCTTCTGACTTACTCTGCGACACGTTTCAATCCACTCTACACCGAATACAAACGTTGTTGTCTCATCCAACCATCGTTGCTATCAAAATCCCAGTCACCGTGGGCAACCGCTGCCTTCTGTCCATGTTGCAATCTGCAATTGTTGTCGCAACAAGACCATCGTCCGATTGCAAAAACCACCACTATATTTCATTAACATTGATGTACGGAAGCACTGCGAATTGAATTAAACTAAAAAGTTGTGGCTATAGGACAAGTCATTATTGTGCCTTGAAAATATTTCACTACAATTCGGTGACTGTACAAATTTGGGCAGTCCATATTTTCTATAATCATTCATACAAATCGACAATTTGTGACATACATACAAAATTGTGTCCCTCCGCAACAGTCGTGACCCTAACTTGGGTAAAGTGGGAGATAACAAAAGTTAGAGGAAAAATAAAAAATAAAAAAGTGGTTTATTAATTTGAAAAATCAACGATTTTTCAAAGGAAGTAATGAAGGTTAAAAAAAAAAGATATCTAATAGTGAAGGAATTAAAAGCCTCATCCTAAGGAAAAGAGGGTTTTAAAACAAGGGAATTATATTTTAATTAAAGTAGCAAGCACTTTAATTAAAGTCAAAGAAATTTATAAAGTTTTATATTATATGAAAAAGTTTATATATATAAACTTATACAATCACTAAAAGGAAAAGGAATTTTAATTTAAGAAGATAAGGTAATAAAGGAGTATCCTACAAGGTGGTATTATAAAAAGATATTTAGGGGTATTTTAAAAGGTTCAAATCATTAAGAGTGCATACTCTAAGAAAAAAGATATTTTTATATAGAGGGATTGTAATATCCCCAAAGGGAAATAACCAGTAATATAACAGAAATAGGCCAGACAGATATAGAAAATGCAATGCTGAACCAGATCACTGAATCATGACACATGTAATACCAGAAACTGAGCCATTTTATTAATCAGAAAGTACATAGAGAGAAGTACAAATAAATCAGAATCAGTGCACCTATCCTTGCCCTAGGCAAGTGATGACCCTCCCATACAATAAAATGGCTGCAATAAGGACAGCGTCTGAGCGCTGCGGAGATATTCTTATTTGTGCGGGGCCGATCTCCCTGGCTGAAGCCCTCTCTCTTTGGAAACGGCGCTCTGCGCTGGTGGCCGGCGCGAGAGACGAGGTGAAGCCTGAGGCCCTCGATCCTCCCGGACGGATGGACACCTTTACGGAATGCGGAAACGGCGATGAGCCCCTCTCTGTGCTTTGCTCCTCGAGGCTAGCGTTTCTCTGATGGATGCGAAGCCTCCAACCGGACTGCGTCCTTCCTTCACGATGCGCGTCCTCCAATATCGGATGCGATGCCAAACCCTCGGATCTATGCTAGATGCGGGACATCTCCTCAGATCTACAGCCTCTAGGGCTAGATCTGGTGTTATTCCTTCAGATCTGGGCTAGATCTATCAATATCTCCTCAGATCTGTCACTCCTCCAGCTGGATCTAGTGCTAAGCCTCCAGATCTGCAACATACGATACTAGATCTGCAACATACAAGACTAGATCTGCAAGATCTCTCCTTCCCACAACTGGATCTAGCAATAAACCTTCAGATCTGCAACCCTTACCTCCAGAAATGGACAACGTCCTCCTTCCAGATGAGACAGCGTCCTTCTCCTTCAAGAATCAGCGTCCTTCCTCCTCTTCCTCTGCGCAGCCACAAGAGGGCTTTCTCCTTCTCAGATATATTTCAGAAATTGCTGCTGCTTCACTGCTGGAACTGAAAAGTGTACTCAGAACAAACCTCACTAGGGCGGGCACTCGAAGTCCCCCGAAGCTAAGGGTGAAACCAAAAAAACCTTACCAGGGCAGGCACTCGAAGTCCCCCGAGGCTAAGGGTGAGATCTCCGACCGGAGACACTCGTGCACTAAACAGTGCTGCAGACCGAATAAACAACCGGCGTGCTGAAGCAGACAAAGTCCAGCTATCAATAAGAATATCAAATCATGAATGATCAAATGAGGTGAGAGCCTCTCCTTTTATAACATCAAACTCCCTCCAAACCTTAACTCTCCCTGGATCTGCGCAGTTTACCTTGGGTTAGCCTGATGCCTTCCCCATCATATCCACGTGGACCCCCAAGGCCCCCTCTCTAAGTTACACCGTCAATCTACTAGGAAAAGGAACACTTTATTATAAAGTGAGGTGACTAAAGTGAGGTGACCCCTCTTATTTCTCACTTTATTTATTATGTCTAGCTAAAGCGGCAAAATAAAGCAAAAATGAAATATTCCAATTAGCAAGGCTAATTGGGAATATTACAGTCTCCCCCGGAAAAACGTTGCTTGTCCTCAAGCAACTGAAGTGATGGATGCTGTAAAGTCTGCTCGCTCTCCCAAGTGGCATCCTCATCCGGAAAAAATTGCTTGTTCTCAAGCAATGCTTGAACAAGCCTACTCTCTAGCTGATGCTCCCTGCCGATACTGCAAAATGTGCCTGGGTCCCACTGAAACCTCTCTGTCTCCTGCATCACCCTGACATGAAGGGATATCTCAATGCCAGAATCCAAAACAGGCCTCTCATGGTACCAGCCAATCAATAGTCCTCCCGGATCCCATCGCCACTGTGGCCAATAATCATACAAGCCCCATGGCTCGGACTGCTCACTGCCTCTAGCTATGACTGAAGACCATGACCGCTGCTGCTCTGCATCTATGGCTGTGTGAGTTGTCCCATCGACTGTGCACCAGCTCATCATCTCTCTCCCATCAAGGCATGGAGTCGAAAATATAATGAGGAATATCTCCCTCCTGTGGATCCTCCATCTCCAAGCAATCATCCAGACCAAATGAGCCACCTCCCAACAAGGCAACTCCCAAAAATCTCCTTCCACCTCAAGCTCTGGTAATGAAGGTGGGCCGAAAATATGAACTTGGCAAGCACCATAGCTTACCTCATGCTGTCCTTCTCTCCACTCATGACAAGTGTAGAGTCTATGCTGATCCTGGGCTGCAAAATCATTGACCTCCAATGGCAAAGTGAAAAACAATCCACCATAGAAGGTTCCTCCATCAATGAAGAACAAGCTGGCCCAAAACAAACCATCCATGAAGAATATGACATGGTCATCATGGATCACCCTAATGAGATGTTTGCGGAAGGTTCTATATGAGGATACATAGTGCAAACAATCTCTCACAAGGATACAACGCAGTCTCATCCACTGCAACCTCAGAAAATCACATGGCAAGCAACGTACAAGATCCATCACATCTACTAATGGATAGTAAATGGCTGAATATGATAGCAACATAGGTCCAAACACTTGCCCATGGTTGTACAATGGATGAACATCTATCTCATGGCCCATATCAAAAGAGAACGCATACATAGTAGTGGTGGCCATGCCTCCTCCCATGCTCCCGTTAGAACATGTAGTGCAGAAAATACTCAAAGGCACATTCAGCTCATGTGTCTCTCTCATAATCAAGCCTCCCATACAAATCTGACCATATGCTGGAAGTAAGAAGGCACATGGATCCATACATGAGTCCTCCATAGTGTTTTGGCATGTTATGAAGAAGAATGAACCATGTGCTGCAAGAAGATAATCCTCCTCATGCTTGGAAACCCAAGTCAAGAAGAATATGCCGTAGATGTCTCTATCATCATTACCTCCTCTTTGTGCAACAAATATGTAGTGATCCTGGGACCTATGGGTTATCGATCCACCATATCCCTGCTGCGCACACTCCATCCATAATGTTCTGCTCCAAGGTGACAACGCTGTGAGCTCATGTAAGTAAACTCTTGTTAATACAAGACTCTGTTCCTTGACATGCTCCCTGTCAAAGACTCCTCTAATGATGCTGCAACAAATATGGAATACTTCCCAAGATGGAAGTGCTTCCCAATCAAAGACCATGGAGATAGTGCCATCTCCTCCTCCTGCAACATCATGCAAAGTGTGGGAGCAAATCTGCCCTTGCTCTCCCAAGCAAAGCAACAAGAAATTGTGTTGCCTCCCCATACCTCCATCATGCAACTCATGTGATGACGACACAATGAATGATATGAGTAACACATCAACACCGTGCATCCATACTCTATGCTGCTCAATGATGTAAGTATCCATCCATCTTTTCCCCAACGTCCTACTCTTAGGAAGAGTGTTTGCCAAGTGATGGCCAAACTCTTTCAAGAGTAACCAGCGCAGCCAAGCCTCCTGCTGCCTGGTGTCATAGATCTGCAAGTGGCCTCCTAGCTCCTTGCTCATCATCCCCATCCACTCAATCACTTGTGGATGTCTCCTTCTCCTCATCCCGGCACTCCTCCCATGAGGGCTACCATCCTCCCAAATCAAATTCCTGATTTTGCACTTCATGGGATTTTGAAATATAAACTTCTCAAGGATCAATGAGACCCTATCAAGACTCAAATAGGTGGTAGGCAAAAACCTCCCATCATGATGTGTATGGCTCAAGGGATGTCCAACACAAGCATGAGAGATGTTATCCATCCGAAGATGTCCCCCATCTTCTATCTGCTCGTGTGAGAAGGGAAGAAAGTCATTGCACCCCATGGTGTGTCGAAGTGCATCTCCAGTAAGATCTCTCCTTGAGACCTCCCCTTCATCCATAGTCTGCTCCACCGAGTACCAACTCAAAATCTCTTGCCATCCAATCTCAACACGTGGCTGTTGTACCCTGTGCAACTCTGATCGTCTCATACCACTATCCAAGTCAACATATGAGACCTGACTAGGTGGCTCTTCCTCTCTATCTCCAACGGGAAGAGATGACCCAACAATACTGCTAGTCCCATCCATGCATGCCTGAAAGGGAATGATCTGATGCTGCAATGTGCCCTCAGGTTGTACCATCAGGGAATCCAGTTGTTCCCCAATGCGGACCAACTTGGCCGCCGACTTGGCACAAGTCGCTCTCATACCCTCCAGCTCCTGGTCCTGCAACAAAACGGTCTCCCGTACTGACGCGGCCTTCTCCCTCAAAACTCGGAGGTCCGTCCGAAGCCGATGATACCGCTGTCTGCGATCATCGCCCAATACCTCTGTATCTCCTAGTGCCTCATCGATAGTGGATATATCTCCTGATACCTCACCCATCTGTCGTGTGCCGCTACCACCCGAAGACTCGGACATGGCTCCAGTCATCACCTCAGTGGATGGCTCTATCGGGGTAGGCTCTACCTCCTCCACTACGATATCAACCGGCACGGTCAAGGTAGTCTCTAATGATGGTGAGTCTTGTGTCTCACTAGGTGTAACCTCAAACTCTCTGCAACCCTGTGTTCCCTCATCCTCTTCTCCACTGCTCTCAGAGAAGACCTCAATGAAGTGTGCCTTCCCTGCCGTACACCTGTGTCCTCGTGCCCATGGCTCCCGGCAAGTGAAGCACACCCGCTTCCTCCTCAGCTCTCTCCTGTCCTCATCATCAAACTGCCCTCGTCCAGGATTCGCCTTGGGAGGCGGAGTTCTCGTGTCCTTACCCTTAGGCTGGAAGGCTTGTCTCTGGGGATAAGGTGTCCGAGTCCTGTGTAAGACATCCTGTAAGTCCCGAGTCCTGCTGATGGCATCCTGAAGGGTAGCCGGTCTGTTCGACAGGACTAGGCTACGAAGTGGCTCTGACAGCCCTTCCACAAACAAGCCAACCATCCGAGCTGCAGATAAATCAGGTACCATCACCGAAATCCTCAAGAAGTCTGAAATGTATGTCTCTGCACTCCCAGTCTGTTTGAGCTTGATCAGCTCACCAAAATACTGATCCGGATCCCTCCTATCAAAGTGCTCTACCACCCTGGACTTTGCCGAACTGTTTGATGAGCCATCAAACCTCGGCAAATGAAATCCACTAGCTGCACGGTGGTCATCACGGTGGTATCCGCGCCCCTTGTGCTGGTGCCGCTCAGGGGGTTTGATACCGCATCGAAACTGGAGATAGCTCTCAAAGGGGAGAGCATCCATGAATGCCTGACCTAGGCTCTGCCAATCTGCAAAAACGGCTGCATATCGAGCTGGACCCACATCTCCTGCCATACTGCTGCTTAACTTCGACCTTCGATTTACCCACTGAAAACTACTCGGAAAATTCTAGGAATTTGGGAAAGTGATCCTTGTCCAAAACCCAGAAAAACCCAGAAAACGTTTTTCCTAATTCCAAACTTCAAAATTTGACCCTTTTTATTTTGGCCCTTTTTCCAACTGCGTTTCTGGAATTGCAACTGCTATTGCTCTGTATGATCTCTTTCTCGATGTCATAGACCACAGGCTGAGCCAGAATTATGCTCTGATACCACTGTAACAAAGGCCCAACCACTACACCAAAAGCTCGAACTGTTAGTGAGGGCGGCATCCCAGGGTGTTAAGGGTGGGGTCTTAAGGCCCACCAGAGCATCTCGGGACAGGGACCCTCGCGCAGTCCCCCAATTACGCAGACCCCGGCAGCATGTCAAGGCCCACCGGACCCTCAACAGGGAGGCTGCCCTAAACAGGGATATTACAGCCCACCACGCTCCGCGAGTCTCGACCTCGAGACCTCGGCTCTGATACCACAGTAATATCCCCAAAGGGAAATAACCAGTAATATAACAGAAATAGGCCAGACAGATATAGAAAATGCAATGCTGAACCAGATCACTGAATCATGACACATGTAATACCAGAAACTGAGCCATTTTATTAATCAGAAAGTACATAGAGAGAAGTACAAATAAATCGGAATCAGTGCACCTATCCTTGCCCTAGGCAAGTGATGACCCTCCCATACAAGAAAATGGCTGCAATAAAGACAGCGTCCTAGCTGCTCTGGAGATGAACTGCGCTGGTCCTGGCTGATCTCTAGCTGCAAACCCTCTCTACTGGAAAACGTTGTCTCTGCTAGTGACAGCGCAGGAAACAGGTGAAGCACAAGGCCCTCAATCCTCCAGACAGATGAACCTGCTACAGAATGCTGGAAACGCTGATGAGCCCCTCTCACAATAGCCTGCTCCTCAGAACTGCGTTTCTCCTGATGGATCTGAAGCCTCCAATCAGACCTGCGTCCTTCCCTTCCTGATCAGCGTCCTCCAATATCAGATCTGATGCCAAACCCTCGGATCTATACTAGATCTGGAACTATCTCCTCAGATCTACAGCCTCTAGGGCTAGATCTGGTGTTATTCCTTCAGATCTGGGCTAGATCTATCAATATCTCCTCAGATCTGTCACTCCTCCAGCTGGATCTAGTGCTTAACCTCCAGATCTGCAACATACAATACTAGATCTGCAACATACAAGACTAGATCTGCAAGATCTATCCTTCCCACAACTGGATCTAGCAATAAACCTTCAGATCTGCAACCCTTACCTCCAGAAATGGACAGCGTCCTCACTCTAGGGCTAGACAGCGTCCTTCTCCTTCAAGAATCAGCGTCCTTCCTCCTCTTCCTCTGCGCAGCCACAAGAGGGCTTTCTCCTCCTCAGATATACTTCAGAAATTGCTGCTGCTTCACTGCTGGAACTGAAAAGTGTACTCAGAACAAACCTCACTAGGGCGGGCACTCGAAGTCCCCCGAAGCTAAGGGTGAAACCAGAAAAACCTTACCAGGGCAGGCACTCGAAGTCCCCCGAGGCTAAGGGTGAGATCTCCGACCGGAGACACTCGTGCACTAACCAGTGCTGCAGACCGACTAAACAACCGGCGTGCTGAAGCAGACAGAAGTCCAGCTATCAATAATAATATCAAATCATGAATGATCAAATGAGGTGAGAGCCTCTCCTTTTATAACATCAAACTCCCTCCAAAACTTAACTCTCCCTGGATCTGCGCAGTTTACCTTGGGTTAGCCTGATGCCTTCCCCATCATATCCACGTGGACCCCCAAGGCCCTCTCTCTAAGTTACAACGTCAATCTACTAGGAAAAGAACACTTTATTATAAAGTGAGGTGACTAAAGTGAGGTGACCCCTCTTATTTCTCACTTTATTTATTATGTCTAGCTAAAGCGGCAAAATAAAGCAAAAATGAAATATTCCAATTAGCAAGGCTAATTGGGAATATTACAGGGATAAATCAAAGAGATTATTTATAGATTACCATTATTAAGTTATAAAGTTATACAATTGAAAAAAAAAAAAGACAAGTAAGAAATTAAAGGATTCAATACTAAAGGTTTTAAGGAATAAAAGAAGAAAATAATAATATTACAGAGATTAAGAAGAGGTTATCTTCAAAACCCTAATTCTGTCTCAACAGAGGAAAATGACATCTAATATGGAAATGAAGGCAGGAAGATTTTTAGAAACCTTACCTATCAACGCTAAAGTGCTATTTAAATTTAAAGGATCTCTCGCTAGAAAAGATGTCACTATTGCTATATCTCCCGCTGAAGATAAAAATTATATAAACCCTAAAATTGCCAACCAATTGGTGATTCCCGAGTCAATTATAATCGAAAAATTAGACTTTTTTGACAAAGAAAAATATGACATAAAAATTCTACAACTTAATATTGGGGATTATACTTTTATCTCTCAATTTACCATGAAAACCTTACTTTTTTATAATAGTGACATTGTGTTGGGTTCACCATGGATGGAAACCCTAGGTTCACTTATCCTAAATACAAAAAATAAGTTTTTAACATTCTCCTACAAAAAGAAGAAAATAACGCTACAAGACGTTAACTTGAAGCCAAATTCAGTGACGCTTGAAGACATACAAGAAATTTCAAAAGTAATTTTTCAAGAAGGTAAAAAGGTGATACAAAATATGCAAAAGGAAATTGACAAAATCACCACTAACAAGAATGAAGAAGTTGCTCACCTCAAGAACCACAACGAAAAATTACTAACGCAAATTAAAAAGTTGAAGAAAGACAAGTCGTCATTAGAAAACAAGGTGCAACAACTTGTCGCAAAAGAATCGTCGAAACCTTCAAATGTAGAAGTTCAAGTTGAAGAAAAAACGAACATTGATCTAGTAATTGTCACAACTCAAGAAGAGGACAAGCAAGTTTCAAAAAATAAAAACTTAGATGTTGTAGTTCAGGCAATGGACATTTCAAGTGAAGGTTCTGTGACCAGCTCAATAACATCATCGCTAGAAGAAAATCAAAAAATTTCCACACACCTAAGAAGGGAAAGTCAAACAAAAAAAGTTCCCTATCGACATCCAAATCACGGGAGTAGACAATTCGACCAAGCTATGTATTCAAAATAGAAATAACACGCTGATGTTTTGAATAATACTAATGTCGGTGCAATCCACTCATATGATAAATCATCACAAGTTTCAAGTCGCTGCAAGATTCCACAGAAGATTGGTCTAGGATGGTCTGATCCATTCTCAATGCGACAGTTTTGTTTGTCACTTAAAGGATCATATCGACTTATATCGACAAGGATCATTGCCTCGAGACGACAAGACATGAGGTCAAAGATTTTTGAGGAGGAAGGCAATGTAATGAATAAAATAATATAAATAACGCTTCATTAGTTAATTAGTAATTAGGTTGAAAGGGCATGTCTGATGAGACATGACCTTTCGTGAAGAGGCACCTGCCTAGGTATATAAGTAGACCTCATTTGTAATTCTCAATCATCAATTCATTCATCATACATTTTATATAATAATATTTGTATCCTCATGGATATTTTTATATTCCAAGTTTTTTGGAGAATTTAACTTGAGAAGGAACTTTGTTCACTTCACATTCTTGTACGGGAACTGTGTGGAAACACATGGAAAACGTTTCTTTAATGTTTTCCAGTAAATTGCAATACAAAAATGTCATTTCTGTAGTGCATTCCAAAAGAATGTCGTTCTGCAGTGTACCGTACAGTTTAGAAGCTAAAAGAAAGAATAAATTGTGAAAAGCTTAAAAAACACAAACAACAGTTTCCATACTGTAAAAAACATTGCATCCATACAGGAAAGACAATTTTAAGAATATCTAACAATTAAAAAAGCATACAGAAAGTTTTCATGCTTCCTAAAATTTCAGAAGTGTCATTCCAGAAATTAGCAATGTTTCCGAAACGCATAACATTTCACTGTTCCAGGTGACGCCGCATGACAACTATTCTTGACAAAGACAATGATTATGTACTCCATAATGGCAATAATAGATACTTTTACAACTTTGTGTTAAAAGTTTTCTTCCATTCTTTTATTTCACTGTTGTAATTGCCTCGGTGATAATGATTAGAAGTATGCCTACAGTCAATCAATCATTTTGATTTTATATGTCTGGCAGCAAACCATCCAGCTTGAATGGGTGCATATCAAACAGTGAGAAAAATCCCCAGCTCATTGAGAGTGTAGCATCATTTGATATGCATCCAGGCAAGCTAACTGGCTCCCATATATTTGAGCCTTGAGGTTTCTTTTAAATTTCTTCAATATGCAACTTGTATCATTCTCTACATTCTTGACCAGCAGATACAGAAAAAATTTATTGATCTTAGACTGACATAAAAAGAGTTTGAACATTTTGAACATTTAAAATACTATTTATTTATGAGAAATTTGGTGACTAATATTAAATTTTCAATTGGTAATCAGACAACAATGATGATATAACACAACATTGACAAATACATGAGCATAAGAAAGCCTAAATATACCTCCTCGCAACCAGATTCCTGCATCACTTGAATGGCTCTAGTTACAAGTTCTGTTGCTGCACGACACAAACAGCCACAGCCATGATTCTAAGTTGAAAATTCAAAAAATTGGACACGAAAGAGGAAAAATGTTCATGAACATGATTTCTTATGATTCTAAAGGACATGAAATAATAGTTACTCGAGTTATAACAAACAGAGATATAAAATATTATGAAACTCACAAGTCAACCAAATACGCAGTTACCAAATTCCTGCACAGGTGTTGATGTTTCTTGCACTTAACTCGAAAACCAGTGTAAATTATTGGCAAGAAAGGCACATGCATGAACACCATTGACTACCACGACTATAAGCTGTACTTCTAAATGCACATTGTAAATTTATGAACAACATTGACTACCATAACTGTAAGTTGTACCTACGAATGCACATTGTAAATTCGAGATCCACATTCACCATTATTTTCTGCGGCAATCAAAATGGGAAGATACAAGATTTGGAAAAATTGAATATTCTAAAAACGTTAAATTAATAACTTTACAGTTCGAAGTGGTTTCAATGAAGATTGAAAAATGCAGTCCACTATTGATTAGAAAGCTGGCCATAATACAAGAATACAATTAACTACAAAACATAATGAAAACTTAATATCATTGAAGAATACACAAAGTAAAGAACTCACCAATTCCTTTTCCTCTATAAGGTTTGATCACCACCAACATTGCTATATAACCTCGAAATGTGTTCCTATGCTGGCCCATTTTACAAACAATAGTTCCCACACAGTTGTCTTCATGAAAAGCCTGAAGGTCATAGAAATACTATTAGTGCATTTCAAACCAATGAAGAACATGGCCTTCTATAAGATGAGAAGTCAAGCAAGTTGATGACACTCAAGTCTAAAACCAGCAACGGCAATGATTGACTTAAATATAATCCAGAAAAACTACTTAAATAACCAAACATTTATTGCAGCAAATTGGTAAACACCTAGAAATGCTAGACACTTCATAAATACTAAAATACAAAATTGGAACTAGTGATGTTTCAGAAAATTTAAATTTTCAGGGTTTTGATAAAAAATAACTTATTGCAAAGAATCAAAAATTAATCAATGCATAGAGGGAAGTAGCCCAGTGGGTTAGCTTGAGTGGTTGAGTACTATGATTTACAAGCAGGAGGTCGCAGGATCAAGTTCCCAGGCTGGCTGCCTCTGTGGACTTTCTGAGCCTCACTTGCTGTGCCCGCCAGGTTAGGTTGGCAAAACTGGAACTGGCCAGTTTACCTTGGGTACCATCCTTGGAACAAGGAGAAGTGCTTCAAGGTTTTCACAGTATTTTGAGGGGAAAATTCAAAAAACAAATGACACGAGTAAAATTTAAAGTAGGTTGATAGATGACCATTTTGATAATTACCAGCATGATTAAGGAAACTCAATTTTGAACTTGAGGATTGCAATCAAAATGCTGGAGTATTCAGCATCAACTGCAGTTAAAACAATTGGGTGGTCCCTACCAACCTGACAAACAGAGGTTGATCTAGCAGCTCATTAGTAGATTTCCTCTCATGTTCGTTGTTAGAGTGGCAATACTCAATAAAGTGTTGTTAAGTATCCTAATGTTTGAAGGTCACAATAAAAGTTTATAACCAATTATAAGTTAGTTGAGGAGGTAGTTAAATAACTTAACTGATGTATGAAAAGAAGTCGTGAAGTATGAAAAGAAGTGGTGAAGTATTCAATGACTCGTCACTCTTCCATTAACAAAAAAAATACATTCTCTATAACTCTATCAAACACTTTTATGGTTCTGTGCCTCCAAAAGCCAGCAGTGGCATCAAAGCAATACAAATCCTTGGGCATGTGATGATTGATCAAAAAATCATGTGTAGCCAACTTTGGAAGATTCAAGAGTCCAGCGAGATGGAGAGAGATAGAGCTTCAAAGACAGAAAACATTGAACAAAAGGCACATTTTTTTTTTTTTAAACGGTATGAATCCTGATTATCTTCAGAAAAGTAAACTTTAGCTTTGGTTTTCATGAGGGAAACCTAAATATACACCATCAAGGGCACAACCCACTAGTGACCGCATACTTGAACCCGCCAAATGGTAAACTCAGGGACCATAGACTTAAGTCATGAACCCATCGAAATATATAATTGACAGGCTACAGACCATAGGAAGGCATTAAACCAATACAAGAAGGCATGAAAACAGTGTGAAACAAGTCCACACGAAGGCATGAAACAGTTGTGAAACAAGACCACTGACCACATAATGTTTCACTTTGCAGCTGGTACAGTGGCCATTTTGTTGAAACCAAGAAGTGATAGAAATGTTCTGTAATTGATGAGATCAATGAAATCTCCTCACAAGCTAGTGACAACAAATTAAACTGCAGTGCTGTGCAGCCTAGATAGAGAAGCAGAAAATTCCCTTTCATGGTAGGTTGCAACATATTCAGCAACGTATGTATAGATTATTTGAGCAGACAACTGATATATACTTAGTCTACATTTAGCCCCAAGCGTTGGCTCAATCAGCTGACCTGTCCGCCTGAGACATGTTGCCGATGGAGAGGCCATAGGTCACAACTTTCAAAGATGGTCAAGTCCCTCAGGGCAACCATCCACTATTGTGGCTGGTGGTTGAGCCACCCTCCATCTGTGTATTCCAGGGGATCCCACTAACTTTTCATTGGGAAAAAAATATATTTTGTCTACAGATACACTGTACATATAATTAAAGGCATTTTTCTATTGCAATGGAAGCCCTTTTTGAAAAGTCCAGTGGTCATAATTTTCCGACCTGGAAGGTCAAATATCAATTGCATTTATGTAAGGTCCATGTTGCCGCAAAATCTAGCAAGCCTTGTGAGGAGACTTGTAAGACAAGGGCTAGACCCTGTAGCAACAATAAGGGAGATTGCCAATCACCAAAACAATCTTCCTCCTGCTCTTTAGTGGAATTTCACCACAAGATGGGCTTCCCAGTACTCACATATAAGGATATTCCAAGTTTTAGGGTTTAAGGTGATGAAAATACAGGCTAGGTGGAGACACTCTATGATGGACAAAGGCTCAACTCTTGATACTTGTAGTCTATGCACCTAGACTGCATAGATGCTTGTATAATCTAGGGTTTCTTGATATGCAACAACAAAGGAGTACATAGACACATAAAAGTCAAAGAAAGGGTATGCTAAAAGATTAGGTCAACAAAACAATAGAGCAAACCCTCAAACTAAGCCTCATGTTGACATTAGGCTAGGGTCAGGGTTTCCAAGCCACAAAATTGTCTAGAGATGGATGACATCAGCCCTCTTGGGAAAAGATTTACCATCAATCAAGCTAGATTCTGTGTTCAAAAGGATTATGGAGATAAATCTTAGGTTTTTATTCCAAAAACATAGATCCACAATGCCCTATCAATTGGGCCATAGAAAAAAAAGCCCTAGCAGCTTGCCTTAAAGGCCTAGGAAAAATAAACAAAAGACAAATATTTAATTTTTGAAGGTTTTTAATCAACACAAAATTCACCAGTGCCTAATCCTACTTGGGTGATGGAGTCTTACAGAAAAATTTAGAGATAAATGACAAATGATTGGGGAGTAAGCGGGGAACAGTATTTTTTCCACTTTATAAAACCTTAAGTATCTGTTTCCCTTAAGGAGAGGTTTTGGCCCTCGCTGATAGCCTATATTCTGTGCCTCTTGTCTCTTATGGTTTAGGCATTGGTATTTGTTTGATGAAGAAAACATTATAATAACATAAGCAAGAGAAGATCCTAATCTAAGAAAGTAGAAAACCTTCACAAGCAGTCATCATAAGAAGAGAAATCACCTAATACTTGATGCCCTAGATTTCTTAACATGGTATCAGAGCTAAGGTGACCAAGTCAAGGAAGGGCATCTCATCAAGAGACACTCAAGGATGAAATCTCGAGGAAGGCATCAAAGCAAAGATCACCTTGAAGTCAAGAATATACTAAGAAGTCTTGGGCTCATCATCAAGAAGTCATCATTGATCTTCATCAACAAAGACTCCACCATCAAAGGATCCAACGGGATCTCCCTCCTTGTGGGATCAAAGATCATTATTGAAGAAAACTATCTTCATCAAGGAGAAGTCTTCTATTCTCTATATCATCATCAACATCAAGGAAGCAGCAAGAAGAAGGAGCATTCAATCAAGCAAGTATATTTATGTCCATATTTGAATCTGTCAAGATGTCCTTTTGCAAGGAAAGCAACAAATTAGTTGGGGCTTCAAACTATCTTGCATGGAAGAAAAGGACAGATCTGAATCTCATTGAAAATGAGGTTATGGAACATGTCAAAGGATCTATCACTAAACCAAGAAAGGAAGATGCACAAGCTCTTGCCAAGTATATGAAAGGGGAGGTTAGGGCTCAAAGGATTCTTATAGAATCCATCAAGGATCCCCTCATCCCATATGTATTTAAACTCGAAACTTCAAAAGAAATCTATGACAAATTGGTAGAGTTGTATTATGTAAGCACTGTTGGAGAAGACATCTCATTAAGGCAAGAATTCTACAAGCTGAAGATGTCAAGGGAAGATGGAATAGCCTCATACTTTATGAGGATATCTGAAATCCGGGATCAACCACAAGATCTGGGAGAAGTCCTGTCTGACAGAGAAATGACTACAATAGTATTAAATGCACTACCGGAGGAGTGGGGTAACTTTACTTCCAGTGTTTATTGGAAGAAAGAAGTTACTCCATTCCATGAGTTGTGGTCACTATGCAAGATTGAAGAATCCAGGTTAAAGGCAAAATCTAATGTGGGATCAGGTGAGCAAAATCAGGCATATGTTGCATCACAAAAAGGAAGGGAAAATTTGGAAAGTTTGGTCCTCAGAAAAAGAAGAACATGGCTAAAATACAATGCTATGGGTGTCAAGAATATGGGCACTATAGGAGAGATTGTCCTAAGCTCAAGAAGGACAATAACAAAAGAGGAAGAGAAGAAACCCACATCACCGAGGAAGTGAAAGACGCTGAAAAGAAGAAATCCAAGAAAGAGGAAGTAATAGGTCTCCACTATTGAGATAGTCTTCCTCACATAAGTTATTTTCAAGTTCCTAAGTCTTTTGTTGTAAGATATGGCTATCATGATTCACTAGGTAAAATGTTAGGTCCCTATATTACTAGTGTAGTCCCTTATTGTTGTTAGTGTAGCCCCCTTATTGTTATTGTTGTACCCCTGTAGTCCCCATATTGTTATTATTGTGCCCCATAGAACCCCACTATTGTTATTATTGTGCCCTTACATTATTATTGTTAGGTCGGCTAGGATTATATTGTGACCCCGTGGACTCCTATATATAGAAAGAAGGTTTTGTCATTTGAATCATCTAAGAATTGTTTATTTATGTAATGTAAAGGAGGTTGCCCCCTCGAAGTGGCTGATTTATAAGGCGTTGATCTTTGTTTTCTTCTATTTTTGGAGCTGGTTTCATAACATTTGGTATCAGAGCTTTGGATTCTAGGGTTTCGCTGCTTCAAACAGGTCATCGTGGCATTTTCGCTATAACTTTTTTCCTAGGAAGGTTCAGAAGCAAAAAAAACCCCTTCAGACACCCGGTCGGGGTTCTGAGTTTATATCATCAACCTGCTTCAAAGGAATCGTTAACATTGTCGCGGACTTTGATCTTTATGTTACAGCAGCAGGGGAATGCTCCCCTATGCAGCCTAAAATTTGAAATTCCAATAAGTGTAGTAGTTGAAAACCACTTTTGTGCCCATCGTTACACCTGTTTAAAAAAAAACAAAAAAACAAACAAGCAAACAAACAAATAATAATAATAATAACAATAAAAATCTGACTGTGAAAACCTCTTTTCGGGGTGCAATCAGACAATTTGTAACAGTTGAAAACCACTTCTGTGGCAGCTGTTACACCCAATTTATTTCCCTTTTCCAAAACATCATCCTTCCTTCCCAATATTTTTTACAAGATGATGATACTTATTTGTTTCTTTTTTGTATCTATTTTTCCTAATTATCATGTTTTTTGAAGAATAACACAAAGGTTGTCCTAGCTGTTACACATGTAACAGCCGACAGCCATGAACAATGTTTCCTATCTCGTCGCATGCAGCAATAATTACAATAGTCAAGTGTGACCACCACAATCATTGGAAGCAGTTACGCCATCAATTCAAATTCCTCCTCCACATCGTTTCTGGTACGTCATTCAAAAAGGTAACGTCATTATTTAATAGTTTGGTGATTAATGGCAAGTGATGATATTCCCGTGACGGTCGTGGGCGGCCGTCACCATTAAAGCAGGAGGGGGTGGGGGGGCGGGGGGGGGGGATAAATCTCATAATCATTGCAAGAAATCCATAGTCATGAAACCGTTATTAACCCCGCATGCATTAAATTAAATAGCACGATAGCCAATTACGACCAAATTCGGCTGGAAAAGGCATTTGTACTTAAAGCCCGTTATTTTCCATAATTAGACATTTATGTAGGAATGTGCGAAGTACGATTTGGTAATTCGAAAATCTTCTCACCTCCTATCACCTTCCTTAGCTAAAGTCTTGTATCCTCATCCGAAACTCTCCATCCGAGATAAGCAGAGCAGGGTGCCGAGAGGAAACAAGCAATGCAGCGATATTACGATTGGTTGAGCTTAAGGAGTGATTCAGAATAACAGCAAGATGGGATGAGCAGCAGTAAGACATGAGCCAGACTCCATGGAAGCTTTGCAGAACTGTCGGGAAGCTTATCAGGTGTTTAGGGACGCCGGGTGGATTGAATATTTTCAGAAATTGGAAGGCTTTGACAAGGCTATTGCAATCGAGTTCACTCAGAATTTGAATAACCACCAGACCCGAGTCAAGGGCCTCCAAATTGAAGTGACAGAAGAATTGATTGCCCGAGTGACCACATTGCCAGCAGAAGGACGGAGATGGTTCAACAGGAAAATTAATGACCCTTCTTTGAAGTAAGATTTTCTTGAGGAGAGGAAAAGCTGGAAAAGAAGGGGAGAGGAGTTGACAGATTATCACTCCCCCAGCCATGGGCAAATGTCGCCCTGGGTCTAATCAAGTACATTACTTGCGAGGGAAGATCCACAATCGTCTTCAATTACCACTTCCCCCTACTAAATCATCTTCAGCACCAATAGAAGATCAACCTCCCATTTTTCCTATTGGGAAACATTTAGCATATGGCGGCGGCAGTGAAGACAGCAGCACATCCTGAAGCATGTGTGACCAATCATGGACTTATTAAATTGATCGTGTTGGATGCCCTAAGCCAGCAAGGAAGGAGCTGGGAAGAATTTAAACAAAAAAGGCCTAGGACAAGCTGGAGAAAACAGGTCGCGACTTCAGAAGGAAGTCATGCAGAAGCTGAAGTCCTGACTTGCCCCGCCAAGGTCAGAATTGGAAAAGTACCCACTGACGAGCCAATTGGGGACAGTCGACCAAAACAGAGGGTGAGAGTTAGCTTGCCAACAGAACCATTGCCCACAGCTGAAAATCAAAAAGAAGCAGAAGGATCAAAAGAAGAAGAAAGAGAAACATCCTCGTCAGGTAAGGGCGAAACTCATGTTCTGCTTTTAGAACTTGAAAATTTAAGGAAGGAAAATGAACAGTTGAAACAAAGATTAGCTGAGGGGAAGGAAATTTTAGCATCTGTATGCACAGCATGTTCTCAAGGACTAACAGCAGCAGGGTATAAGGTCTGTGGGGAAAACACCAGCCCAATGGAAACAGAAACAGAACTTCGAGAGGCTGTCCCACAGGAACCTGCTAAGGATACTGTTGTTACAAAAGAACCAGTCGTTAAAGCAGAGCCTCCCGTAGTAATTGACCTAGAGGCCGATACACAAGAACCTGTGGAGGCCACTGTTGTTACAGAAGAACCAGCAGTGGGCACAGAGGCTAGCCTAGGCGAAAATAAAGGGGCTGATACACAAACCCATTAATGAAGCTGTTGTTACACAAGAACCAACAGTAGAGGTGGAGCATACCCATCCAACAGAGGTTGTTACACCCACTATTGATGTTGATAATGAATGCAGAGGAACGCCAGGTCCCGCCACGGAATGGAGTTCTGAGAAAATTTTGTTGATATCTGAATTGCAAAAGTGGAAACAGGAAGCAATCTCCCTTCGGGAGGGGTGATCTCGTTGAAAGAACATCAGAAGGAAATAAGTGCTCTACAGGAAAAATGGATGAAAGAAGAACTGAAGAAAGGTTGGGAAGAGTGTAAGCAGAAGGAAGTCGTAAAGAAGCAGAGGGAACAGATGTTGTTGTTACAGCAGCAGGGTCAAGATCTGACTGTCGATAATCAAAAACTCCATGAGCTTGCCCTCAATTTGTTGGGATGCAGGCGACCTTCCCCATCTTACCCCATTTTCCTATGGGAACACTATTACCTGTTTCAGTTAAAAGTCGTCATGGAGAACAGGCCCTATCTGGGTTCTTCCACTAGCGCATTTTTAAATGTCTTTCATGCTTTTGATTTTGACGAGCAAAGCCTGTTGTGTGAGTTATTTTTGCATAATAACATTTGCGATCACGCAAGTATGCAAATGGTGGTAACTACATTCTCCTACATGGGGGATTTGCAGTTACGAGCCTTTGTGTCATTTATGAGGAATTAGATTGAGTGGCATCTATCCACGAAATCTATGGATGCCAATGAAGAGAAGACAGCATTATGGATCTAGGTAGAACCAAGACGGGCCGTTGAATTAAGGCGGGAATTTAGGAGGATTTTGAGCACTCCTGAGATAAGGGAACCTGCTGCCACTTACAGAAGGAGGATTGTGGACTTTTGCCTTAATCAGTTTTCATTAATGAAGAGTCGAACCCTGACCGGGTGTTTGAAGCGTACAGAAGCCAGCAGTGTTGAGCTGTTGGCAGGGGGCCCGTTTGCATTTCAGGACTTTGTGGTAGCTGTTACACATGTACCAGCATATGCACAGATAATACGGACCCTTGGCGCTTCTTGGCTTGGGCTAAGATTTAAATTCCCTCTGATTTGGCTACCAATAGAGGATTACAAGATTCATTATGAACTAAGCCGGTATGAAGTAGAGTCTTGGGTACGACATCTGATGGCTACTCAAGGGTACAGGACTCCAGATGAAGACACAGTCGGCGCTTATGACCTCACTGACCTGCACAGGAGATATTCTGATGGGAGATGAGATTTTGCATGAGACCATGCAAGTGCTTCAGCTGGGGGGAGATGTTGGGTGTCAGTTTTGTACTTATTTCCTACATCTGATTCCCCCATTGTTACCTTGTGACTACAACCATTGGGACTATCTTTGCCTCTTTTCCTGCTTTTTCTATCTTAAACAGTGTCGTTTCACCTTATTTTCATTATCTTTCCGTTTCATCGATTATTATGATGTATCGTTTCTTTTTTTATGACTAACTGGGATAAATGTTGGAAGAAGTTCTCTAGTCTTTTGTTGTTCTTCCAGAGGTTATTCTTAGCACAAAAGATCTAGAGCATGAGGCGTACAGAAGCACTGAAAGTGTGTTGTTACAGTGAGTCGTTACACCACGATGCTGTTACATCACGGTGTTGTTACAGCTGTACTGTTGAATGGACATTGCCAACTTCCAGATGTCGACCTGTCCGCAATTGATGTTACACTACAGCTGTCATTTTCCATGAACAGCTGTAGAAGTCATTACATATTGTATTTTAGGATGACAACTTTTAGGCAGTTTTGATTGTAATCCATACTCTTCCAGTCATACTTTTTATTAAGAAGTGGTTGTAACTATATGTATCTTATTTTGATCACCATGAGAATCTTACAATTCTCATGACTGATCTGTTCCTCGTTTTTATGAACATGTAACCATTATATAACTCTCAACCCTTGAGGTCAAGGGGTTAGCAGAGAACAATATTACTTTTGGTTCTATAATTTTGGTCACATTAATACAAAGAAATCACGTTGTTGCTGTTACATGCGTTGTCTGGTTTAATTTCCATTTAGCCTCTATCTCTTCCTGTGCCCTGCTAGGGAGGAAGGGCCCTCCTCTTTAGTAGGGACTGCAACGGTTAAGGTAGTTGTACTATATTTCTCATTTGCTTCATGTATTGGTGGAAGTGTTGTTGTTGTGTTCTGGCTATGAATAGATCTGCTTCAATTGTGATATTATTATGTTGTTACACAAATGTGATTAGAAATACCAGCTGATGTAATTGTTGTGCAACGCACTAGGTACAGTTAATTGAGGCATGATTACATTCATGTAGATTGTTTTTATTCCTGCATGAGTGATTTCATTCAGCAACGATTTCTCTTTATTTTGATTTGCTTATGGTTTGATGTATCGACACAGACAGTGCAACTGTCATTGAAATAAAAGACATCCCTAGATGGATAATTTATGTGTATCGTCTTAGTCATTTAACAGTGATTAATACAGTCCAACGGAGGTCTCCCCCGTGATTGGCATGTATTCAATACCACTACTTAATAATAATGTGATTCCTAATTTTGATGAAATATTGACGAGATGCACTCAAGAGGAAACAAGAATGATGGAGTATGCCTCTAATGGTAATAAGAATGATGGAGTATGCCTCTAATGGTAATGGAAGTCACCATAATGCCTTCGTCGCTCATGCAAAGAAGAAAAACCATGGTTGCCCGAGAAATCAAAACCATGGTAGAGCAGGGCCCAAAGGAAGGAAGGGAAGATGTTACACTTGTAACAAGTATGGTCACTATGCAAGAGAGTGCCCTAATAGAAGGGACTCTCCCAGGGATGATGACAACAAAAACTCGAGAAGGAATGGCAGGAACAACAGGTTCCAAGGAAAAAGGAAGGCTCCCTCTGATCGTAGTGGAAATGGGCAACCATTCAATAGGTTAAGAAATTCCAGGTACGATGAGTCTAATGTTGTTGATAGTAAGAGAAATGAATTTATTCTTGTATCTGCCCTCTCTATTGCATCTCCACCCGACACCCTGGATGTCTAGTTGATTGATACTGGTGCTTCAAGGCACCTCATTGGTTTTAAAGAAGCCCTTTCTGATTTGGTTGAGAAGGATACTAATCTAGAAATTATCCTTGGAGATAATGCCACCTATCTCGTGAAAGGGGCAGGGACTGTGACCCTCCATCTATCTCAAGGTCAAGTCCTCCGTTTACAAGATGTGTTGTACGTCCCTGATTTGAAGAAGAACCTTGTGTCAATTTCGGCAATGGAAGACAAAAGGTTCAAGGTGGCATTCGTTGATGGAAAGGTACTTATCTGGAAGAAGAACTTCAAGGAAGCTCTTTCTATTGGTTTTAGAGTTGATACTTTCTACCAGGTTGGAGGAAGGCCATTGGGGACTATGACATGTGATACAACTCTTCAAACAGAGTTATGGCACCAGAGGTTTGCACACCTTCATTACAAAGCCCTTCCTGAAGCAAGGAAGGTACTGACAGGGATGCCTGAATTTAGAGATGATCATTAAGGTATATGTCAAGGTTGTGCCGAAGGAAAGCATACAAGGGGACCATTCCCCTCAAGTGTCACAAAGACAACTAATATCTTGCAGTTGATACATTCTGACTTATCTGGTATGCTTCCTGTGACATCCTTGGGAGGATGTTCCTATTAAATGACTTTTACAGATGACTTCTCCCGCAAGACTTGGATATATTTTTTGAAGAAGAACGAAGCATTCAAATGGTTCTGTACCTTCAAGGCCTTGGTGGAAAATCAAACCGAGAAGAAAATCAAAGTTTTGAGGACTGACAATGGGACCAAGTATGAGTCAAATGAGTTTAATGACTTTTGTAGAGAAGCCGGCATTAAGAGGGAGACCACAACTGCGTATACTCCTAAGCAAAATGGTGTTGCTGAAAGAAAGAACAGGACCATTGTGGAAGTTGCCCGCACCATGCTATGTGACCAAGGTCTTCTGAAGTTTCTATGGGGAGAAGTTGAGAACACTGTTGTGTATGTTCAAAATAGATGCCAGCATTTCGCTCTGGACTCCAAAACTCCCGAAGAAATTTTCTCTGGTAAGAAACCTGATGTTTCTCATTTTAGAGTTTTTGGTTGTCTTGTTTACTTTCATGTGCCGAAAGAAAAGAGAAGCAATTTGGATGCTTCTGAAAAGAAAGGAATGTTTGTGTGCTACAGTGAACCTTCAAAGGCATATAGAATCTATGTGCCTGGTCAAAGAGAAGTGGAGATATGCCAAGATGTCACCTTCGATGAAGATGTTGCCCTCAAGAAAGTGAGAAATCTTCCTAGCTCCGAGGAAGACAAAGAAGATGAAGAAGCAGGGAAGCAGGAAGAGCCGAAGGATGACCTGATGCCCGATGTTGAAGGACCTATGGATCCCATTGATCCACCTCCTTCAAATAAGAGAAGACCCTCATGGCTTAGGGATACTCTCGAAGATGCTGAGAGACATATTGCCCCAAGGGGGACATTCCGTGAAAGCAAGAAGTCGAAGAGATACCAAGGGTATCTAGCAGCCATGAATACGATAGTACAATCTAAGCCTGGATCATTTGAAGAAACCATAAAGCATCAAGTTTGGAAGGATGCTATGCATGAAGAGTATGAGTCCATTATGAAAAATGATGTCTGAGAAGTGGTCCCGAGACCGAAGGACAAATCTGTTGTCACCTCGAAATGGCTCTATAAAATCAAGCATGGATCTGATGGAAGCGCTGAAAAGTACAAGGCAAGATTTGTTGCCCGAGGCTTCTCTCAAAAGGAAGGCATAAATTATGATGATATATTTGCACCTGTGGCCCTCCATACCACCATCCGATCTATTATTGCCCTTGCTGCTACGCAAGGATGGAGTCTACATCAGATGGATGTGAAAACCACTTTTCTGCATGGATCTTTAAAGGAAGAGATGTATGTGGAGCAACCTCTGGTGTTCGAAGTCCAAGATAGAGACACCTATGTACGCAGTTTGAAGAAAGCCCTCTATGGGTTGAAGCAAGCCCCCAGGGCTTGGTACGAGAGGATAGATAGCTACTTGATGACGCTGGGCTTCACTCAAAGTAATGTTGATCCGAACCTTTATTTTAAGGTTGATAAAGACAGGCCTCTCATTTTGGTTCTCTATGTGGACGATCTCTTCCTGAGAGATGTTGACCCTCTCATTCATCAGTGTAAGAGGGAGCTAGCTTCCGAGTTTGAGATGAACGACCTAGGATTGATGCACTACTTCCTAGGCTTGGAAGTCTGGTAAAGACCAGGCGAGATTTTCCTTTCTCAAGGAAAATATGTCGTGAAGCTGTTGGAGAGATTTGGTATGGTGGACTGTAAGTCTGTGTCGAAACCGATGGAACTCAACTTTAAGAAGTTGAGTGGAAACGCTGCTAAGCCCGTGCCAGCAAATCCTTCTGAGTATTGACAACTCGTGGGGGCCCTAATGTTCTTAGTGAACTCTCGTCCAAACGCATGTTTTGCAGTGAACACTTTGAGTCAACATATGGTTGATCCTCATTGCATTCACTGGATTGGTGCCAAGAATCTGTTGAGATATCTTCGGGGCACAATCAAACATGGGCTGAGATACACTGCCGGGAGTTTGAGACTCCATGGATATAATGATATTGATTGGGCTAGCAGTGTGGTGGATCGCAAGAGCACATCTGGATGTTGCTTCACCTTGGGTTCTTGGATATCTTCGATATCTTAGATGAGCAGGAAGCAAAAGTCGGTGGCTTTGAGCACCGCTGAGGCCGAATACATTGCAAAAAGTATGGCCTGTTGTGAAGTTGTTTGGTTGTGAAAGCTCTTCAGTGAGATGTTTGGGCATGTGCTAGATACCACCGTTATCCTTTGTGATAACCAGAGTGGGATTGGTCTTTTTGAGAATCCCGTGTTCCACTATCGATCCAAGCATATTGATATCAGCTACCACTTTATCTGGGATATGGTACCACGAGGCGCCGTAAGGCTTGATCATATAAAAACTGATGAGCAGGTCGCGGATATTCTCACGAAGCCCTTGGGAAGGTCAAGTTCCTAACCTTCCGTGAGAAGCTTGGAATCGAGGAAAGACCCTATTCTAAGGGTCCTGATTGAGTTGGACTATGAGCTCTGGGAGCTCCATGGGGCTTGGGGATAGCTTCTTGGAGCTATAAGCACGTACGGGGCTAGGCTTGTCGAACCTTGTTGTGCTTATGCCCCACCGTTATGATATTGAGTCGGTTCGCCTCTCTCTAATCTATGCCCCGCATGCATCCTACCCATGGAGTTTCAGACTCATGGGAAGTACCTCTCATTTGGCCAATGAGGTGGGAAATGTGGATACAGACCAATAGAAAGACCGATGGACGCATCGAAGATTGTCGTACTCTCTATGTCTAGGATGGCATGTGTCCAACACCTTGATCTGGGATCAAGTATGATGAGGTTTTTACCTCTAAACTGACTTTGGGTCAGTAAACTAACTTCGGGTTAGTAGGAGAATCTTTTGAGACCAAGAGAGGTTTTACCTCTAAGCTGACTTCTGGTCAGTTGTGTGTGATGTCTTTGTGACTCGTCTTTTTGTCTATCTGAAATAAAGAGCCAACAAAGCAAGTTACGACAGGATGACGCATGATGTTTGGTAAAAGTACATGATGGTACTGATGGATGGCACTTGTGGACAGATGGAGTTCTCCCTAGTTGAGAGGGAGCATTAATTTTGGGCAACTAAGTCCAAACTCCATGTTGCACTGCTCATATGACAATGGCCATATTTTTGTTGGATTGCTATTTCGGAGAGGTGCAAGATTGATCTAAAGATCATCTTGATCGGATGAGTAGAACATTTATTTTGAATTTATTTTCGACATGTGCAAGGTCGGCCAGATTTGTAATGTAGGCTCACGTGCCTGTTGAAATTTGGTTACCGGAAGATAGGTGGTTCCCTAAGGCTTTGATCTTTGGCCTAGGGAAAAGTGTCCAAAAGAATTTAATTTTTCTCCTAAAGTGACTTTATAAGTTATAAAGTCAAATCTAATTTAAAAGTGACTTTAAGTGATAAAGTTACTAAATCTAATTTTAAAGTGACTTTAATAAAATCAATGTGAAATTAGAAAGTGAAAAGTGACTTTGGAAATAAATAACTAATAGGGTCTTTATTAAAGTGGGGTGAATTAAAAAATAGAAAGTGAGATTTAAATGAGCATTTAATCTCAGCCCTAGATCTAAAGCTATCTCAACCATTGGATTTAGGGATTCCCCAAAAGTCACTTAGGGTTAGGTTAAAGGAGGAAAAGAGGGAAAAGATCATTCAGTCTTTCATGAGCAAATTGGAGAAGGAGGAGAAGAGAGCTGGAGATTTTTCTGGTTTGAGAAAGAGAAGGAGAGGAGCAGTTCAACAAATCCGTACAGCAAGGAGAGGTTGCACGCATTTCAAGGCAGCACTCAGTACAGCAATAAATCGGCACAGTTTTCGAGGCAGATTTCCGTACATATTAGTGGGCACGTTTTTCGAGGTCCGTACAACAGCAAGGAGGCACAGATTTCGAGGAGAAGCAACAGTGTGCAACACACATTCCGAGGCTGAGTTGGCACGGTTTTCGAGGGTGAAAGAAGCTGTTGTAATTTTCGTACAGCAGTACAAAATTTCTGGCATGGTTTTTGAGGAGGACGTACAGCATTAAATGTTGTTATCTCTTACTGCAAAATTTATGTTATTACTATTTTGCTAATTTGGCACATTTTCCGAGGCGAAGGCAAGCATGGAAAACGAGATAACTCTGTACATTGTTTGGTGGAATTTTTCTTGTATATTTCATTTCTCTGTAAAAGCATTTTCCAAAAATAAAGAGAAGCTTTCGAACTGGTTTTCCCCAAGAGTTGTAGGGGGTTTTTCCAGGGTCATCTTGACCAAAAATCAGCGTGTCAAAATTCTGTGTGTGGCTCATTTATTTTTCTGAGTTTTTATTTCTACATTTTCAGCACTATGAAATTTCCAGAATTTGTGTTTTCAGAAAATATTTATTTTTCCAGCTTGTTGAATGTATGGCTATGGGAATGGGCATTTAACTTTATGGGAGAAATAAGGAGAAACTGAAAACAGGGGTTGGCAACGAAATTTCTACATGGTATCAGAGCTATTTTGCTGAAAAGTGCAGTTTGGGACAACAAGAAGAAAAATTACAGCAAACTAATTTTTCACACAGAAAACGGTACCTTTACTACAGCAATGTCTTTTTCAATTTATTAGGACAGCAAGCATTTCTTTGGGCTTGAGGGTGGAGGATAAGTTGGATGGGCATAGTAACTATAGTGTATGGAAGGAAAGAATGCAGAGCATCTTTGAGGAGGCAGAAGTCTGGGGTATAACAATGCATACCCAATAGCGCCCTGTTAATGTGCCTGTTGACCCGGTTCAGTTGGCAGACTTTAATAAAAAGAATAACAAGGGCAAGAGACCGACTCTGGATGGTATTAAAGACTATGTCATTCCTCATGTGAGAGGAAAGAGATTTGCTCATGAGATGTGGACAGCCTTGACCAATCTCTCCCAGAATACCAATGAGAACAGAAAAATGGTCCTAAGGGAGACGCTGAAGACCATTAAGATGGCTAAGACTAATAGTGCTACTGGATATCTCACAAAGATCACTAATGTAAGAGATGAGTTGGCAGCAGTTGGAAAGGTCATTCCACCCATTGAGTTGGTGCAGATTGCAGTGAATGGCCTTCCCAGTTCATGGCTGAACTTTGTTGATGGGGTTTGTGCACGTGAGACCCTTCCCACTTGGGAGAGGTTCTGGGATGATTGCATACAGACTGAAATCAAAAAGAGCTAGCTTGGGGCAGCCAAGCCTGTTGAGCAGGATGAGGATGTAGCACTGTTAGCAGGAGGCAAGAAAGGCAAGGGAAAGAAGCAAGCTTCCACAAGTGTCGGTGGGGGCAAAGGCCAAGGTAAAGGTAATCAGGTGAACATGCAGAAGAACTATTCCAAGGTGAAGTGTTGGAATTGTCAGAGGATAGGACACTATCCAGTTGTGTGTCCGGAGAAGAAGAAGAAGGGGAAGAACAAGACCATGGCAACATCAACAGAGATAGAGGACTTTTCGGATAGCTTTGACCGGGAGTTTGGGTTCATTGCTTGTGAGTCCACTAGTGCAGGATCACCTGCCACGGAGGTTGAGAGGGAGTGTGCATTTCCCTCCACTAGCGAAGCATCTTCAAGATCTAGTACGTTGACAGTGAGGTTTCACGTCATATGACAGGAGTCCATGAGTACTTCTCAGAGCTTTTAGAGAGTGACACTGATATAGAGGTAGTACTTGGAGATGACAGCGTTGTTAGAGCAGTCGATGTGGGGACATTGACATTTGATAGGGAACCCAAACCTCCCTTGAAGGTGTCAGATGTTCTATATGTGCCAGGGATGAGGAAGAACCTCATATCCATCTCAGCATTGGAGGACAGAGGGTATGAGATATTGTTCAGGAGAGGACAAGTGCTTATATATCCCTGGGGCGCTCCAGCTAATTCAGCTAGAGTGATTGGTGTACGCCATGCAAAGGTGTACAAGTTTGCATTTCAACCCCTTTTGGCATTGAGCAGTAGTACCGGCAGCAGAGCTAGCAGTTTAGAGTTGTGTGAGATTTGGCACCGCAGGATGGGGCACATGTATCATGGAGCCTTGAGGACATTGCGGGAGATCACTACAGGTGTGCCAGATTTCAGTACTGATCACATTGATACATGCAGAGGATGTGGTATGGGCAAGTTTGCCAAATCCCCTTTTCCCAACAATGACAGCAGATCGACTGGGATACTTGATTTGATTCATTCAGATGTGAGCAGTTGGATGTCTCATGTTTCCTCGAGTGGATATGAGTATTATGTTTTATTCATTCATGACCACTCCAGGAAGACCTGGATTTATTTCTTGAAGACCAAGAGTGAGCTCTTCAAGCGATTTCAGGAGTTCAGAGCTCTTGTGGAGACTCAGACAGGTCGGAAGATCAAGTCCCTGAAGTCAAACAATGGAGGGGAGTACACCCTTGGTGAATTTTATGAGTATTGTGTGGAGGCAGGCATTAGGAGGGAGTTCATAGTTCCTTACAACCCCCAGCAGAATAGGGTTGTGGAGAGGAAGAACAGATCCATCGTTGGGGCTGCCAAAGCCAAGTTACATGATCAAGGGTTACCTTTGTTTTTGTGGGCAGAGGCCTGCAACACTGTTGTATATTTGCAGAACAGGAGTCTGCATCGTGCCTTGGGGCATGTGACTCCAGAGGAGGCTTTTTCTGGGAAGAAGCCTGATTTTGGTCATTTTCGTATCTTTGGGTGTATTGCATTTCTTCCTGGGACAGAGGAAGTATATTGTGGACATTCTTGGCAGATTCGACATGGAGGATTGTAGACCCATGTCGACGCCTATGATCACCAACTGGAAGCAGCTTCACGCTTCAGATTCCGAGTTGGTGGATTACACATTGTATAGACAGCTGATTGGTTCCTTGATGTATTTGGTCAACACTAAACCAGATATATGTTTTGCAGTGAACACGATGAGCCAGTTCATGTGTGAGCCCAGGAGGGTGCACTGGGTTTCTGCAAAACACATTTTGCGGTACAGTGGAGTATGGTCTGGATTATATGCAGGGAGATGGAGTGAGATTGGCAGGGTATACTGATTCTAATTGGGTAGGTTGTGCTTCTGATAGGAAGAGCACTTCAGGGTGTTGTTTTGGGTTGGGTTCGAAAGTTATGTCGTGGTTCAGCCGAAAGCAGCAGTCAGTAGCATTGAGTTCAGCGGAAGTAGAGTACATGGCAGCCAGTCTAGCTAGTTGTGAGGCCATATGTCTTTGCAAGATGTTGTTTGGCTTATTTGGTCAGCCGTTGAGACCTTCAGTGATTTACTGTGATAATCAGAGTTGCATTAAACTCACGGAGAATCCAGTATTTCATGACAAGTCAAAGCATATCGGGATGAAATATCATTTCATCAAAGACTATGTTCAGAAGGGAGTTGTGAAGCTTGAGTATATTCCCACTGATGAGCAGGTTGCAGATATTCTTACCAAAGCCTTACCACAGGGCAAGCATGTCTACTTCAGAGACAAGATGGGTGTGGTGAGGAACACCTTCCTCGGTAAGAGGGAGTGTTGAAATTTGGTTACCAGAGAACAGGTGGTTCCCTAAAGCTTTGATCTTTGGCCTAGGAAAAAGTGTCCAAAAGAATTTAATTTTTCTCCTAAAGTGACATTATAAGTTATAAAGTCAAATCTAATTTAAAAGTGACTTTAAGTGATAAAGTTACTAAGTCTAATTGCAAACTGACTTTAATAAAGTCAATGTGAAATTAGAAAGTGAAAAGTGACTTTGGAAATAAATGACTAGGGTCTTTATTAAAGTGGGGTGAATTAAAAAATAGAAAGTGAGATTTAAATGAGCATTTAATCTCAGCCCTAGATCTAAAGCTATCTCAGCCATTGGATTTAGGGATTCCCCAAAAGTCACTTAGGATTAGGTTAAAGGAGGAAAAGAGGAAAAATATCATTCAGTCTTTCATGAGTAGATTGAGAGAAGGAGGAGAAGAGAGCTAGAGATTTTTCTGGTTTTGAGAAAGAGAAGGAGAGGAACAATTCAGCAAATCCATACAGCATGGAGAGGCTGCACACATTTCAAGGCAGCACTCTGTACAGCAATAAATCAACACAGCTTTCGATGCAGATTTTCGTATAGCAGCAGTGGGCACATTTTTTGAGGTTCGTACAGCAACAAGGAGGCACAGATTTCGAGGAGAAGAAGCAACAATGTGCAGCACACATTCCGAGGCTGAGTTGGCATGGTTTTCGAGGCTGAAAGACGCTGATGTAATTTCCGTACAATCCGTACAGCAGTATGGAATTTTTGGCATGATTTTCGAGGAGGGCATATAGCATTAAATGTTGTTATCTCTTGCTATAAAATTTCTGTTATTACTATTTTGTTGATTTGGCACATTTTCTGAGGCAAAGGCAAGCACGGAAAACGAGATAAGTCTGTACATTGTTTGCTGGAATTTTTCCTGTATATTTCATTTCTCTATAAAAGCATTTTCCAGAAATAAAGAGAAGCTTTCGAACTGGTTTTCCCCAAGATTTGTAGGGGGTTTTTCCAGGGTCATCTTGACCAAAAATCAGCGTGTTAAAATTCTGTGTGTGGCTCATTTATTTTTCTGAGTTTTTATTTCTGCATTTTTAGCACTGTGAAATTTCCAAAATTTGTGTTTTCAGAAAATATTTATTTTTCCAGCTTGTTGAATGTATGACTATGGGAATGGGCATTTAACTTTATGGGAGAAATAAGGAGAAACTGAAAACCGGTGTTGGGAACGAAATTTCTACAATGCCTAATAGATGTGTCACACACCCTCATTGATGGATATAAATTGGAGCAACCTAAAGGTCATTTCATCATCAACTCATCACACATTCTCTCATTGTGATCTGATTGGTTCGATAGCCTTTGGAAGCCTTTCTTCCCTCACACGTGTGGAGTGAAGCTATTGTTTTCTGTAGATCTGTCTAGGGCTTTTTGCTACAGTATTGACCAGCGTTGACCATGGTCAACCCTTGGTTGTTTGACCTCCAACTTCTGCCAAAAATCCGATTTTAGGAGGTCGTACAACTGGGCATTAATATCGAGGAATTTCGGGTTGTTTGACGGAAGCCCTAATTTGTTGCGTTGACTTTTCTGTTGTTGTTTGCGTTGACTTTTCTGCGTTGTCCTTGGGTTGACTAGTGTTGACTAGTGGTGACCTGTCTTTGAGGGCTGTGGGTGTGACACATGAAAGAGTGGCTGACCGAGAAAGACTTTGCTAGTTGAAGCATCCTATTGACTGCCGTAATGCAACAATATCTCATATCTTTGCTGGACAAAAGGAATTGTAAATATGATCTATATTTGGATTGTCTTCTATTGATCTATTATTGTGTTCTATCAGCATTTGACTTTCATGTTTATGTGATTGCTATTTTGTATCAGGCCTAAGAAAGATTGAAGTAAAAGTGAATCAAGCATAGAACACCATGGTTATCTAAATTTAACAAATGTCAACAAGTAATGGCTGTGGGCAAGCATCCGACAAGATTGTTGCAGCCTATCCCCATTCTGAAATGGAAGTGGGAGATAATTTCTATGGATTTCATTATTGGATTGCCTAGAACCACCAAGCAGCATGATGCAATCATGGTGGTGGTTGACAAACTGAGCAAGGTAGCTCATTTTGTGGCAGTCAAGTCCACTAACTCTGAAAATGACATAGCACAGATCTTCACAAAGGAGATTGTGAGTCTACATGGTATCCCTAAGAAAATTGTGTCAAGCAGAGATGCTAGGTTCACTTCCAGGTTTTGGAAGGAATTGTTTGAAGAATTGGGAACAAAATTGGCATTTAGTACTGCATACCATCCACAAACAGATGGGCAAACAAAGAGGACTAAGAGAATCCTTGAGGACATGTTAAGGATGTATGTAATGAACAAGCCCAAGAAGTGGGAAGAATATATTCCACTTGTGGAATTCACTTACAACAATGGATACCAAGAATCCATAAAGATGAGCCCATTTGAGGCGTCGTATGGCAGGAGTTGCAACACTCCTATTAGCTAGAGTAATCCAGTGAATAGGGTCCTTGTTGGACCTGATATGCTCAAGGAAATGGAGCAGCAAGTTTAGATCATAAAATAGAATTTGAAAGTGGCATAGGATAGGCAGAAGAGTTGTGTAGATCAACATAGGGTGCACAAAGAGTACCAAGTTGGGGAACATGTTTACCTGATAATCGAACCCAAGAAGACTTCCCTAATGATTGGAATATGTGCCAAGCTGGCACCATGGTATTGTGGGCCTTTTGAGATCCTTGAGAGGATTGGACCAGTGGCATATAGGTTGGCCTTATCTCCATCAATTAGAGTTCATGATGTTTTCCATGTCTCTTTGCTTGAAAGATATGTACATGATTCTAATCATGTGATTGATTAATTGGTGTTACAAGTGGAACCAAAGGGAGAGTTCCTGCTAGAGCCAACGTGCATTCTAAACAGGAGGAGCCTCATGCTCTGGAATCGAGCCATAGAGAAAGTCAAGGTGTAGTAGAAGCACTTTGGGCCAGAGGAGGCCACGTCGGAAATGGTTGATGCCATTAAAGCTAATTATCCCTTCTAGTTTGTTGGTTAAAACAAGTGTGTATATGATTGTAAATATTGTTTAGAACTGTGTATATAAAGCTCCATAAAACAGTATGTGATTGTGTTTTAATTCTAATATTGCATATGAGCAAAAGAACACCGAGGGCAGTGTTCCCTCAAGGGGGAGGGGTTTGTGGCAGCCCCACCCATGGTTGTCTCATGAAATGCATTGTAAATACTTTTACAATATAATCATTTAAAAAAAAAACCTGAGTCAAAGGGGCACGAATTCCAGATCTGAGGAAGAGGATTGCTTGCTTAGGATGTTGAGGTTTTCTTGTGATGAAAATCTGAATTGTTGGACAGCCATTAAAAGCTGGCTGGTGCATGAATTAATGAATTGGTTCTTAAAATTGAATGAGCACAGAAGGAAGGTACACGGGCCCATGCACTTGGGAACCTTCACAATGAAAAGGGACAAGAAATTAAGAAGGGAACTACACAGTGCAAGTAAGGGAGGACAAACAAAGCAGTAAATTCCAGCTCGGGAAAAGAGGAAAGAGTCGGGAAAAGAAGGGTATTCGAATTCATGTTAGACGCAATAGGGGAAGACACAAAGGAGAGCAACAAAAAACAAATAACTTTGGTTCGATCAGCAAGCAGCGTATAACAGAAGAGAAGAGAAGAGGAGGGGATTGGTTATTTGGTTTCCTGTAGGTTGAGGGTTGAGTTTCTAGTCTTTGGAGCCCTGTAACAGCTTGTGTTCCCTAGAGTCTATCGGTTGAGATAGGATCCCTGGAGCCCTGTAACAGCTTGGATCTATGGACGTTGTGGGTTGAGACAGAGTCCCTGAAGCCTTGTAATAGCTTGGGTCCCTGGCAACTGTGGGTTGGGATGAATGTCTGGAGCACTGTAACAGCTTGGGTCCCTTAGAGCTTGTGGGTTGAGATAGTAGAATCTAGAGCACTGGACATCTTGGGAAGAGGGTCTGTTGTGTAACCAGCTCCAAAAATAGAAGAAAAGAGATATCAACGTCTTATAAATGAGCCACTTCGAGGGGGCAACCTCCAATACATTACATAAATGAACAATTCTTGGATGATACAATTTACAAAACCTCCTTTCTATATATAGGAGTCCATGGGGCCATATTGTAATCCTAGTGGGCCACAATGTAATCCTAGCCGACCTAACAATAATAATTTAAGGGCACAATAATAACAAAATGGGGGTTACAAGGGTACAATAATAACAATAAGGGGGGTTACACTAACAACAATAAGGGACTATACTAGTAATATAGGGACCTAACATGCCCCTCTCCTTCAAAAAAAGTGTTGTCCTCAACGCTTGAGTAGCTCTGGGTGCTTTCGTATAAAATTCTCATCCTCCCATGTAGAATCTTCAGTGGGTAAGTTCTTCCACTTGATGAGATACTCTGAAATTGATCGATTCCGTAGTTGTCGAGTTCTTGTTTCCGTGACCGCTTCCGGTTTCAATATGATTTTTCCTTCCTCATCAAGTTCTGGCAATATTGTTTGAACTGGAAGATTTTCACCTATAACCTTCTTTAAGCATGAAACATGGAAAACTGGATGTACTCGCGAAGAAGCAAGAAGCTCCAATTTGTATGCCATAGAACCAATCTAGCAGCACCAAAGGAAGTTTTGATTGAAGACCCTTGGTTACTGCATTATTGTTACAGTGGATTTTGGATCCCCTCGAAGGGAGTGAATCACTATGTGTGCACTTGGGGTGAGGCAAAGAACCTATGGACCCCCTGTGCTCAAAGGGTGGAAGCGGTCAATTGGTGGGATTAAGGAAGATGTCCTCTAGATTACTTGTTTCACTTGGCAACTCGTGTTCTAATCCCTCAAGCAAGCACCTCAGTCTCTGGAATCTGGCTCGAGAGTGATAGTTGCAAGTAAGTGTGGTTGTTGCTGTCTATGGTTGGGTGGAGAGTCCTTGTCCCAGACTCAGTTGCCCTGCAAGATTAAAAAGATAAGTAATTATTTGTGCTTGTTTATATGTTGATTAAATTATGATGCATTTCTAGTTGAAACAGTAATGGATTTCTAGATTGTAACAGTGTTATTGATGTACTGATCATTTGGTTACACCTTTGTGTGAAGATGGCTTATATATATATATATATGGAATCTGGCTCGGGAGTGATCACTGCAAGTAAGTGTGGCTACAACTGTCTATGGTTGGGTGGAGAGTCCTTGTCCCACACTCAATTGCCCTGCAAAATTAAAAGATGCGTAATTATTTGTGCTTGTTTATATGTTGATTAAATTATGATGTATTTCTGGTTGATACAGTTATGGATTTCTAGACTGTAATAGTGTTATTGATGTAGTGATCATGTGGTTACACCTTTGTGTGAAGATGGCTTATATATATTTGTGTGCGTGTGTGTTGCATTTCTGAAATTATGTATGTTGTTAAATGAATTGCTCAAGTGCGTCCCTCGGGACAGTAGAGAGGTGTTGTGTGAGGCATTTGCTAATGTCATCATAACCTATAATATGCAACATAACGTAAATGGATAAACCCGATAACAAAGATTATGCCACACCCCTACACTGGAACTCCATTCTGTATGAAATACATAACAATGTTGCTAACACTATATATATATATATAGCTTAATGACACCATGACTGCCACAGGCAGTGGAAGGATCCACAAGGACCTAGAACAAAACTTGGAAACATTGGTCATATAGACCCTTTTATTATTATGAAATGATTACAAGGAGACGGCCTACTTGGCAGGGTCTGTGGTTGCAAGTATATATAATTGTTCGTATAGCTATAAACCTGTGATTTTACACAAAAGGCATTACTTAAACGTTGGAAGAGTTATTCTATCTTTAAGTACAAGGATAGTTGAATCCCTTGAGTCAAGGCTTAGTCATCCTTGCATTATTAACAGCCTGGATGTCTTTTGCTAGCTTCCTAGCGCACTAGTTAGGTACTGGCTGGTTTTGCATAGCGCCATAGAGTCGACTATAGGCCAGCTTTGGAGATGGAAACCCTTGGTGCGTGGCAGGAGAGGTGAAGCCCTCCAAAAGGTCTTTGCATGCACACAGTAGAGTGTGGTTGCAAGAGTGCCTACGTTGGCATGCCGTGAAATCCCATGCTTCGATACCGGGAATATCGGATGACCAGGAAATCGTTGGAGAGGCCTTCACCCAAGCGCAGGAAGGGTAGGCACCGTAGGGTGCATCAGCAAGCCACTTTCGCCATCATTGTTGTTGAGCGACAATGCCATTCACTGTGTCTACTCAACTCATGTGGCAGTGCCCTAGACGAAACAACCAATAAGATGCAATCGATGAGGAGTTGAAGCAAGCTCTCACGATGTTGGTCGAAATCTAGATCGGGCTCATAGCTCAAAGGTCGACAAGATCTCCCTGGTCGGGCCATGGTAGAGTCAAGAGCAAGCTCAATGCGACACAAGAAGGCAAGCCTTAAACTTATAACGAAAATCTGGCGAACCTTATCCCTGTACCAATCAAAACCCTAGTTGTGGCAGCCACAAATTAGCGCGCTTGATTTTCCTTTAACACAATTGGATGAAAAAATGGCCACGTGGCCTGGAACCTCCAACCCGAAAGGATTAGCCCGGAGACTTATATTGCGCAACAAAAGGATTGAGCGGGGTGACGTCAGCTGGGGCTGAGCTAGATGACACATAATCTAGGGGGGTGGTGCTCACCGAACATCGCAACCCAAAAGATTTTGTATTAACAGTGCCAATAGCAAACGAGATGATGTCAATTGCTATAAAAGCCCGATGGATACACTATTGGCCGAAAGGAGGCCCTACCTGCCAAGTTTGCCCGGTGGCCCCCACTTAGAAGTACAAGGTTGCGACGAAGGAAAGCGTAGGGTAAGACCTCGGGTATGACGAAAGGTAGGTGTGTGGCAGGTCTCGCACTAGCAGAGGCTGTTATTGGTGGCTAAGTGCGTCACATGACAAGTGAGCCAGTTGGTCAAATCCCAAGATTTCCCAGAGGTGTATGGGAAAGAGTGAGATGTTGTGTCCTTAAGGGACCCACCCGACAGGTTAAAGGTAGTGTGTGAATAGACGTTGGGGCATAGGAATTGGAATGATGTGGAGACTTAGCCGCATGGACCAACGAGAAGCATTGACGAGTCGAGATGAGACCCACCAGTCCACATAGGCCTAGAAGCATCACCCGAAGGCACACAAGGAAACAAGGATGTGTGTGTCGAGCAAGAGCATGAGGGATGACGAAGATAGACTAATATGGCAGAGTTTACATCCCATTAGCTAAAAGGGGACCCCCATCAGGTCACCTCGACAGAATAAACCCGGAGGCACCAAGAGGCACGCAAAGGAGAGCATAGAGATTCAAGGGACGAGGTGATGTGGCATAGGTGGTGGCAGTGAGCAATGGGAAGAAGGTTGTGTGGTCCCACCATCCTCGTAAACTCGGAAGGGAGATCCTGGCGGGTAACAAGGAATGCGCAGAGGAATCTCCAAGAGAAGGTAAGCAGGGCGGCGTGTCTAGTGGGACCCACCCGAGAGGCATATGGGTGTTATGTTCGAAGACGTCAGGTTGATGCAGAGCGCAGAGGTCATTGCATTCAGTTGGGCTCGATATATATATATATATATATATATATATAAGCACGTAGAGTGAAAGCTCTAGTCATGAGGCCCCAAAGCCTAAGTGAAGCTCAGTGGAATTAAACAAAAACAAAAAAACTACCACATTCCTCTAACAGTGTTTGAGGGGTTGGGTATGTTACATTGACACTTCGAGGTACCCCGAGATGATGAAACGTTGAGCCCATGAAGCTTGGTGTTGGAGATATTGATGATGTGCCCAGATGGACCTAGGACCACCCCAAACTGGCTTTGACATTGTCTGATGGGTGTTGCTTGTTTTAAAGCTTGCATGATGATGGTTATCTTTCAGATGAGAGGGGAGGGCTTGCACATCACTATTTTACCCCAACACTTGAGTAGATTGATGCCACATCACCCCTCTTGCCCTTTAGAGGATGACGTAGGGCATTATGGTGATGACATCTTGGTATGGAGTCACTTTGGAGGCATAACCATGGATATAGAACTACTTTTTGGAGTATGTAGCACTCATTAGCCCATTTGTCACTTGCATGTAGCATTTTGAGCTCCTTTGGAAGATGATGTCATAGTGGAGCAGGATTTTCTCCCACATGTGTGGGCATTTTTGGCATTATTTGTAATGTTTTTGAGCTACAAGGTTGGCTTGTAACCTCACACTTGTAGAACAGTCAAAGTAAACTTGTAATTAGGTATTTTACTTGTATTATTGTAAAAATAAGGGTGATAAGCCTCAAATAAATAGAGGCTCCCCCTTATTCTATTTCAGCATCAGACATTCTTCACTACTCTTCTAAGAGTGTGTATTAGTCTTTTTTACTACATTGGGCAAGATGTGATTTTCTATGATGCGAATTTATTTTGGAGATGGCATTTTGCATCGAGATGTTTTTCTAGGATGGAAAGAAGTGCTTATTTGGAGAATTTTGTAAGTTTAATGCTCTATCTTTGATATTTCGCATATTGTAAGTATGAAGTAGGGTTTCTATTTATGCCATGACTAAATGCTTAATTTATGTTGAAATCTTGCTCCATTATTGCATTCAAAATTGTTCTCTTCGAAACCTATAAAGAAACTCTAATAGTGCATTCATTGTACTTAATTTCTCCGCTCACAGGGAAAAAAGTTGTGGTTTTAAAAGTGGATGCCACAATCATCTCCCCTTACTCCATCAAATCCTTTCCATGGAATTTTAGTCCTAGAAGACTCCATCAAACCCTTGTAGGATGTGGCATTATTCATTGTTGTGTTGATCATCCATTAATTCTATTAAAAATCCTTCTCTTTTCCTTTCCCCTAGACATCTAAGGTTAGTCACTAGGGTTTAAGGCAGATTTGTGCATAGAAAGAGAGTTTGTGTTGGATGTTTGTGGCTCATAATTTAGGAATTGCATCTATAAAATAGATTAAAGCAAAATCTAGCATAGTGCATGGTCAATCCCTCCTATAGGGTTGATGTCACATTTACTTGTTGTTTATGCATACCTTCCAGCTATAAAAACAAATTCCCTAACCCTAATTGTAGTATCTATTGAAAGGCCTTTATTCCTTTTTATTGATTATCATTGGAAGGCTTTTTCTTTGGTTGTTATATGACATTGTGCACCTTATCATTGCATATCAATCAAACCCTAAAGTATAGCAACCTTATGTTTGGTCTAGGAATAGAGTACTAATGCTATGGAATATAATATCTAGGCCTCTCTAGGCTTTACCAATACTACGTGCCATAGTCCATCACCTAAGCCATAGCATTAGAATACACTTTAGGTGATTTAGGGAAGCCTCCCTTGTGGCCAAAAACCACTAAAGGGCGGGAGAAAGGTTGTTGAGGTGAATGTGGCAACCCTTTCTCTTGTTGCCATAAGGTCTAACCCCGCCTAGTGAGTTTCTGCAATGGACCAGCTAGATTTTGCAGCAACAAGTATCTTAGTAATCTTCAACATCTTCTTTTCTAGTAGTCTTCCAAGTTTTTGGTCCTTCAAAGATTTGAGACTTTTTTTAAAATTCCATATTTTAAGGCTTTGAAACTTCTAAAATATTGACACTTTGAATGCCTCAATATCATTTAAATTCTCACATTTTCCCTCTCTTCAATTTTCAAGACCAATCAAGGGTCCTTCTCCATAATTTCATGATCATCATTCCATGTAGATTCTAATTTTTTATAGGTGCTAATATAATTGACACAATAATATTGAAGAGAATAATAAATGTCTCAATACATTAATATTGCAACAAATACATCAAGAGCTAAAGGTAAGCAACCCACATACACGTGTCAACATCTCAAGTTCACCATCTCTCCTTATGTCTTATACAACACAATCATGTGGAAATTATGGTTTAACCACCTATGCCTAACTTTAACATCACATACAAAATATAATTAATATTAATTTGAGAGTTGTTGTTTGATCCTCCAACACTGTCAGCCACTCCATGATCACTAAAAGCGAATAATCCTTCAAATTCATCAATATTAACAAATTAATCCATAAGAGACTCCAAAAAAGCATTCTAACGACAACAAGCTTCTTTGTTATAAGATCAAACAACTTGCAAATTCTTGATTCTTCACAATAGCCAACAAAAAGCATTTTTTAATTTTTACTTTCCAACTAGTGTTTTTTTGCTTTAGGAATATGAACATAAGTTGAACAACCAAAAATTCTTAAATAATTTACCCAAGGTTTTCAACTAGACTACACCTCTTCGATCTCAATTAAATAAACTACTCTAGTTGAGCTCAATGTCATTATATACATCAAGTTCATCACAAGCTTTAACCCAAAAAGAATAATCGCAGCATGCTCTTGGCAACTTTAACCTAGAAAGAAATTATTTATTTTTCCTTTTGACAACCTTGTTTTATTGTTAGTTATTTGCAACCATCAATTGTCATTGTATATTGTGATCGGAAACCGGTCAAACCGGTCAGTTCATTGGCCAAACCAACTGAATCGGTCGAAAAACCCATTCAATAGCCTCATTCGCCCTTTTTTTAGATAAATCGATCATAAAACAGTCGGTTTATGACGAAACCCACCAGTTTTCCCATAAACCAGGCAGTTCTGTCATAAACTGGTCGGTTCATTGCCAAGTTGGTCGCGGACCAACTAGAGGCATTCTTGGAGGCTTGTGAGGTGGTTTGGAGAGGTAAATAAGGGTTGTTTCCCTCCAAAAACAACCCCTCCAAGCCAATAAAAGGAGGTCTCCCCTCTCATTTGCCTCAGACATCTCATTTAGAGTTTTTGTGAGCTTCATTATGAGCTTGGAGAGTGTTGAGCTTTCACTAGGGTAGTGGAACCACTGAGAGTTTGAGCTAGGTAAAGCCACCATGCCTCCAAAAGACAAGGATATTGCATGGGCTCATTGTGATATGATTGATGGCAAAATGATCTACAAATATTGCCAAAAATCTATTGAAGGAGGGGGTATTAATAGGTTCAAGCAACACCTGGTTGGGATAGGAGGTCGTGTAAAGCCATGTGGAGCACCAAATGAAGTAATAGGGCATATTAGGGTAGAATACCTTCAGAAGTTTGAGACTCAAGTCACTGAACTAGCAAAGAAGTTTGTGACTCAAGCAGTTGAAAAGTTTGGGAGTCTAGACTCAACCAACTGAGTTTGATCATGATCAGAAGTTTTAACTTTCAAGTGATAACGTTTATCACTAATATCATATATGTAGACTTGTAGTAGGCTAGTGGCCCCATAGCTTGTAGGCTTTGTTTTTGGACTCTAGAGGCCATTTAGAGCCTCATTGATTATATATTTTGTTGTTGATATGTATTGCACTTGGTGGTGCCATTTTGATATATTCACCTTCACATGGTATATATATGAGCAAACTTTGCATATTTCATGTCTATTGGTTTGGAATCATGGTTTTAAATCTTAAAAATAGTTTTTTTTCATTAAAATTTAATTATTTCGTGTGTTTTTTAAAAACTGGTTCACTGAGATCTAACCAGTCCCCATTTGACCGATTCCGGTTTGAAACCTGGTTTATTAGGTAGATCGGTCCAGATACTGGTTCCAATTTTTAAAACTAGGACTGTGATATTTATAAAACTTGTAAAGCTCCCTAGAGGTAAACTCTCCTCCATTCTCATTCCACAAAATTTTAAATCACCTCCCACAATGGTTCTATAGCATTTCTTTGAATGTAAATGCTTCATAACCTTTTAACTTTTTTAATGATGCACAAGTCAAAGAGTACTTGGATCAATGAATTGATTATATCCACATCAAACTACATATATCATTGCACACCACTCTAGATGTCACATCACTAACAAAGCCATATTATTTTCAAAACTTTCGCGAAGTTGCTTCCCAACAAAGCATTCCTCGCATGTTTAATCTCTCCCTACATCTTTGGGAGGCTTCTAACCATAACCACAAATACGAAAGATCAAGATTCTTAGGTTCTAAAGTTTGTTGTAACATTTACTAGTTGTCATGAATGATTGTTGCCTTGTCACTGTAGCTTCAAATTTGTTCAAACCTATTTCCTATTTTAAAACCTTAAAGAACTTTGCTTTTCATTTTCGTAATGAAACATTTGTCCATGTTAAATTTAGTCTCACAAATTGCAAGCAAAGCAAAAACACCTTAGATAAACATTTAGAAGCAAAAAATGCCTTCTACAAAAAAATCATGCCACGAAAAATACCTCAAACAAGCTAATTATGTAGGGAGTTAAAAAAGGCTCATAAATGCAACTCTCATCCACAGAAATATTTGTCTTCAAGCAACAAATAAAATCCCTTTAATTCTTTATAATGTGTAGCAATGAAAAACAAGATAAAAAATTACCTTTAAGGGTCACATGTCTTTTGTTTGAGGAAAAAACTCCACAAATCAATTTGGTATATTCACTCGTTGCAAAATCATTGCTACAATTCCAATCAACAAAGCCTATTTTCTTCAAGCAACCAAAGAAAATTTTCTTCCTTAAAAAAGTAACCTTTCCTAACCACATAAGTGTTGTTCGTGAGACAGTTACCCACCAAAATGAGTAACCCTGTAGAAGAAAACTTTTCTCCTATTCTTGATTGCTATTCGGTCAGCCACATAGCCAGCAGTCACTGACAACCACCACTAGTTGATGATATGCCATTATATATCCACCACTTGCATCAGCCACATGCTTCTCACCCATCTGGCATGAGCATATGGACAAAGGTGGGCTTCCTCTCAAAAGGTACTTTTAATCATTTTGCAATTAGGTGTTTAAGCTTGTTTGTTTTTGGGAATTTGATATAGATTTTGGGATGATCTAGAAGAAGGATGGGCTTTGACGGTGATCTTGTTCTCTCACCTTAAATGGGGGGTTAATCTTCAATCCTGGTCCAATGGGACCTGCCCTAATGACCCAATATGAATAAGAGGGGCCCTAGCTAGAAAGCCCTGATTGAGATAGCATAGTTCCATTTATCCCTATGTCATACTTAACACTTTCCATCATACATTACAAGCCCGTATCTCGCATCCACTCTTCAGGTTCAATTAACCATTGGTCCTTTGGGATTTGGTACCCATACAGTCACACACTTGGGTAGGGCCTGGAAACTTTGCCCTAGGAGGTCGATGCAACTAAAAGAAATAAAATATGGCCAAGGACATGCACATTAGCATGTGGGCAAAAGCCTAGCACGAGCACTACATCACTCCTTATGGCCATCACCCAATTCATGAGCACATATTGCTCCATTACATTATAAAAAGGAACCCTTGCACGTCCCAACTCAATGAGTGATAAAATGCGTCATCATTAAGGGGTAATACAATTGTTATATCATTCAAAGCAAGCTCTAACCCTTGAGCTATGAACAGTAATACAAAAAAAAAACAAGAAAAAGTAAAAGGTGCACAAGAGGGGTGGAAAAACAAGGGCTGAGTTGGTAACTCATGCATCACGATTGCTCCCTCCTCACATCTATACACTTAGGGTGCGCATCCCCCAAAAGTTGATCACTTTAACCATGGCACTTAGCCATGAAGCCTTATCCCCTCCATGATCATCATTACTATTCACTAACACCTATCAAATGAAAGGTGGACTAAGGAAATCTTACTTCCCCTTAGGGATTGGAAACACATAATAGGGTTGTCCTTTAGCCACTCTTACCTAGGGAGAACACCATTGCGAGTTCACGACCCTGGTTTTGGAAGGGGGACCTTATTTGAAGTAGTAAATAGCCCATGACACTCAAGCTTGGTTCACTTAAATGCAATAATGAATTTTTTCTCTAATGACTGGTTGCTTTCACTAGAATCTATGTTGTGATTGTCAAGTGGTTCGGCAACCCATATCTTCGGCACCTTACCCATAGGTACCCAAGTCATTAGAGAAGTATATTAGCATTATCAAGTGAAGCATTGAAACTCTTTGGCCTCCTAGCAGCAGCAGCATATCACACATGTACCAAAGCACTCCTTGCACCCAGGATGTTGTGCCTCTTTGCACTAAATTTGATTATTCTTCAAGATGACAAACCTGGACCCAACATGCTCCCAAGCTAGCCTTAGCTCCAATTAATGGATGGCAATTGATTCAAGGCCCAAATGAGGATGGTCTCACCTTTAGAAACTAGACAGGGTTGGTAGCACATGGCAAGCCCTCAACGTTGGAGCAGAGATGGACACTTTTCACGGTTGGAGACCCATAGAGACCACTTTGTGGTGCCCCAGCGAGATTTTTGGACCACACAGAGCCATTGGGGTAGATTTGGGGGCCAACCCTCAAATCATGATTTTTACATGCTTCTACATCACATTTGGCACCTCCTAACACTTGGACATGGCATTTGGAGACCATTCTATGCCTAAAAGCCTTGTTGCTCATACATGTGGGCTTGTAAGAGCATTTCTGATGAGAGCTAATGGGTTGGCTTGTAACCCAAGCATGCTTAGTGATTAAAATTGTAAATAGGTGTTTTTAGGCTAATATTAGAGCTTGTCCTTGTATAAATGGAGAAGAGAATCATTTCATTTGGATCATCATCACTTGTACTATTTGGCCCTCCTTAGGAGATTTTCGACCTCTTGTATCTTTGGAGAGATGTGATCTATGGAGTACTTTGCATATTGGAGCTACTTTCTTGTATTTGGAGAAGTTATCTTGGATCAATATTGGACTATACATGCATTTCATCTTGTAAGTGAGCTTTGTACGATTGAAAAAAAAAAAAAAAAAAAAAGAGCTTTGTTATTGAAGAATTTTTTATTTAATGTCTAATGCATAGAATGTAATGATTATCTAGGGTTTTTCTATTGCACCATTGATTATTGAAAAATTAATTGTATAGTATCTAGATATCCTAATTGTACGCATCATTCATGTATGGAATGTATATGGTAGTCCCCTTGATGAACTCTTGTTATAGCTCGCTCAAGTGTCTGTGAACCTTCACAAAGATAATATTTAGGGTTTTGATGCTAGAGCATCAAAACATCCTTACTCCTTTGCAAGATTTAGCTAATCTCTAACATCCATAGACTCCATCAATCCAAGGACTAGGCACTGGCCTTTTCATTTTGGTGATCAAGCTTTATTTCATCCACAAAATGAATTTCTCTCTCCTCTTTTCTCTAATTTTGACCCTCTTAAGGATAAGCAGTCTCATCCAGGTCTTGGTGCGAAATTGTCTAGGAGAGTAATTTTTGGTATTGGAAGGATTCAACATCAAGAGTAGGATTGGTTGCCTCAAAATCATTCTCCTTGGTGGCTAATCCATACATTTTTCCCCATAATTTCTCTTGTCCTAGCTATTTGCCCTAGGAGAAACCATAGTTTGGTTAAGCTTCAACTAGAGGGCTTCTTGAAGGTTTCATATTCCATTAGATTGCTAATACTTATCGTTGGAAAGCTTTTCCTTGCTACCTAGACCTTAGGAAATCCCATTTTGCATGTTATCACTCAAACCCTAGGTCTAGCATGCCCTAGTTTGGCCTCTCTAAGGGCAAATTGCCTCTTCATCCTTGTTTGAACCATGTAATTAAGTTGAGCCATCATCTGGAAGCTTATTGTGTCACCTTAAACCTCTGAGCCTAGAATATCTCTTGTAGGTGACCTTATACCGAGACTCCTCACATTGGTGAAAATCCATAAAGAGCAGGGGGTATTGACTATGGTGACAATGGGCCATTATCTCATTATTGTCACTTAGTCTAATGCTTGCCTTGTAGAGTACCCCTCTACAACACCTGTTATTTTGAGGCAACAAAGACACGATGCAAAAATCGATCTATGATACACACTACAAAACGTTTTATACAACTTTGAATCCATGTCGCTACAATAATCACAAACTCCTTTTTGGGTTTTTTATCACACTATATAATACCTTTTTCTTTAGATATTATTACAGAAGACCAATTTCAATACTAAGGCATCACTACTATTACCAAATTATTCTTTGATCGAGCTGACATTGCCTAAAATATGTTTTAATCCAACTACTTTTTCTCATTGTTTAAGCTTTAAATATCTTCCCACAATTGCATCTGTACCTAAATCATGATACCTAAAACCCATTGGTGTTGGAAACCAAGTCATTATTTTTCCATATGTTGCTACAAAAACATAATTGTTCTATGTCATTTGTATTTTACTCTACAATGTCGCATTAGATTTATTTCTTTGAATTTTATAATACAACGAGGCAAAGTTAAGTTATCGTTGGGTCAATTGAAAGGTGAACAATGCTCTTAACACCACTGCTATGCATACAAGTTGCATCTCATCATTGTTTTTTAGCATAGACATTGAATCACAACATTGTCGTTGGGCATCCACATTGAATCTCAACATTAGAGTTGAACAAAATTGTTGAATCTCAACATCAATATTGAGGATACACATTGAATTATCAGTTTATTCCCAATGTTACATTTATCGTTATCGACAACTTATCATCGAGGATCCAAAATTTAAATTACCGACAATATTGGGGAAAATATTGAAAATTATCCAGAAACTTTAAAAAATAGAAATTAATCATTATTTTTTCAAATTTTTAACTTCTAAAACAACATCAACATCAAACAAACATATTGCTACATAAAATAAAATCAATATATAAGATGTATAAGATGTCAAGTGATACATTAGACATCAATATTGAAATATGATATTTGTTCTGAGTCATAAGATTTAATAAAATGATACAAAATCATATCAAAACAAAAATAAATGTATCGCATGAGATGAATCATGGCAATGAAAACAATGGATTTCCCCTTGTTTGCTCAATGGAAAATGGTCACAACATCCTCAACAACGTTCTCATAACTAGACCAAAAGATTGGTCGAACAAAAAATACATAAAATATTCAAAAATTTGAAAAGAACATGTAATCCATGTGCATCCATATGAATCAAAATTATTATACACGAATATGTAGAATTCCCATGCATATAGCAAAAGGGTGCATATAACCAAAATCTCACCAAGTGCAATCCATCTCTAAATTAAAATAGATCAATAGAGAAACTTTAAATGGCCTCTGAAATCCAAAGAAAATCATGCTACAACAAATAGCTACATAATATCAAAACTAAGTTGCAAGAAACGTCACCCCTAGCCTCGTTTCAGTCAAAAAACGAAACGGAAACGGGGAAACCCGTACCGTACGGCCGGGAAACGCGTTTCCAGCCGTACGGGAAACGGTACCAGTACGGCCAGATACGCGTTTCTCGTCCGTACAACAGCGTTTCCCCGCCAAACAACGTTAAATTTCGATTTTTTTTATTTTTTTTGGGATTCGTGCAATGTATTATTATTTTATTTGTTTTATATGTGTCTTGGATGCTTCGCTTCTAATGATCAAGCCTATGGCCCTAGTATTTATATGCGATTCATGGTAATGTTAAAAAAGTGACATTCTCCTTAATCTTCATTTTCATCCTTTTATTTAAATTAAAGTGACATTCTCCTTAATCTTCATTTTCATCATTTTTACTTAAATTTTTAACATTACCATGAAATGACTCAGGATGTTTGAGAGTGGTTCCGACCTCATTGGATTTCATATGGAGAAGGTAGAATTTTAGATCTCATTCAAAATCCAGCAGACTTATCAGTTTTTCAGGATTTCAGGATTGGGTGATTGCAATGCTTCCATTGGATTTTGTCATGTATTAGGGTATGGAACTCGTATTTAATCAAGAGCACCATTCCCTCTATGTACCTTGATGTTAGTGACATTGGTTGTCAAACTCCTCTATCATGACCCTACTGAAAATGTACCCATCACTCAAACAAAATCTTGACTTGACATGCTCGTAGTCTTTATTGTACTTGCAGCCTCATATATATAATAAAGGTTGATTTTGAGATTTTGATATATAATAAAGGCTGGTTTTGGATATTTGGATATTGGTATTTTTATTATGTCTCTGTTATCATTCATGAGTAAATGTCTTGTAACTTGTAATAGTTTATGCTTTGAATTTATCGTGTATGTTTCATTATTTCACATAACATTCCAAAATTTGGGGAGGTCGCGTTTCGTATCGGTTCCCGTTTCGGAAACTCGTTTCCGTTTCCCCGTTTCGTGCAACTTAGTATCAAAATCATTGCCCATATTGGGATCCTCCTCATCAAGATCACCCTCTGAGCATTAAAATAAGATAGAAAAGGCTTAAAATCTTAATCAATGATTTGCTCGAGTGAAGTGGACATTTTTACTAGGGTTGTGAATAATTGAGTGAAGTGTACACTTTTAATAAGGTCATGAAGAAGGAGCTCAACAGTCCGTACCACCAACAATGAGGTACATAGAGGGCTTGGTGATCTTAATTGAATGTTAATTCCATAGCCTTGTACATCACATAAAGTAGTAGAAACATTGCAATCTCGTCAATCTTGAAATCCTAAAAACTGTTAAGTATGTTGGATTTTGGGTGAGATCTAAAATTCTACTTTCTCCATATAAAATCCAATGAGGTCGGACCAACTCTCAAACATCCTAAATTAATTAATGGCAATGTTAAAAATTTAAGTAAAAGGATGAAAATGTCAAATTTACTCTAAGAATTAAATATTACGATTAACTACTAGTGTGTATCTCATGAGATGAATCATGGGAAATGAAAACAATAGATGTCCCCTTGTTTGCTTGTTGGAAATACTCAAACTATCCACCTAGCCCCTAACTCACTTTAAAAAATTTAGGGTCAAAAGAAAAAAAAAATAGTAATAAGTTGAAATTGACAAAGACGAGGCAACAATTTCCAAATTATCACAACAATTACCTAAATTATTGCGATAATTTCAAAAGGGAAAATTATCGCGATAATTACTGCTGATATTATCGTCGAGGTTGGTTTTGGTGATATTATCCCAATAATTCCAACCATATAAATGATGATTCATATTCATAACTATAATATTTCAAAAATTCGCATTTAATTTTAGTTAAGTAACATATAAAACCTAAATACTTACAACTTTGTGTGTGTGTGTGCGCCCATGGGGCATAGAATAAACAATGACAGGGTGTTCTATTAAGGCACTACGTGGTGTAAAGGTCATCGGTTCAAAACTTGTGGGCAAAAATCCAACCATGCTAAGGGTTGGTGTGGTTTGGGTTGGGTGCGATCCCCAGGTGATTTTGATGGCTTAGATGCCCCCGGGTAGCAACTACTCAAGCCATAGGTTAGGCATGCCAGTGATCTCAGGACTCACATAACCTAGCAAACAAATATATATATATATATAACCCTGGCACTTGTAATTTAAATGATCCATCTATCTTTATAGATATCAAGTTGATAAAATAAATTAGTAGCTCGTAGTTTACATGAGAGGAGGGTAAGGATGGTTATACTGGAAACTACGGTCTGGAGAGACACAATAAACCATTTCCATATTACCTTCGAATTGGCGAAAATAATGTCTCCTTGTCAAGAATATATAAGGGAGAAGAAGGATAAAAGGCTCTCCATCTTCGAAGGGGTATTCATTTTTTAATCAATCAGTAAAGCGAAGAAAGCCAGCTGATAACCGTACCTTACACATGACTAATCGTTACAAGGCGCTCTGTTACTTAAACCAGATGCGTGAAGCGACAAATTGTATCAAAGAGAATAGTCAGTATAGCCATCCTTACCCTCTCTCATGTAAACTACGAGCTACTAATCTATTTTATCAACTTGATATCTATAAAGATAGATGGATCATTCTAACTGCTATGAGGTCTGCAGGTTAGGTATATATATATATATATATATATATATATATATATATTCGTTTGCTAGGTTATGTGAGTCCTGAGATCACTGGCATGCCTAACCTAGGGCTTGAGTAGCTGCTACCCAAGGACATCTAAGCCATCAAAATCACCCGGGGATCGCACCCAACCCAAACCACACCAACCCTTGGAAAAATTAATAAAACATGTCAAAGAAAAATGCCATGTGCATATGTATGTAGCTAAGAAACAGGATTCCTCCTCTCCCACCCCTCGTGCCCCTCGTGTCCCAAATCCCACGAATCGGAAACGATTCTCTAGGACACATGTCTGATTCTCGTGTCCAAGGTGTCCTGGATCATGTCCAGCGTGTCCTGGAGTACACCCATCTATCATTGTTGAAGATTGCAGATACATGGTTTGCCTCTTCATTCATCATGTTGAAGAGGTTGAGGGAGGTCAAGACCACTCTTGGGGCCATGGTTATTTCAAAGTTTTGGTCTTTTTGGAGGAAGACAAATCAAGCAGCCTCAAAAAGAGTCGAGGACACAATGTTAGATGATGCTTTGTTGGAGAGGGTAGATCTCACTATTAAGATCATGGACCTTATCATTGCTTTACTACGATTTGCAGATACATACCAACCCATCCTAGGAGAGGTTTATGAGGGATGGGATTCCATGATTGAGTTTGTGAGGACCATTATTTTATAGAGTGAGTGCCCTGAGTATGAGACATCATCAAAGGTCTACTTCACCACCATACAGGATATTCTTGTCAGCAGATGGGACAAGAATCAAGATGGGACAAGAATTACACACCTTTGCATTGTTTGGCTCAGTTATTGAACCCAAAATACTACAGCCATGAGTGGCTAAATGGTGGATCTTCCCACAAATTCCCTCCTCACATGAATGGTGAAATTCCACGGGGGAGGAAGGATGCATTGAGGCGGATATTTCAGGATACAGCATCCCTTGATGAGATGGAGGATGCCTTTGCAGAGTTTTCTACTGGCACTAGGCGATTTGCAGGCTATGATGTGATTAGAGACAGGGGGGCTAAGAAGCCATATTCTTGGTGGGAAACTCATGGGGCAACAAGCCCTCCTATACGACAATTAGCCATGAGGCTCCTCTCTCAGGCGACCTCATCCTCTTGTTGCGAGAGGAATATGGGAATTAGTATAGTGTCAAGAAGAGCAGGCTTGAGCAATCCAGGGCAGAGACAATGATGTATGTGCACACCGACCTTCGTCTTATTTACAGGCAGAGGGATTAGTGGTTGAAGGGAAATACAAATATGTGAGATGTCTTTCCTGATAATATGGGTTTGGGCAGTCGTGTTGAGTTGGCAATGGCCAACTTGGATCTTAATGACCCAGTGCTAGATCCTATCACTTTTGATGATGGTGATACTCTTGCGGGGTCATCCTCCACACAAGCAGATGGAGAGATTACATTGGATATAAAGGAGGATGCAGCAGAGGAGAGAACCATGACAGTGATGTTGATGTTGATGTTGATGTTGATGACAATGATGATTGATGACTCATGAGCTACCTACTACCTTGTAGTTGTTTTGTATTTGCTATTTCTATTTTCCATTGACATTGGTACTATGGTCTACCTATGTAACACATTTTGATTTGATAACTTCGTGAGAAAATTGTAATTTCTTGTTTTTCTCCTATTGGATCATTGTTGAATCTGTCACAATTGTATTTGTATGCATAAAGTTACATTGTACAACTTACATATTTTAAATTTACAATGTAGAATCTAGATCTATGTCTGAATTTGTATCATGAATGGTAATGTGTAAGAATTATCTATTTTGTGTTAATTTTAATGTGTACTAACTCTCCCATATCCGTTCCTCTCTTTCCTCCAAACTCTGGGCCTCAATACCAAATACAGGACAAATCCTTTCGATCCAAGCACGCGTTCCGTCCAGATGTAAGGGCTATCTGAGAGTCACACCCCTGAATCCATAGGAAGGTGAAACACTTTGTTGTTGGCTTATTTTGGAAGCCGTATTGGAAGGTTCGAGCCGGATAAGCTTCTCGGCCAGGTGGTCTTCTTAATAGAAGAGACATTTGTCGATAAGCTTGTGCCTGTTTGGAGAGATCATCATAAATGATTGATATATGTTGTTTCTTATACATGAAGTATTCAGCCAAAGCTGCCCCTATATATATATATATATATATATATATAATGTGTCCTACATGTCCTGTTCCAGGGGGTCTACATGCCTGTGTCAAAAACTCAAATTTTTGCATCCTGCGTGTCTAGTGTCAGGTGACTTAGTACATACCTATATGTATTATGAAGGTTTTAATAAAATTAAAGTAAAAATATTTTTAGAAAGAGATGTTAAATTTAACGTAATATAAATAATATTATAAAGAACCAACATAAATCCATCTTTAACTCTAGATCTTTACTAACATTATGCTAACACATTAAAATTTAAATTAATACCATTACATTACATTGTCTAACTTTATATTCTAGCACGTAACACTAAATATTAATTAACTCTTAACAATAAGTAAGGATCCCTTTCAATGCAGCGCCCTAACTCTCTAGGTTGTGGTAGAACCTCCATAACAGAAAAATTGCCAAAACAGTAGTAATGGAAAACATAAAAGTTGGTGCAAACAACAGAACCTCTCACAGAAACACTCATATTTGGCACTTTAAACATACAAATTAGCAATGCATGTCTGCTTCTCTATATGGAAAATATCAAGAATACTACAAGAACAGAGTAGCCATGTGGGAAAGACAAGTCTGTTAACCTTTGAAGAATCAAAGCAACAGTGAAGTTGATTAGGTTAGCTCACCAACACAATCTGTGGGATGCAGCGTGATTGAAAAATCAAACATACAAGCTATCCACCAATCTGTCCAAAAATGCCCTCTTTCAAATGGTGCTATCTAGATCCTTTCAATTGGATGCCTTAAAGAACTGTTCCACACAACAAATTACTCACTTTGTGCTGGATATGTGCTGAACGGTGAATAATGTCCATGGTTTGTTGATGGGGGTGCACGCTATGACATCTGTACCCAATGCAAATCGGATATTTGGCCTCCTCTGCCACTATCGTGGTTTGCATACGGGATTTTGAAAATCATCAATGCTAAGTCACAATTTTGAACTCACATGTATTTTTACATGCAATTAAGTTATGGTACATTGGTTCAGCAACGAACAGAGGCAATGAATACTCTTACTAGAGGCATGAAGGGTTTGGCTGTGTATCCACCTTTTAACTCAAGTGTTTGGTGAATTACTTATGTCACTAGGATTAAGGACATTTCGTGTGGTGCCAAGTCGGCTGCTACCCCATCTCCCAAACCAGTCTAGGGTGTGGGCAAACAATTAGTGTGCATTTAAGCTCTGAGTGTTCGAAATTACGCATTAATTAATAATAATAATAAAATTGCTCACTTCAGATTTCTTCGGATTTAATGCCCCCATGTGAGACAAAGCCGACTAAAACCTCCTTTTTGTTAACCATGCTTCATTAGGAAGATTTACCAATGGTCTGCTTTTGTCAAACTCCACCACCAACAAAATGTCAACTTCCAGAATAGGGCCAATGTTACTTCACACGGATTCCATGATAGGGGTAACTGTCCCACCAAAATAACCCGGAACATACACCTGGCCTCAAGCAAGCCGTCAATAGTGGGGGGAACACTTCGTGCGTTACATGTAACTCCCTGGTTGCAATCATCATTATGTGAAACCTCAGAGTTCAACTCACTCATCCCAAAAGGTGCTTGGCGTGCCAAAAATGAGCAAACCCGACGTTAACGTTAAAACAAAGCCCGAAAAGTTGTCTCAAGGGATGACACCCGATGGATCCCACCATACTGACAATGGTTCAAAACCCTTGGCTACAAATTTTAACCTTCCTCGTCATAAAAGCGAATGCAAACCCAGTGAAAATTTTGGATTCGGAGAGAACCCAAAAAGGAAACCAAATTAACAGACAATTAGTACTCCATTTGTATAAACCATACTACTTGCACCTATAATAAACTATCCGAAATTCCACATTCAGTATATCAAAGATCTAAAACCTAACTCAACTTAGGGGTATTTCCCGCACGAGGCAAATTTAGCTCAAATAACAGCAACAGCCCCCCTTACAAGCAAGACAACCAGCTATTGTTCAAGGATAGAATTCACATTTTTTTCATCAGAACTGTGAGAGAAATATGGGATGCCGTTGCTTACCAGAAAGCAGAGACGAGGCCAGTTCTTGGTGAAATATCTGTAAGTGAAAATGGAGTAGGGTTCGCTCAGTTCTTGGTCAATGATGCTCATTATCAATGGGAGTTGGTGCTCCCCTTCATAGCATGCATACCTGATGCTTTCTGCTGTTACTACTTCCCTCCTCTTTGTATTTGTATCTTCTGCTGCTGTGACTTCCTGTAAATGAGAAGAGGATGCCAAAGTCCCCTCTTTGGCCATGGCCCATGCTTGAAAGAAAATTTACAAGAGTGCTACGAACCATGAGATGGTCAGTCAAATTAAAAAACACATATATACATAGTGTCCCTTTGCTCGTTCGCTGCTGCTTCTTTATGAAGAGCAGCTCATCAATCATGGAAATATTTATTTGTATAAATTAATAAATTAACAGTAAAATATGATTGGACAAATAGATGTGAAACTTTGATATTAAAAATTACGGGCGAATCAAACGAAATTAAAATTTAAAACTATTATAATACATTAATTAAAAACTATTATTTTGGTTCTTTACTATAATCTAAGGTGAAAATTTGTATAAATCATCAAAGGTTTATCCTTTATTATTATTATAATGTAAAGAGAAATATGTAGAAATATCAAATATTATGTCATAAAGGGTTATTACTTTCATAAACATTTCTAAAAAATAAGAATATGGTATTTATTGATGTGGTCAAATCGGTTATATGAGATAATATACAATAGCATGTGGTTTTAAAACAAAACTGATCTTTATAAAAGATTATTCATATTAGCCTATAATAATATTAATATTAGGGGAGTATCTACTCATCAAAAAAAAGCAAGCCATCTAAAGGTTTTTGGAACTCTAGGGATCGAGAGGCATTTTTAACTTAAAAGCTAAGGAAAAATCTAGAAAAATAAAAGACGATTTTGACAAATATATTTATGATTTAGGATCTTATTGGGTTAAATTTAGAAGGTAGATTTGGAGGGTTTGGTTTGAAGAGAAAGCTTTTTTGGATTATTATTTTTTCATAATCTTTAATTTTGGAATATAATTCTTTTTTCTTGAAATGGGAGTTTATATTCTTCAAATGGGGAGTCTTATTAAAAGGTGAGAGGTGTGGGCTTCGTGCCCACCATATTTGTTGAAGTAATTGTGATTTAATGAAGGAAGGGTATGTTGTGTGTCTTGTATGTATGTCTCTAGTTAGCAGAGAGGCTATGTAATGGAGGGAATGGGTGGTAAAGGCATTTGTGAAAGATTGTGTGAGGGAGTGACGAGTCTCTTGTCACCTTGGTGCTATCGATTTACAGAGTTTATCGAGGATGAGTTTTGGGTAAAAAGGGAGGAGCTTGTGTGGCCCGTAAGTAAGGATTTTCTCACAGCTAGCTTAATTTGGATATCGGTAGAGAGTGCTTGTGGTTTAGTGTGGACTTGTGAGGGGTTGGTTGCTTGCAATTAGAGCTTTTGGCTGGCATTTGGAGGTGGTAAACCATGTTCGCCCACGTTGGACTTGATTTGGTTAATTTTAAGTGTCTTGCTTAGGGATGTTGTGAACATAGTTTGGCTTGGTTATGTTTCTCAGTTGATAGTTGTGGCTTGTATCTAAGGTATTAAGATTTCTATCGTGTCTATAATTTCAGCTTGACTTCGGTCATGGGGTTCGTTTTTGTTAAAAAATGTAACTAGTGTGGGTCTTCATAATTATATTTAAGTCATAACTAAATGTATTTGTGAAAAGAAAAGAAAAGGAAAATTTATTATTAAATAAATTGACTTATTAAAGCATGGGTTTCATGCTTGCATCAATTGTTTTTAGGTCAAAGCCCCCATTGAAGGCTTATAGGGTTTATGTGAAGTGCCCTTGTCCATGTCATATTGCAAAAGACCTTTCTTCAGATTTATTTGTCAAAGAAGAATATTATTTTATTGTAAAACAAGTCAATTAGGCCTCCTCCACCAAGTTGGCCTCAAACTCGACAAGTTGGCCTAAACTGAGGGGAAAAATCACTATATAAAGGCAGTAACTCGACCTCATTTTTCACTCACTCTCAAAAAGTTTGATCTGCAACTTCTAGGGCCAGAAAAAGTGTGAATTTCGAGGAAAGAAGGAGAAAAGGATAGCGAAGAAGGAGGTCTCTCTAAAGCATAAGAAGTCGAAATTCTCTCTCTTTTTCTCACACGTGTGAAACTATGAAGCTGTTGGAGGGGTCGAAATATGCAATGTTGAAGCTGAGCCAAAATTCTATAGCTAGGGTCAAAGTTATGTTGCTTGGAAGCCAAAATTTCTCAGTTGTTGCTTGGTTGAAGTTGTTGCATAAGAAGAGACTATTAAATCATCTTGGAAGGTTGACTTGGTCGAGTAGGAAAATTTGTTGGTCTTGGGTCTTGGTCTATGTTAGGTCCCTATATCACTTGTATAGTCCCTTATTATTGTTAGTGTAACCCCCTTATTGTTATTATTGTACCCTTGTAACCCCCATTTTGTTATTATTGTGCCCTTAAATTATTATTGTTAGGTCGGCTAGGATTACATTGTGGCCCACTAGGATTACATTATGGCCCCATGGACTCCTATATATAGAAAGGAGGTTTTGTGAATTGTATCATCCAAGAATTTTGCATTTATGTAATGTATTGGAGGTTTCCCCCTCGAAGTGGCTTATTTCTAAGGCGTTGATATCTCTTTTCTTCTATTTTTGAAGCTGGTTACACAACATTTGGTATCAGAGCTTTGGATTCTAGGGTTTCGCTGCTCCAAACAGGTCATCGTGGCATTTTTGCTATAACTTTTTTTCTACGAAGTTTCAAAAGCTGAAATTTGTAGGGTGCGAATCCGAAAGCCTGAGGAAGATTGTCTAAAAATTTCAGAGCTTGGTTCGCAACATTTTCAGAGATATGATCTGTGGAAGTTAGGTCTTTTTTCAGGCTCCTAAACAAGTCATCGTGGCATTTGCGCTATAACTTTTTTTCTACGAAGGTTCAGAATCTGAAATTCGTATGGTGCGAAGCTGAAATCCTGAGGAAAGTTGTCAAAAAAATTCAGATCTTGGTTCACAATGTTTTTGGAGATATGATCTGTGGAAGGTAGTGCTTTTTCAGGCTCCTGAATTTCATCTCAAAGAGGTGATCGTGGAAAAAGTTCAATAACTCTCTCTCTGGGCATCAGATTGGAGTGCCGTAAAAAGTGGTCACAAGTACACAGACTGTAGTTCCTTGGCTACCATAACGCGCAAAACACACAAAAGATACGCATTGCAACTTTACATTTAGAACAAAATACATTTGCATGGTATCGATGGCTTTGCTCCCGTAAAAAAATTGTCACTTGGTCAATTTTTACTGAGGAAATGATAGCACATTATGAGGATACAAAGAGCAACGCCTTCTTTAGCCAATTGATAAATCTCAAACAAAAGGGTTTAGTGGGGCAGCACATTGAGGACTTCCAAAAATTGAATATAAGGGTAACTGATATTCCAGAGGAACACAGGATTGATCTCTTCATAGGTACTCTAAAAGATAACATCCAACATGAAGTTCGTGTTTTGGAACCTGATTCATTGGAGAAGGCATTCAGGTTGGCAAGAAAAGTTGAATGTAAAATTATGGCGACAAGGAAGCCTACCACTCAATTTTATAAAGAAGGAAGTGTTGCTATGCCTAGATTTCCACAACCTACAAAGTTGACACCACAACAATTGGAAGAAAAAAGAGCAAAAGGGCTTTGCTACAGTTGTGATAGAAAATACACTAAAGGTCATAAGTGTGCTGAAAAGAAATTATTTTACATAGATTATGAAGAAGAAGAAGAAAATGAACAAGAAGAGGATACACACCAGGAACCAGCCATAGAAGAGGAAGAAATGAATCCGACCATATCATGTAATGCACTGGCAGGAATTACCACTCCTCAAACTCTCAAGATAGCAGTACAGATCAAGAAGAAAAAGGTAATAGTGTTGATTGATTCAGGTAGCACCCATAATTTTATTCATCGTAAGGTAGCCAAGGAATTAAATTGTTTCCTATACCCAGCACCAGAATGTCAAGTGATGGTTGCAAATGGAGGAACTATAAATTGCTCTGGAAATGCCATAATATCAAGCTAACCATGGGGGAATATGTATTGACTAGTCCAATGCTTTCCATTCCTATGGGAGGTGCTGATGTTGTACTAGGAGCACAATGGTTACAATCTTTGGGGACGGTAGCTTTTAATTTTCAAGAACTTTTCTTGAAATTTTTTTCAGAAGGAAAGGAAGTCGAATTACGGGGTATTGAAGGGAAGCCGGGAAGGATAATAAGCTCTAATGTCATGACAAAGCTTCTAAAGAAAGAACAACGAGGCTTAATTGCACAATTATGCTCACTAGAAGTTCCGACATCAAAATCATCTATTTCTGCAGATCTCCAACAAGTCTTGGACAATCATTCCAAAGTGTTTGAAACTCCCAAAGGACTCCCACCTATTCGTGATCATGATCATGCTATTCATTTGATTCCAGGAAGTGTTCCTCCAAACATCAGGCCTTATAGATATCCTTACTTCCAAAAGAGCGAAATTGAACGAATGATTGCAGAAATGTTAGAGGCGGGTATAATTCAACCTAGTCAAAGTTCTTTCTCTGCTCCTGTAGTATTGGTACACAAGAAGGATGGATCATGGCTAATGTGTCCAGATTATAGGGAGCTCAATAAGCTCACCATTAAAGACAAATTTCCCATTCCTGTGATTGATGAATTATTGGATGAATTACATGGAGCAATTTATTTTACCAAGTTGGATCTTCGTTCAGGATATCATCAAATTAGAATGAAGACTCAAGATATTCCAAAAACATCATTTCGAACTCATGAGGGTCATTATGAATTTTTGGTCATGCCTTTTGGCTTTACCAATGCACCTTCTACATTTCAAGGGTTGATGAATTCCATTTTCAAACCCTTCCTTAGAAAATTTGTGCTAGTATTTTTTGATGATATACTAATCTACAACAGGTCTTGGAAGGATCATCTTCAACATGTTGATAGGGTGCTCAAACTATTGCAGGAGAAACAATTATATGCAAAAACATCCAAATGTTTCTTTGGAGTACAAGAGGTGGAATATCCGGGTCATATTGTATCTCACGAGGGTGTTAAAGTAGACCCTAACAAAATTAAAGCCATTAAGGAATGGAAAGTCCCCACAACCATAAAGCAGTTGCGAGGATTTCTCGGGTTAACAGGGTTTTATCGCAAGTTTGTTAAGAATTATGGGAGAATAGCAGCACCTCTAACAACATTATTGAAGAAAGATGCATTTTCATGGACTCCTGAAGCAACTAAGGCCTTTGAACGTCTTAAAGAGGCAATGTGCTTAGCACCGGTCTTAGCTACACCAGACTTTACAAAAACCTTTATTGTGGAATGTGATGCCTCAGGAAATGGAATTGGTGCAGTTTTAATGCAGGAAGGAAGACCCATTGCTTTTGAAAGTCGTCCAATCAAAGGAAAGTATTTACAGAAACCTATTTATGAGAAGGAAATGTTAGCAATACTAGATGCACTAAAGAAATGGCGAACTTACCTAATGGGAAGACACTTCAAGGTAAAAACTGATCATGATAGTCTTAAACACTTTTTGGAACAAAGACTATCATCAGAAGAGCAGCAAAAATGGGTCACAAAGATGTTGAGTTATGACTTTGAAATAATCTACAAAAAAGGAAAGCTTAATGTTGTTGCAGATGCACTCTCAAGAAAGAATGAAGAGGTGGAAGCATTGCTTTGTGCCATTTCTATTATCCAACTAGATTGGATAATCAAAGCAAGAGATGAATGGAAGAAGGACAAAGATGTATGGACACTCATTCAAAAGTTGCAGCAAGATCCTAGTACATCTAATACATTTAGTTGGAAAAATGATTCCTTATGGTACAAAGATCGCTTATATCTTTGTAAGAATTCCCATCTAAAACAAAATATTCTTCTGGAATTGCACACTTCTCCTTTAGGAGGACACTCGGGATTTTTAAAAACTTAGCACAGGGTGAAGAAAGATTTTTTTTGGGATGGCCTTAAATCTGATATTCAAAATTTTGTGGCGGAATGTTTGGTTTGCCTGCAGAATAAAGTGGAAACAATTAAGACCCCGAGACTTCTACAACCTTTATCCATTCCAATTCAACGTTGGGAGGATATTTCAATGGATTTTATCACAGGTTTACCTAAGTCCGAAGGAAAGAGTGTCATCATGGTGGTAGTTGATAGACTTACCAAGTATGCACACTTTTGTGCGTTATCTCATCCATTTAAAGCAAGTACAGTTGCTACTACATTTATGGATAGAATTGAAAAGCTACATGGAAGCCCAAGGGTTATTGTGAGCGACAAAGATCCAATTTTTACTGGAAATTTTTGGACGGAGTTATTTTCTTGTTTGGGTACTCAATTAGCTCATAGCTCATCTTATCATCCTCAATCTGATGGTCAAACTGAGATAGTAAATAAATGTTTGGAACAATATCTTCGTTTTTTTGTATCTGATAAACAAACACAATGGGTCAAGTGGTTACCTCTTGCCGAATGGTGGTATAACACTTCCTTCCATACTGCAGCAAAAATGACCCCATTTATGGCACTTTATGGATATCATCCACCATCCATCACATCATCTTTAAGGGAAAATTCGAAGGTTCAAGCAGTGGAAGATCACATCGAGCATCAGGAAGAAGTTCTCCAACTCTTAAAGGATAACCTGAATTTGGCACAAAATCGAATGAAACAACAGGCAGATCAACATCGTAGCGAGAGAAGTTTTGATGTAGGAGATTTGGTATTTTTACGGCTACAACCATACAAACAAATGTCCCTCAAGCAAGCAAAGAAGGATAATAAATTATCGCCAAAGTACTATGGTCCTTACAAGGTGTTGCAAAAGATTGGTACTATGGCATACAAATTGGAGCTTCATGCTTCTTCGCGAGTACATCCAGTTTTCCATGTTTCATGCTTAAAGAAGGTTATAGGTGAAAATCTTCCAGTTCAAACAATATTGCCAGAACTTGATGAGGAAGGAAAAATCATATTGGAACCCAAAGCGGTCATGGAAACAAGAACTCGACAGCTACGGAACCGATCAATTTCAGAGTATCTCATCAAGTGGAAGAACTTACACACTGAAGATTCTACATGGGAGGATGAGAATTTTATACAGAAGCACCCAGAGCTACTCAAGCGTTGAGGACAACACATTTTTGAAGGAGAGGGGCATGTTAGGTCCCTATATCACTAGTATAGTCCCTTATTATTGTTATTGTAACCCCCTTATTGTTATTATTGTACCCTTGTAACCCCCATTTTGTTATTATTGTGCCCTTAAATTATTATTGTTAGGTCGGCTAGGATTACATTGTGGCCCACTAGAATTACATTATGGCCCCATGGACTCCTATATATAGAAAGGAGGTTTTGTAAATTGTATCATCCAAGAATTGTGCATTTATGTAATGTATTGGAGGTTGCCCCCTCGAAGTGGCTTATTTCTAAGGCGTTGATATCTCTTTTCTTCTATTTTTGAAGCTGGTTACACAACAGTCTATCTCATTTGAATTACTGAAGGAAGAGTTCTTGATTGGGTTTTCCCCTATATAAGGGTTTTAGCCCTTATTGAATACCTACATCTAGTGTCCTTGATCTTCTTGTTTTGGTTTTGGTAATTGTTTGATGAACTAAGATAAAGGAATAACATAAATATGTGGTTTCTATATTGGTAATACACCTAAATATCAACAACTCCTTAAAAAAATTCATGGGCATTGGTATAGGCACAAACAATTATGCAGAATTACTTACATTAAAACTCCTTTTATGCTCGCTCATTCAATTGGGGATTAGATATGTTCAAATCTTTGGTGACTTTGTGAATGTCATAAATTGGTTCAACAATACTCAGAGATGTCAAAATTATGTTTTGATCCCCATCCTTGAAGAAATTCATACTTTAAAGTTATATTTTGATCTCATTGTTGTCTGTTATATTTACAGGGAACGAAACTCCTTAGCTGACTTGCTATCTAAGGAGGGCACTCAACGGAATCTAGACTCATGGCACATAACTAAAACTATAAATGGAAATGTTTGTGTGTGGGACAATAGGCCTCAACTAAATGGCTCTAGATATTTTATGTTGTTGCTTATTTTCATTTTATTCCAGCAGCACAAGATGTATATTTTGGACACTATATGTTTTCTCCTTGTTGGGTATATCATTTTTTATACTCCTGAGATAGTTTGTTCTTTTTTGTGGTATTATGGGTAGTTTTCCCCTATGGGGAGACTTATGTCATGCTTATTCTATTGATCACTATTTATAGTGATGTTTTTGGACTGGTTCAAATCACAGGGTGATTTTTTTGGACAGTTTGTTCTGTTGCCCTCGTGGGTGATCACAACTACTCATATGGAATGCTTAAAGCATATACGATGTAACTTTTTATATTCTTAATAAAAAGTTTGATTTTTTCCTCGGAAAAAAATAAATAATAACATAAGAAAAATAATAAGAAATCACAAGTAATTATCAACAAGAGAAAATCTTTTTGCCTTTCCAATTTTCTAGGATGGTTTCAAAGCTAAGGTGAAGAAGGAAGAAAAAGGCAGCCAGAATATTTATTGAAGAAAAGGGGATTGAAGGAAGGTTGTTAAAGGATCATTTAAGGAGATAAGCCTACTATCTACAAGAACTATGTCTAGATCAATGAAGGGAGAACATAAATTAGAAGGAGCCTCCAACTATAGAGCCTAGAAAAAAAGGACAAATCTCATTCTCAAGAAGAAAAAAAATTTGGATCTAGTTATGGGAAAAATCAAGAAGCCTACAAATGAATAAGAGATAGAAAAGTTCAAAGAAACCGAAATCTTGGCCATGAACCTAATAGTGGATGAAGTAGAGGACAACCTCATTCCATAAATATCCAACATAGATTTCACTCAAGAAATGCATGAGGCTTTATCCAAATTATTCACCATCAAGAACATCGGTCAAATAGCAAGCCTCAAGAATAAATTAAGAACTATTAAGATGACAAAATACGATATTGTGGCATTCTACTTTATAAGGATATCTAGAATTAGTAAACAACAAGAAGGAGGATGAAGAAGAGAACATTTCGAATGCTTATTGTTATCACCACAAGAAGAAGGTAACCTTCAAGAAATTCAAAGGACCAAAGAATGAATTATATCTATCAAATATTGAATGTTAATAGTGGCATAAGATGGGTCATTATAAAAATCAATGTCCGGAGAATTCAAGGAATGGGAAAAGAGGAAGAGAACATGTGAATATTGTTGATGAAGCTCCACCTAGGAAGAGAAAGACAAAATAATCTGAAGTCAAAGACCTATTTTCTAGAGGCTCTTAGGGATATTATCCCTTCCATATCCTTCTATTTTAAGTTTTGCAATGTTTTCCTTTGTGCTTTGATTTTTATAACTCGGAGATCTAACATGTCTTGGTAGGAATTTTTGAATTGCGTTGATAAAGTTGTAGGTATCCCTCAAGACTGGATTAAGAGGGAGCCTCCACCATTTTACCAAAAAGATAAGTATCTTATTATTTGTTTCATATTTTCATGTTTAGTTTTCTCCTCACATAAAGACTTGTTTGTATTATATGCTAATAACCTTTATATTTTTGTTGGTTGGGAAAGCCTACTAAATGATCAAAGGTTATGAAGAAGACTTCAAAGGATTCAAATGATAGACTTGAAACATGAATGAAGTTCTGTTGCAAAGGAAATCTTTCAAGAATTGATGTCCTACAAGGTTTGTTAAAGAACAACTCAAGGTATGTATTAAATTACAAGCTTTGTTATAAAGTTTTCTTCATATAAAAGGTATGCTCATTCTCTTTTAAAATTGATTTACATTATTGACATCATTATATCTGGGGTTTTCAATCATAAAGACTCTTGCTGAGGGTAATTAATCATTATATTAAATCTACCCTCATTATATTATGATTTTATCATTCTCGTAGAACCCTAAAAGGTTCATTGTAAAACCCTAACCCAAAGGTGTGTCAATAATGATTCTGAAACCGTAGTCTACTTAGGGTTGTTGATAAAATCTAGAAAACCTGTTCATTTTATGTTTAGGGTTTTTGTAATGTTATGATAGAAACCCTAGTTCTTTAGGGTTTTCTATTAATGTCTAAGTTATGTATTGTAACCCTATAACTTTAGAGTTTTTAATCAAGACCCTTGTATTAGCTAAAATGAGGTCATATGATCGAAACCCTGGGTATATATTCCTTTGTATGATCAAAACCATAATGTGACTGAAATTATTGTGTTAATGTTTGTGTCTTGGGTTTACCTAATAGATATTGATGTAAAAACTAATGTAAAAACTATCATAGATATGTATATGTGAATACCAACTCAGTTGTTGATGCTCGTGTTTTAACTTGTGAAATATAGGGTTTGTAACAAATCCCTAATAGAGATTAACTTTCTAGGATATGATGATATTTTTTTCCAGTATGATTTAGAAATCTAGGGTTTGCAACAAACCCTAGTAAATTCCAACATCTAATTCTAAAGGATATATTGTTGAAACCTTGGATGTATAGTAGAATTGTTGATTTCATGATATATAAGGCTTTGTATCTCAAAGATGGAATTTAGGGTTTGTAATGAATTATAGTAGAGTCTATCATATATCTCTGAAAGCCATATTAAGGCCCTAAATATAATGAGATTGACTAAATCCTAGCAAGAAACTTATATCTCTAGTATGTAAAAGATGTGTCTCTTATTGATTATGAATCTAACTTTGTTTAGGTGTTTGATGTCTAAAGTCTAAATGCGTCCATTATTGTAACATGTTTTTGTTATACTTATCTTTATGATTCTGTATGTTAATATTTGGTTGTACTTGTTATCAAAGTGTTGCGAGTACATAATCTTCAAGATGACGAAGATGCTCGTATACGCATGATGAAGGAAGTTATATATCAAGATGACCTTGGTGTCTTGAGAAATAGTGAAGCCTTGAAAAGTTCTCTCATGCTATAAAAGAAGGAAGTGATTGATCTCTCTAAGTTAAGAGGGAGCATTGTTAGGTATATCTCCCTAGTTGAGAGGGAGGTCATATTATGATGAATACCTTGAAAAATGAATGAAAGTACTATAGATGAATGTTCATGAAGTTGTAAACAAAAGACTTGAAAATATATGAAGATGCATTTGGTGCTGCTAAAGAAATGAAAGAAGAAGAAAGCTATCGACAAATTGTATATGGATAACTTGATGATGAAAGTAGCATCAAAATTATTAAGGACCTCAGAGGATTATTATTGATTGGGGTTGTGTTTGTACTAGTAAATCTCTCCATAAGAATATTGAACACTTTGGAAGCATGCTTGGACAAATTGATATATTTGATTTTGTTTATTAGGGAGAGATGAAGCATCTAGTGGTGGATGCTTGGGAGGACATCTGGTTGGCCTATGTGTTGATGTCTAGATCCTGAAGAGGGATGGTGGCATTGCTCTCAGAGCTCTAACCTTGGATACACACCTAGATCCATGGGTTGATGGTTAGAGAGTAAGCCTGATGGTACCTAGATGTTGAAATCTTGATTCCATATTAGTATCGCTCAGATAGATTACCCTGGTCAAGTATCTAGTATGCAGCACTGAGTGCGATAGAACTCTTCGTAGTTCATTTTGGAGATCTTCTATGTACCTCAATAAATATAGGTAATTATGAATACCTCCCTATTTAAGAGGGATTTTTGAAAAATGTGAATAGTGTTGGTCTTCATAATTATATTTGAGTCATAATAAAATGAATTTGCCAAAAGAAAAGAAAAGGAAATTTTATTATTAAATAAATTGACTTATTAAAGCATGGTTTTCATGCTTGGGTCAATTGTTTTTAGGTCAAAGCATCCATTGAAGGATTTTAGGGTTTATGTAAAGTGTCCTTGTCCATGTTATATTGTAAGAGATCATTCTTGGGATTTATTTGTCAAAGAAGAAATTTATTTTATTGTAAAATAAGTCAATTAGGCCTCCTCCACCTAGTCGGCCTCAAACTGGAAAAGTTTGCTAAAACTAAGGGGCATAAATCACTATATAAATGAAGTAACTCGACCTTGTTTGTCACTCACTCTAAACAAGTTCGATCTGCAACTTCTAGGGCCAGAAAAAGTGTGAATTTCAATGAAGGAAGGAGAAAAAGATAACAAAAAAGAAGGAGGTTTCTCTCAAGCATAAGAAGTATAAATTATCTCTCTTTATCTCACATGTGTCAAGTTGTGAAGCTGTTATAGGGGCCAAAAACTGTTGTGCTGAAGCTGGGCCAAAATTCTGTAGTTGGGGTCGAAGTTATGTTGTTGGGAAGCCAAAAATTTTGGGTTGTTGTTGGGTTGAAGTTGATGATAAGAAGAGACTGCTAAATCATCTTGGAAGGTTGACTTGGTGGAGGAGGAAGGTCTGTTGGTTTAGGGTATTGGTCTATCTCATTTGAATTACTGAAGGAAGAGTTCTTCACTAGGTTTTCCCCTATACCGCGGTTTTAGCCCTGGTCGAGTGCCTACATCTGGTGTCCTTGATCTTTGTGTTTTGGTTTTGGTAATTGCTCGATGAACTAAGATAAAATAATGACATGAGAAAAATAATAAGAACTCAAAGAAATCACAAGTAATTATCAAGAAGAGAAAGTATTTATGCCTTTCTAATTTTCTAGCGGTTTCTTTGTGGGAGAGTGGGGTGATTGGGTTTCATCACTTGGAGTGATCTAGGTGCCCTTTTATTTTGATATTGGTCATGTGTTATGGGGTGGGTTGGGTTAACAAGCTTGTGGTTGCATAGTTTTTGGGTCCTGGGGTGTTGTTTGGTATACTCAATGGTAAAGGGGGTTGAATCTTTGGTCGAAGAAGCTTGTGTGCTCCCCTATCTAGTGGGCTCTCGACTAATTTTGGACTTTGTCTAGTGTTGTATTGACAAAATTATTTGTTGGTATTTGGTTTTTGTTGAGGTAGGGTCGAGTCATCCTTTGTGTAATTTTGTAGGTAGAAGTAACATGTTCAAATAGATTGAATAAACCTCTCGTGACTCTGCAATGTTGTCGAGGCAGAGGGGGAGAAGTAGGAGGGGAGGAGGTAGCAGATCTCAGTCAGTCAGGCACACACAAATATTTTTTCCCACGACTCTGTAGCATCTTATTTTAAGATTATTTCATCGAAGACTCATTAGGAGATCTACAAATTGGAGATACTCTCGGACTCATAATTACTTAAATATATGTCAGTGTGGGTTTCAAACCATGGGAACACCGGGGGAAGGTTTAAGTAGTATTTGAACTCAGTAGCGCTCCATTGGAAAATGAACATGCTACTGGGGTTGGTGTTGAGGGACAAGTAGGTAGAAAAATATAATTCTTGTGTCTCTATTGAAGATGTGAAGAGAATGTTGAGGAACCTGAAGTTTTGTGTGGACAGGACTGAGGCACATTTGATCCACGTCGATAGCCACATAGCTTGTGACTCTGATGGAGGAGAGAAATTGGATCCTCATCACTCTAATGCTCGAGTCCTCACCAATATTTCCTCTTCTGAAAATTAATAATGTGTGGTGGTGGTAGTGTTGAGAATTTGGAGGGCTAGTGATTAATTCAAAATTATCTTATTGATAATTACTTATGAGATTACTTGAGTTACTTATGTCTTCCCTTTGTTAGCTTATTAAATCTTTCATCAAGTCACTTATTAAAAGATACGAGACACAAGAATTAGGTTCCTAGAGCCAGGGCAAAACCAGTCCTTCTTGGAGAGGAAAACCCACAAGAAATTCTTCTTATAGATTTCAGATGACAAGTACCATGACCCAGACTTAGACCCTTTACCTATTTATGCATCCAAGACCTTGTCCTTACTTCTTTGATGTCCTCCAATTCTGGTCCTTATTCTCTTCACCAAGTTGCATTGTTCTGCACTAGTACTTCCTTTGAAGCTTCAGTTGATATATATAAGCTGTAATGAGGAAAGTAAATCACGAATTTACATTCCTTCTTTCTTCTGATTTCCAATAGCTTCATCTCCTTGTATACCATTGTCTCAATGAAATTGAATTGGATGCTAGTATCACAATTTATCAACAACTTCACTTTAGAATATTCTGCAAGCTATCTTTGAACAAATCCACACTTGAATAATTCTCTTATACTTGGATAGGTCTGTACTTCAGAATGATCACATGTTCATGCTTATACCCTTAAATAGATCTGCACTTCAGCATGCTCATGTTCAAGAATATAAGCAGGTTCACACTTTAGGAATGTGGTGTAGCTTCTGGATGATCCAAACAACAGCACCTTGTGATCTGCACTGCAACACTATTGCATATAATGTAAGCACTTCAAACTTCACACAAAAATCCCATCTAATAAATCCGCACTGAACCTTACCACAGGAATCCGCAAACTGCTTCAGAGATTCCTTAGAAACATATCAAAATTTTGCACTGAAGCTTGTTGCACTTCTCATTGCACCTACTGCACTTTGCACTGCATTTCCTGCACTTCGCACTGCACTTCAAATGCAAAGATGATCCGAAATTCTATGTTTTCTGTGAAGGCTACAAGGGTATATATAGTTGTTTTCCCCTATATATAAGTTGACCTGACTTGGTGAACCGGTGTGACTATTTGGTAGCCGACATGTCTGTTATGAGGCCGACTTCTAATACATCATTTAATATTATCTTCAAACGTTTGAGTGAGGGCTGATAAATCCATTCTTCCACGATTTCTAGGACTAGGTCTTGGAGCATTCTTTGAGACTATATCCTTCATATATATAGCACTTAATTACATTTATACTTAGAAGACAAAATCCTAGATAGACATGAAGAAGAAGTCTATTAACCTATAATAATTTCTTGCTCATGAAACCCATGAAGCAAGTAAAAAATACATTTTATTATATTTGTCTTCTACTTTACATAAATCAATAACTACACAGTCAATATGAAGATCGACCTAGTTACACTTTTCAACACTCCCTCTTAACCAGGGAGGTATTCATATAGTTACATGGTCACTTTCAAACTGAAGAATCTCATACGAAGAATCGGATTGGTAGTCACATCTGTATAACATCATACCAACTAGCATTGTCCTAGTGCAAGGCCTTGACTAACAACCCCATCTCTCAACGAGACAATGGGCTACAATGCTACTGAGACACATGACTAATAAATACCATAATCATTGTTTATCCAAGGTACATACCCCGCATAAGTGTTCCTAGAGTATGACCTTCTTTTATTATTCTTATCTTGGGTAGCTAGCCCTAAAAGAATATCGGTCCTCGACTACTCTTATCTTGAATGCCTTATCTCATTCTCAAAGCATATCGAATGCTTTATGATTGCCCAATATTTCATTCTATCTTCTAGGTAAATACTAGAATGATGTGTCTATCCATTCTCTTCACATGGCCTTCACTAAGACTTACAACTGGTAGTTTTGGTCTAGTGCATGACACATGTATTAGAGAATCACATACTTCACTCCCTCTCAACACAGGAAGGACATACTTCAAGTTTCTTCCAAGAAAGAAACTTACCACCAGGCTCCCTCTCAACCAGGGTCCTGTAGCAAAAATCCAACTACTCATGAAGAATTCCTCTCCTCGATGTCATGGATTTCGATATTGAGGAATCTTCAACTTTTGGCTTCATAGAGCACATATCATCCATCACTTTCAGTCACTAGTCATGCCCACTATCAAAAAGGGATTCATCAATATTTCACATCTCGTCCACCATTATGCCATGTTGCTTTCCTTCGAATCATCTCAAAGGATCATACATCCTTTCTCATGATTAGCAGCCTTGCACAAATTCATCCTGATAAACATATACATATGAACTTTTAAAACAAAAGTTACCTCAGTGATGATCTTTCACCATGACATCTTCCTGTAGGCATCAACATCCTTTATTCAGATTAACACATCTCCTAATGATATGTTTTATCAAGAGTCTTCTTCTTTACCAGACTTCTGTCAGAGTCTACATATCCTCCTAGGAGATCTTCTAGTCACATTTTCTTGGCCTCCAGATGATAACTTCCTCTTGACATGGTTGCATTTTATGATCTCTTCCTTTTTGCACATTCTTCATTCCCAGGATCTTACAAATTTTCCAATTTCTTATTCATATACAACCACCTCATATTCCATGAGGACATATATATGTTGATTTCATATGTCAGTGCACCAAGAGTTCCTCCTTCATAGATCATACTTCTAAATATGGATGTCTATTACCTGCATCCATATGACATGACTTCACAGCATCCAATGTCAGCATGTAAAAATATACATACCTCGTACCTTTATCATTTAAGTCATCCTATAGCAGTTTTACTAGAATGAATAGCTTCATTCCCTTCATTGACCTGCTTTATTCATATGTCATCACATCCCAGAATTTTGTTCCATGATGACCCTTAATCTTGATGACTGCCTTCCATTAGTATTGTTATCAGAGAGGTTTTCCCCGGAGCTTCTACACCAAGAGCTCCTACCATGATGTTATCATGATGATATAATATACATTATTTCCTATCATACTATTTTACAACCAACATAAATCACTTAAAGGAGAATATTATCCTAATCATAGTTGAGATCCCTCGCTTCTTCTTTCTTAGATTTCTTTGCATCAGGTTCTTCTCTTATATCTAAGACATGGGCTTCTTCCTTTTTCCTCTTGTCCTTTCTAAATTTAGGACAATCTTGTTTATAATTCCAAGATCATTACATCCAAAGCATCGTGCTTTGTCCACATTTCTCTTCTTATTCTGAGGACCAAATTTACCGAATCTTCCTTTCTTCCTGGACATGGCGGCAAAGGCTTGATTCTCTTCTCTTGATCCTTCTTTAAATCTTGATTCTTCTATCTTACCTATACTTTGGAATGGCATGGCCTCTTCTCTCTCATCTATGCTAGAAGTGGAACCTATCCATTCTTTCGATAAGACATCATGTACCATAGTGAGTATTTCTCTATCAGACATTACTTCTCCCAACTTCAGTAATTGTTCTCGTATTGTGAAAATATCCATCAAATATGGAATTATTCCTTCCTTTGAAATTCTCAATTTGTATAGTTTTTGTCTCAAGGATATTATTTCCTTTGTAGAACCTTTTGAGAACAGTTCCACCAATTTATTAGATATTTATTTTGAGGATTCTAGCTTTGATACATAGGAATGAAAGAGTCTTTTATGGATTCTATAAGAATCCTTTGGACTCTTATGTCTCCCTGCATGCATTTGATATATGATAGAATGTCTTATTTTGGAGGTTAAATTATAGATCCTTCTATGAAGCCCATAACTTCATTTTCAATTACCTTCAGATCTGTCTTTTTCTTCCATGCATTGATGTTTGATAACCCAGCCAATTTGTTGCTCTCTATACAATAGGTCATTTTGATAGATTTAGATAAAGTCATAGATACTTACTTGAGTGAGTGACTTTCTCCTTCAACAGCTTCCTTGATGATGGCGAAGAGGTTAGGAACTTCTTCTAAGATAGAAATCCTCAATCTATGTGATCTTGGATCCTTGATGATAAAGGATGTATTCAAAAGACGATGTCATGTTCTACCACTGTCTTGCATGTAAATCTTTGATGGCAAAGATTTTCTTGAAAATATGATCTTTTGAAGATCTTGAGAGTCTTCCTTGCAAACTGATTTGAATCTTCACCTAAACTTTGATTTTTGCGTCGTGGAGTGTCTCTTTGTCAAGCAGCCCTTGAGTTCAACACCTTAGCTCTTATACCATGTTGAGAATTTGGAGGGCTAGTGATTAATTCAAAATTCTCTTCTTGATAATTACTTGAGTTACTTATGTCTTCCCTTTGTTATCTTATTAAATCTTTCATCAAGTCAATTATCAAAAGAGACGAGACACAAAAATTAGGCTCCTAGTGCCAAGGAAAAACCTATCCCTCTTGGAGAGGAAAACCCACGAGGAATTCTTCTTATAGATTTCAGATGACAAGTACCATGACCCAAACTTAGACCCTTGACCTATTTATGCATCCAAGACCTTGTCCTTACTTCTTTGATGTCCTTCAATGATGGTCCTTCTTCTCTTCACCAAGTTGCATTGTTCTGCACTAGTACTTACTTTGAACCTTCAGTTGAATCTTCAATTGATATATATAAGCTGTAACAAGGAAAGTAAATCACAGATTTACTTTCCTTCTTTCTTCTCCTTTCCAATAGCTTCATCTCTTTGTAGATCACTATCTCAATGAAATTGAGTTGGATGTCAGTATCACACTTTATCAACAACTTCACTTTAGAATATTCTGCAAGCTATCTTTGAACAAATCCGCACTTGAATACTTCTCTTATACTTGGATAGGTCCGCACTTCAGAATGTTCACATGTTCATACTTATACCTTTAGATAGATCTGCACTTCAGGATGCTCATGTTCAATCATATAGACAGGCTCACACTTCAGGAATGTGTTGTAGCTTCTGGATGATCTGAACAGCAGCACCTTATGATCTGCACTACAACATTGTTGTATATAATGCAAAAACTTCAAACTTCGCACTGAAATCCCATCCAATAAATCCGCACTAAACCTTACCACATGAATCTGCAAATTGTTTCAAAGATGGCTTGAAACATATAAAAGTTATGCACTTCAGCTTGCTGCACTTCGCACTGTACTTAAAGATAGCCTACACTTCAAATGCAGGGATGATCTGAAATTCTATGTTTTCTGTGAAGGCTATAGGGGTATATATAGTTGATTTCCCCTGTATATAACTTGACCTAACTTGGTGAACCAGTGTGACTATTTGGGAGCCGACATGTCTGTTATGAGGTCGAATTCTAATACATCTTTTAATCTTATCTTCCAACGTTTGAGTGACGGCTGATAGAGCCATTCTTCCACGGTTTCTAGGACTAGGTCTTGGAGCATTCTTTGAGACTATATCATTCATATATATAGCACTTAATTACATTTATACTTAGAAGACAAAATCCTACATATACATCAAGAAGAATTTTATTAACCTATAATAATTTCTTGCTCATGAAACCCATGAAGCAAGTACAAAATACATTTTATTATCTCTATCTTCTACTTTACATAAATCAATAATTACATAGTCAATATGAAGACTGACCTAGTTACACTTTTCAACAGGAAGTGGGTTTGCTCGAGACCTCACTCGATGCTTGTTTTGGTTTGTTTAAGGCCATGTGATGGCTCTTCCTCTCTACAGATGACGTCGACATATGTGGGTCACAGTCGTGTGCTTCTAAGTTTTTCCTATGATACAAGGCGTTAGGCCTTAAGGCTATATTTTGATGTTAAGGCGTGTAGTGGTTGGTATAAAATTTTTGGTTGGAAGATGAGTGTATGGGATGGTGTGAGCGGTTGTTTCTCTTAATGGTAAATATCCAACTCTTCCTGTCAGGTGATGGTTTTCCTTTTTTGGTGTATAGCCCTCCTATCTATGTGTATCTCTATAGTGGTGATGTGGGGCCTATGGCTCAAGCTCAAGCTTCTCTTCTCGACCCTTGTCTTATAATTTTGAAGGATTATTATGGTTTCCTGGTCGTTACATGTATCGGAGTCTATTTGTTTACTTTCGTCAACTTGTAATATAGTCATAAGGCATCAAAGGTCGAGATATGCTTCCTTCCTCTTGATGTTGACCTATATATGATGTATTTTTTATTTTGTAAAGTAACATGAAGTATTTAAATTTACAGGGAAAAAATGGGGAATATTATTATTTCATTCACATATATGAGCCATGTTACATGAGAGGATTAGGGAAGCTTGTGAGGGACTCCACTCTATAAAAACAAAGAGGTTCTGAGCTAAGGTGGTTAATATGGACTTGATGAAAGTTTATGATAGAACAAGTTGGTCGTACCCAATCTTAACGCTAGTTTATTTAGATTTTTGAGTTAATTTTATCAAATAGGTTATGAGTTGCATTACCATGGTGACTTTCTCCTTACTAATCTAAGGCTCTAACTCAATTTTTTGAAGGCCTAAATGATGGTTAAGGCAATGTTTCCCTTTATCATTGCTATCATTTCTTACAATAGTTGGGATCCTTAGTAGGGTTTTGCTTGAGGCAAAGAGAACAAGATCCTTTTAAAGGCACTAATACTAAAAGATTTTTGTATTTGTCTCATTTGTTATTTCTAGTTGATATTTTGCTCTTTTGTGAGTTAAAAAAAGAATGTTGTAAAACTCGAGGAGATATTATACTTGTATTATATAAACAAATATATAATGATCAATGCAGGTAAGTCAATTGTTTCTTATATGGGTTTGGATGATTGGGATGTAATTTTATTATCTCAAATGTTCTTATTTAACCTATTGACGATCAAAATTGGATCATTGTATTATTTTTCATCCATATTTATGCTTTCAAAATGGAAAAATTGGAGGAATAAACTCACAGGACCATTTTAACTAACATGTTCCAATTTCGAAAAATGAGGTCTGAAATCTTCTAGAAGTAGTTTGAGGCATCAAATTACATTTGTTGTGGCTGGGGTGGGCTTTACCACTCAAATGCAACACCCCTAGCGTTATTCAACACACAAATACCTTTCCAACAATGTAAGAATAACCTTAATTGGAGTCGGCATGCAAAAGTTATGCCACTCGGAATTTAACCTTCTTGTTTTAACCACCATGATTTAAGAGGATGACATGTTAGACCCCATTATTTATGGAAAATGGGATAGCCACATGGTCACGATGAGGAAAATTGTAGAAGATTCGATATTGTAACTCTAATTAAGAGTTAGAGTTAAATTTAACCACTAATAGACTATTACCATGTGTTATAACTAGACCACTAGGAGGAAAAGGTGTTCCATTTTATTCAAGTGCATTTTGTTCCATATGTAAGCAGAGTAGATGAGAGTGGATAAAGAGAGAGAGAGAGAGAAAATAGAGATGGTTTGTTCATTATAGCAACCCGCGGGCCAGAGGTCTCACTCCCTTGTACTCGCATCCATTTCCATTTAGAGAAAGAGAGAGCGGAGCAACCTCACCTGTTAACTTGGGTTTTCTCCCAAAAGGGTTTCCCAGGTCATATCTTGTGTTCATATGGTTGTGAGTGATTGTATTTGTGTATATTATATACTCTCTAAATTTTATATATTACATGCATATGCATAAAATAATAATTAAATATATATATAAATCTAAGGAGAATTAACCCTCATGGTGCAAATTTCGGATTTTAAGTATAATTTTATCAAATATGGTGTGACACACTATCTTGTGGAATATCCACAACAATTTGTGGATCATATTGGTATCAGAGCAGGTTTCTTTGGGTATATTGAGGGGAGTTGCAGGGGATCCATATCTATCAAGCCAAATGTCATAAAACCTAGCTATGGCCAATGAATTTGTTAATAACCCTCAAGATCCCATAAAGGAGAGGATTGTGCGACTGGAAGCACAAGTCACAAATATAAATTGTAGCGAGCCTTATCATGGTGGCCTTAACTAATAAGCCCTTATTATTTGAAGAATATGGAGGTTCTAACATAAATACCAAATAAGAGGGGAAACTGACATATTGAGAAGAACCACAGAGGGAACTATGAAAAAACTTGAAAATGATAAACCTAGTTTGAGTGTCTTGAACCATTCATGGTCCCTCCTCAAGATGGAACTGAAGGTCAACAACAAGTAATATCAACGTGAAATTGACACTCAAAATTTAAATCACTAGTTGCATTAGTTAGAATTTTATTTTTAGTGTTCAACATATAGAGGAAAAACATAATATTTTGTTTGCTTGGTCGAAATTAGAGGTTCATACCTTGACTTGGTGGGAAATCCACATTAAGACTCTAAGTTTGGAGGGACATTCTCCAATAACTAAGTGGGAGGATTTCTAAACTTTCATAAAGTCACAAATTTACCCTATTAGGTATGTAGAGGAACAATATATCTGTTGGCATTACTTTAGACAGATGCAATGGCAGAGTGTATAGGAGTACACCAAATAATTTAAAAATATTTATATGAATTTATGAATGGAATGAAATGAAACACATATTTAAAACCAAAACACATAGATATAATGAAACTTGAATTCAATTAATAAATGGAAAATGTTGAAACTGTATACATGCATAATGAAAGCAAACTAGCTCGAATGATGGTAGATTATCTTTGAGAAGAGGTTTGATGGCTTTGTGCCTTCCTTAATTGTGTTATAATGATGTTTAGAGGCCTTTTTATCTTGTATAAGCAATGAAAAACCCTAAACATCCAAAAACATAACCCTAGGAGATGAAGTGTCAAAGGCTTATGAGCCCTGACGAGGTAAGTTATAACGTCAACTTATTTGCATCGTAACTTTGGCATACAACCTTCATTTGGTGCACACGATAGCTCATTGGAAAGGTATATTCAAGGAGTACAATTTTCGACTTCCATTATTGTTATCTTGTTTCCCCAAAAAACATCGTTTAGGGCCTCAAAATGACTCGAGAAGTTTAGGACCTGAAAACTGCCAAGATAAGAAAAATTTGTTGTGAGCTAGGGGAATAAGTGTGTGGCCACCAATATCCACTTGGATTATTCCTCCCCGCTCACGAAGCAATGTTATCCATTTCGTTGAGTGGCTCCATGAAATGGGAAAAATTATGTTGAACTTGGGCCCTAGTGAGCCAATTACCTTGGTGTAGGAGTTGGCCTACTTTGATAACCTAATACAGTTGGTCCCCTTGTTGGTGAGTGCTCTTAACATATGTTTCTATAATTTGATCAGTTGTGGTCTATTTAATGAAATCTGGGTTTAGCTTTATCATTGTCATCTGCTCTGTGATTTTTTACGTGTCCAACAATGGTGGAAAGTATGGCCTAAGGTGGTCTACATTGAACATTGTGTACATCCCAAGGAGTGGGGGAATACTTAGCTCAAAAGCATTGTCACCCATAGCCTTGATGATTGTTCAAGGTCCATAGCAGAGTGCTTGAAGCTTTTTATGGGCCCCTGCAAGGCGTTCCTTCTAGAGATGCAACCAAACCTTGTCTCCCACTTGAAACTTGTGTGGCTCTCGATGCTGATCATGGCAATGTTTATACTTAGTTTTGGCTTTATGCAAGATATCATTGATCTATTGGTGGATGTTTTGAATTATTTCAATAAACTTGGTAACCTTTTTAGCTTTAGATTGAACATGTGTAAACTCTTCCTATATAGTTTCAAGGGGCGGTGCGACATTTGAGACCTAATGGTTGAAATCCTAGGCCCACCTGCTAAGGGTTGTGGCTAGTTGAGTTATCGAGAACACTATTGTAGCTGTGTTGAACATAGGGGAGACTCTCATCCTGTGTGCATGGATTATTGGAGTTGTACATGCACAAAATGTGCATGATTATCTTCTTGACGACCTTTGTATGGCCATAATTCCGGGAGTGGAAGGCAACTGATTTGGTTAGCTTGGTGTCCAACAATGAGTAGAGGATCAACCAAAATGTGCTAAGGAACCTACTATCTCTATCTGATATGATGGTCTGCGGAAATGAAAAATATACCCATACCCGTTCAAATAAGAGCTTGACAGTGGCTTCTATTGTAATACTCTTTTTGCAGATAGTCAAGATGGTCATCTTAGAAAATCTATCAACAACCAAAAACACAGTCATTACCGTGCTTAGTAGAAGGAAGGCCAAAAGTATAGTCCATTAAGATCGATTCCAAAGGTTGGTTAGGAGTAGGGAGAGGGGTGTAAACGTCTTGCTTCTTAATGGTTTATTTGGAGATGGCACAGGCAATGCAGGCCTTGATATACTTGCAAAGATCTTGTCAAAGTTTTGTCCAATAAAAATGCTTCTATGGTACTATTATTGTCTTCTCCACACTAAAGTGACCTACTACTTGAATATAATGTTCCTCCTAGATTAGTTTGGAATGCGCTTGAAGGAACAAAAAGGTTTCCCATGTAGCACAACAATGCATTCTAGAGGTGGAAATCTGAAAATTTATTGCATGTCATCAACATTTGGTATGTGGTAACAAATTTTGAATCACTACTGTATAATTCTGACCATCTAGAGGTCTCATACCCACAAGAGTTGAAAATGGTGGTCAATGCCATAACTAAGGGCCAACTAAGGAAATATGTGAGTGATTGGTGCTACCCTTATTGTATTTAATGTTCAAATGAAATTTTGTAGATATGTGGACCATTTATGCTGGCAGTCGTTATGTAACTTCTCTTATGTCTGCATAAATTGAAGAGGCCAATGATCTATGCGGATGATCATCTCCTTCCCTAGAATGAAAATTTTCCATTACCACCTTACCTTCATGATGGAATGCATCTCCTTATCATATGTGGTTTATCTTTGGATAGTATAAGAGAGTGTATCACTGTGATAGACCACTAGATGTCCTTATTTGAGGAGTGCACTAATAGCATAGTCAGAGGCAAATGTATCAATCTCAAATGGCTATTGCAGGTTTGGTAGAGCGAGGACTAGTGCAGAGCAAAGGTGGTATTTTCGTTCATTGAATTCCTTCTATTGTGACTCAGACCAAAAAATATTTTCTTTTGCTTCACCCTTGGTAAATATACTCAAGGGCTAAGAGATATAAGAGAAGCCCATCACGAATCTTCAATAGAAATTAGCTAGGACCAAGAAATTGTGAAGCTCTATTAGATTCACTGGGGCTATCTAATCTCGAATGACTTGGATCTTAGCTAGATCCATATGCGCACCTTTCTCATCAATAATTTAACATAGATATTGGAACTTGTCCATCACAAAGGAGCATTTTTCCAAGTTATCACATATCTTGTGTTATCGCAAAGTGTGAAGGACCTAATGAATATGCTGCAAGTTCTTTGCTCGAATCTTATTAAATATGAGGATATCACCCAGACATATGACCATGAAAGAGTTGGTTAAAGGCCACAATATATCATCCATCAACCTCATATAAGTTGTGAGGGAATTCATCAAACCAAAGGGCATGACCAACCACTCAAAAAGTCCCTCGAATTTGAAAGTGGTTTTCCACACATCAATTTGTTTTATTGGAGCTTGGTGATAGTTAGAATTAGAATAAATATTACTAAATTAATTGGCCCCCTTATGTTGGTCAAGAAGGTCGTCAAACTGATGAATTAACTACTTGTCCATAACTATGATTTTATTAAGAGCCCGATAATCAATGTAGAGTCTCCATGTCCCATCCCTCTTCTGCACGAGTACAATTGGGCTCCCATAAGGTGAGGAACTTGGTCAGATGTGCCCTTTTTTTAGTAGTTCTTAGATCTTCCACTTGATTTCCTCATTTTCCAGAAGGGAGTGGTAGTATATTGGCCCATTGGGTAAAGGTGTATCAGGTATTAGATCAATTGAATGCTTGCCTTGATTGTGCAAAGGTACTCCCATGGGTGAGGAGAAGATGTCTCTGTAATCTTTCACAAAATTATCCACTTGCCTATGTTGCATGGAGGATCCTTATGCAAAGGCCATGGATGTGGCCATGCTATTCTCCTTTCAGAGAAAATTAAGAAGAAAACAAATTTCCCAGTCTTGGAGATGGTCTTATTGCATCTCTTAACATAGATCAAAGAAATGGCATTAGGTAGGACTACCTTTGGTGTCCTGTATAGTTGTCTTCCAAAATTAATAATAACACTACGAGGTCTAGACTCATGCACAACATGATGCTTCCACAAGTATGATTGGCCTAACAGAACATCACAAAATTCAAGGGGAGAATGTCACACAATACCTCATATGTGAAAGGTTTGATGTTGTATGACAGACAACATTATTGGTTGACACAGAGATCTCTCCCCTAGTGGAGCCACCTAATGGTGTATGGCTGCGGGTGTGGTATTGTCGGTAGGCCAATTTCTTAGCGACATCTGTTGAGATGAAGTTATTTTAAGTCCTGTTATCGATAATGACACGCAATGGAACACCCTTCACTGACATATTTGAGTGAAAGAGACACTCACATTCCTTCGGATCTTCGGGCTCACTTTGCTAGAACTTGGTGGTAGCGATGTGGCACTGAATTATATGGAAATGATTTGTTTCCACTTGTATATGTATGTTTCAGAGTCAGAACCTATGTCTGACTTTGAATATTTTAGCTTGGCCACCATCAACCGCTTTGCATGACACTCATTTGTGTTATGCGTGAGGCTCTTGTGGAACTCGCACCACTTTCCTGTGTCTTTCGTTGTCTTCCCGTCATCTTTTTTGTTTGTGGCTTCAATGGGTTATCCTAGGGTGGTCCATCCTAGCTTCATCCTTTGTTTTGCAGTTTTGGGATGCCCTTTCCCTGCTTCTATTGTGAAGGATTCACATATCCAAAGTCTCACTTCTTATGCTTAATTTTTTGCTTGATTTTGATAGCTCGTGACTCTCAATGACATTTGGTGCTCAAGTACCTATATTAGCATGGTCCATCTCATGTACTGGTCTTCATAGCTTCCAACAGGATAAAAATTTTCCTTAACAACATCCCTAAAAGAGTTCCATGTGGGTGCACTAAAAATATTTTAGATTCCTCTGTGGACGTTTTCTCACAATAAGTTTCCACAAATCCTTAACATGGGGGGCAACCTTAAGGAGTGAAAAATTAATCTCTTCTCTATCAGAAAAATTATGGACTGAAAAATATCCTTCTTGCAGATTCGACCACTTGTCTAGAGCATCAACATCTATCTTACCTCCAAATATAGGAATATCAAAATTAATTTGTACCTCAAAGCGGGTCGTGCCTCTGAATTAACCACTGGATGAAGATGTGTCACCTATTGGTATTCACTAAATGATTTGGGAAAATTTGTCTATCATCTTGTTCCTTTTTTGTTCAAGGTATTCTTCTAGCAACAATTTGATAGGATCTCATACTCCCTCATCTTTCTTTTATTTCACCATGCGAGGTCGTCGGGGTTGGCGAGGATGGTATTGCAATGCCTTAATGAGTTTGAGTCCTAACTCCTTATATCCCACCTTCACTGGGGACATTCACATAAAAATAGAGAAAGAACATACCACTTTGATACCACTGATCTGAATTTATGAAGGGAACAAAATGGAATACAAATTTAAAACCAAAACACAAAGATACAATGAAACTTTACTTCAATTAATAAATGGAAAATGTTTAAACTATATACATGCAACATGAATGCAAACTAGATCAAACGATGGTAGCCTATCTATAAAAAGATATGTGATGGCTATGCGCCTTCTTGAACTATGTTACAATGAGGCTCAAAGGCATTTTATTATGAAGAAGCAATGAAAAACCCTAAACATCCAAAAATCGTACCCTAAGAGATGAAGCACCAAAATATTATGGGCCTCAATGGGGTAAGTTGGAATGTCAAATTCCTAAGGTTTTAACTTTGTCATATGTTCTTCATTTGGTGCCCACGATACCTTGTTGCAATCCCCAAAATATGTCGTTTAGGGCCTCAAAATGGCTCCGAAAGTTCAAGAAGTGAAAACTTCCAAAATTTGAAAATTGTGTTATGAGCCAAGGGAATATGTGGGTGGTCGCCAATATACACATGGATTAAAGATGTCCATAATGTTGAGTATCTCCAAAAAGAGCTTAGATGCCCTCCTCGAGTATTTGGGGGGTCTACACAATCATCTGTGGAAGCAAGTGATGTTGTTCAAACCTAAAAGTGTGGATGAGGCTTGTGTATAGGTACAATACCTAGAGAACACAGGCTATAAGAAAAGGGAAATTAAGCCGGTCAAAGTAAAAGGAGCAACAAGAAGCTTCCAAGGAGGGGAAAAAGAAGTGGAAAGACAAAAATATAACAACCGCAACACACAGTGCAAAGATCCCAACAACCATTACAACTAACATAACTAATCCATGTGGATTTTGTTGACCACCTACCTATTCCATTGGCTCAAAGCATTGTTCTCCATCTTGGCATATATTTTTTTTTAGACCAAAGTTGCGAATTCAGAGAGAAGAGAGGAGCACTTCTAAGGTTTTCTAAACTTGTTGTCAGGTTTTCCATTGTCTTGCAAGGTTTAGACTATGGCAGGGGCCAGAGGGGGCATGCAGGCCCCCTCCTTTCGAGATACTGTTACGAGAAAGGATAAAGAGCTCGAGATATCCTTCTTCATGAGTCTCACCACCTATAATTCCTATCACTCTTCCAGATTATCAAAATTTGTAGAAGTAAACAAACAAGCAAAAAAATTCTGAAAAGAAGACAAACATGCATCAGGAACGGTCTCAAAAGAAGCCACGAATTTGTAGGATGGCTCAGAAGTCATTACCGACCAACCCCACTTGGAAATCTCCCAAGGGAATAAACAAAAGCCCAATAATAACTGCAAACCCATGCCAAAAAAGATATCGGTGTTGGAAATCCAAGAACCAGATGGAGCAACCTATAGAGACTTCATGCAAGAAAACATAGTCATCTGCAAATTCATGGGAATCTAGCCATAGAAAAAGCTTTGAACTGGTGGATCTAGGAAAAATTGCGCCCTAAAGGAGATATTAGATTACAACTTGGATCAAAAGGATTCTTCATAGTCATTTTTGACCTCTTGGAAGATAGAGACAAGATATTCGAAGGAGGCTCGTACTTCTTCAACTCAACAGGGCTCTACATGTGCTACTAGAAGGAGAACTTCACTCCTGAAAATGAGGATTTCACTAGAGTCCCAGTTTGGGTCTGGCTCTACTCGTTACCCACAAATTACTGGTCTCCATTAGTGCTAAAAGTAATAGGATATGAGCTAAGAGAATACATAAAGATGTCAGAAGGAACTAGGAATGGCTATTATGTCTCCTATGCTAGAATATGCGTATACGTGGGCGTTTCAGGTGCTTTATTGTTGGAGATGAGCTAAGAGAATACATAAATATGTTAGAAGGAACTATGAATGGTTACTATGTCTCCTATGCTAGAATATGCGTATACATGGACATTTCAGGCGCTTTACTAGAAGCAATCAAGCTTTTTTTGGGGATGAGGCCTGGCTTCAAAACATAGACTATGAACATATGCCATTCCATTATATAAAATTCCATGAACATGGACACCTATTCAGAGTTTTCCCACTAAAAAAAGCACAACAAAGCAACACTCAAGCCCAAAAGAAACCAGACGAACAAGGATTTACCAAGGTTGGACCAAAAAACAGACACGACAGGAAAACACATGCCAAACAAGGTCACCATCAAGTTGCCAGCAAAAACAAACATGAAGGCCTATAGGAATATCAAGAGGACCAGTCTTCAGAGACAAAAATGAGTAAGAAAACCAAAGGATAGCGCAAAACTCGACAAGTCAAACTCAACCACAAACGGATCAATTTGAGCACCTTTAAGCATGAGAAGACTACATTCCAGAGGACACTGACATGGAACTAGCAATGACAGAAAGCTCACCTATAGACCATGAAATATAGGAATCCATCCAAGGAGTTGATCTCAACTCCATAGCATAAGAATGGGAAAAAGGTAGCTTGGAAGCCATACCAGAGGAGCACATACTTAAAATAGTGGGAGCATACCTGCTACAAGAAGAACTAAAGCAAGGTATGCTCAGGAAGCTTATAGATGACCTAACCCACAAATGAATTTTGGAAAACATGACAATCGAGCAGTACGGTACCAAAGGACCTAGTAGGAAAAGAGGAAGGAAAACCACAAGCCAACTCCTACAAGAACTTGGAGCAAGACTTCTCAATGAAGGCAAGGTAAGAGCTCTCACTCTAACCCCCCATCTTTATCAATGAATTGTATCTCTTGGAATATAAGAGGCCTAAATGGTCCAGCAAAAACAAGAGTCCTAAAGCATATACTCACCACAGAAAAACTAGATATTGTTCTCATCCAGGAGACAAATATTGTTATGGAAAACCTCAAAACTCTACAAAAATTCTGCTTAAAAAACTACAGCTACATAGCCAACTCGACTTGTGGCACAGCGGGCGGGCAATTGATTCTTTGGAAGAGTTCGTTATACGAGGTAACCTCATCTGTTGCAATGAGAAGCTCCATCACTACAATCCTAAACATCAAAGGTTCCAATGACAACATTTGTGTGACAAACATATACGCCCCCCACAAGGTTGTTGAGAGAATCTAGATGCTAAACATGATGAAGAAAACCATTGGACTTATACCTCTACCTTGCAAAATAATTGTAGGGGATTTCAATATGGTTTTAAATCTAGATGAAAAGAAAGGAGGAATCCACAAGTTGGACAAGGACTCATAATTTTTTCAAGAAACAATGATAAACTTGGTCTGATTGATATTTCAATTGTAAATGACACTTTCACATGTGTAACACCTTCTTCCCACATTTACCCAAGTAACCAGCCAACCGGGGTAAACATGCGGCAAGAGGCTACTAATACGAGATTCAACCTCCTAGATGACCTTAAGGAAGTAGAATCAAAGAAAACCTAACAAACAAACCATACACAACATCAACAACACCTCTAGGAGGTAACCCAACCTCCCAAACCCCTGAACCTTGAGGGGGAACCGATTTTTGACCCTTTTGAGCCTTATAAATGGACATGTAAGGGCAAGGGAGTAGCTATAAGCCTATAGTCGTGGGCATGCCAAGGAAAGGTCATGACAAGGGCCCCAAAAAGCCAGTTATGTGCTTGCAACTCTGGGATTTGTGCGCCCTTTTTAGCCCTAGAGCCCAAGTCACTACCCATAACTTCATGAAACTTTAGGAGAGGATAAATAACGTTAAAACAAAGGTATGGAAGAAATAACATCATCAAGAACTCATATGGACCCCTCCCAGGCATAGCAATAATTTCATCAAACATGTCACAAACATTGCATCTACAAGTGTAAACAACATATTTAAACATAAGGGTCTCATACTTATCTAAGAATTGCTAAGAAGCATTTCTCCCTTACATCATGAGTTGCAATACAATCTATTTGAACATATATACATTGTACTTTCATTTACAAGTAAAAACATAGATAGATCCATAGATCGTCACTAATAAAATACATGCTTATAACCAGCATAATAATAACAAAAATACCATGGATACAACAACAATAGAATCCACATAATAACCAACACATTTTCATACCAAATACCAAAGGAATGAGCTCTTCATTACTTAATCTAAAAACAAATTGGAGATGGGACTTCCACGTTCCACTTGACCATAGATTGGCTAAGCCAAATCTCACTTCAGCTGATCACCCACATGCCATATTCCAAGCATGAACATGGGACTTAAATTGAAGGAACCAACCAGGGCATCCCAAGGCTAAAATACCTCACCCTCATCAATCGTAAACTAGGCTTTACCATGATCTACACCCGATCACTAACCCAACACAAGCATGGATATCACCATATTCTCTCTGCCTAAACCGTGAGGAATTTTCCTATCTCCTAGTCTCTCACACTTTACCACAACCCAGAGTCTGAATCAGGGGTCACTACGCACTAAACCGAGACATACTCTCCAGGCTTTACCAACCTGAATGGAGATCAAACCACCACCTCTTAGTCTTTACACAATCCAAACCTGGATTAGTAGGCCCTAAATCGAGGCAACAAATGAACCGATTCTATAATCATTTGGAGATCCACCTCACTCAACTTCAAATCCATCTGGTAATTCAACTAAACCAAAACATGAGAACACCACGACACCATGGCTATCTATAAATGGGAAGGCTAGGCTGAATACACTATCACACCTCGTAAAACCCATGCCAAGAAAACAAAGAACCACATGCAATACCATGCATGCCAAATCTAGAAAGGTAATCATGCATGCAAATCAATACCTGCAAGGAATCCTGTTGTAGTTGCTTTATTGTTGCTCCTCCTTGCTTGCTTCCTCCTTCTTTTTGATTTCTTTCCTTTTTTGGTCCAATGCCAAAATTCTCGAAGAAAACTCTAACTATCCAAGAGAGAGAGAGAGAGAATAATGAGAGAGCTCCAAAAATGTGAGCAAAATCTTGCCAACTTATCCTCATAAGCCTTTTTATCAATGAGGCCTCTATTTTCTTCATTTTCCATTATTTTCCTTCATTTTCATCCTCACATACAACTTGTGAGCTTTCAGCTCCGTTTTCTCCTAATTTCCATTATTTTCATAATTAAATGTGCCAAAAATACTTTTTGCCTCTTTAATGCCTCAGCCACTGCCTTTGCCAATTTCCTTTAGCCATAATAACCAAAACGAACACCTGTTAGGATGTTTTTCCCTACATTCAGCTTGGAATATGTGTCCCATCAACAATGGTTATTATTTTTAATTTTATTAAATGGAATGTTCACCAGGGTTGTTACAGAACCCTCCCCCTTGGGTGACACCGTCCTCGGTGTTCAACCATACATATACCTAAGAAAAATCGCTAAAAAGAAAACATATTGCCCATGGATCTTTATAAAACAACTCGTTATAGTATTTACAATGAATAACCTGCTCAAAAGAAAAAACCATCATGATAACCATATCGTGTACTGGAGCTTTATAACACAACTCGTTATGATATTTACAATAATATACACATATGCACATTTTATCAACCATCAAATAAAAGGATACGATGCTCATATCAATCAACAAGGGAATCTAGAGGCTCACACCTCCTCCCTCAAAGTAATACTAGGATTCACCTCCTTCCTAGGAAGTCTAGAATCCACTATCAAAGTTAAAGATGCTTCCAATGTCTAGCGCTACAATCCTACGCCATTATACCCTCAGTGAATAGTTATCAACTCATTGTTCTAGGGCACAGTCCCAATGTGCATCTGATTCCATCTGACAATGCTAATGACCAAAACAAATCCATCCCCGACCTTCCCTTCTCCGATGCACAGTCCCTCGAGCAATCCGGTCATCCCTCCCATGCAATCACTCACCTTCCAAGTTCCCTGGCAACTCCTATCCTAGGCGATCCATCCCTTGGAAATTCTTCCTCGCATTGGGAGATATAAAAAAATAAGGCATATACCTTCCTCAAACCATCATACTAGTCATAGGATGCTCATGGAAATCAATGGACACTACTGGGTATTGGTGTCCCACAATGGCCCTGCTCTTGAAGTGCTTTACCAACATATTACTGCATGTTTCAATTCCTTTTGTTGTTGCTACTAATGCTTGCAATCAGTTTCAACCACCAGTCGAGAATTTTCGTGCTTCCTGTACCAAGCACATAACTTCCAATAGATTCAAAATAAATTGAAATAAATTCACATCATACCTTATTGGTAGCTTGCTAATAAGATGCACTTGCAATCCTATTCACTTTCTATCACACAAGTCAAACTAGTTGTTTGATCAAATAATCATGTATAAACATATCACATCAGGTTAGCTCAAACACAACCATCATATATCAATATCATAAATCACATGTACCCATCATAAACCATAATCATAGATCACATGTAATCATCATAAATCACATGCATAATACAACTGAAATAAAATTTTGATACTTATCCTTCATCAGCCCTTACTTCTGCCTTTTTTCCCTTGTACCCATACTAGATCGGTTGCCACACTCGGAAAGCACCTAGTGCCTTTGCTTCTCTTCAATCAGGTACACTTACACATAGTGTACATTACAACATGTACATCCACATTCAACATACAATACACACACCCACACCAACGTACGACACATACACTTGCATTCAGGCATACAACACCACACAATACATACACCCACACTGAGATACAACACACACACCTACATTTGGTGTATAGTTCAACACAATACATATACAGAGTGTAACATAATGAATACACATGTCACGATACCACGACTACACCATGCACATACATAGTACCACATGCCTGCAACACATCATGTACGACATCTACACAATACCACACGCATACTAATACGATATGCACAACATGTACACAATAGCACCCGTACACAACACTACCAACACAACATCAAATTTACACGACACCACCTGTACAACGTGTACACAACACCAAATGTACACCACACCACCTGTACAATGTGTGCACAATACCACATGTAAACAACACCATATGCACAACATGTAAACGACACCACGTGTACACAATGGCACATGCACAACAGGTACACGACACCACTTGCATACAAAACCATATGTACAACATGTACATTTCACCATGCATACATAGCACCGCATATCCAACATGTGCACAACACCATATGCACACAACACCGCATAGCCAACATGTACATAACACCATCTATACCTAGCATTGCATATGCAATATGCACACAACACCATATATACAACAAGCATACAACATCATATATACACAATACTGCATATGTTACACGTACACATCACCATAGGTACAATCACTAAATATACAACACAGGCAACATATACACAACAATATTACTACACATTAACCCCACAAGCAACCTTGCTTCTAGTACCTTTCCACTATCCATGCTCATCCTAGCATGTCGCAGATCGCACTGCTTTCACTTCGCTGATGTGCCCCTCAACATTACCAGTCCATAACATAAACATAGGCATAGTACAAGCATATAATATCAATTCATGTCCACATGATATTGACCTCATAGATATGTCAAGACTACTCTTCCCACTTAATTCCTTATAAGACCAAGAAGCTCTCCAGGCCATTCACTTACATAAGCAATCATTCCTCCACAAGAATGATCCTTGAAACCCCTGCCATACAGTGACATACCTACATATATATAATCATTATCACAAAACAATCACCATGTCAGACACCGACATACATACACACATATATACATACAAACATTATCATTAAACAATCATGATCCACGACGACCTTGTCAGACACGACATACATACATACATGTATACATATACAAATATTGACATAATCATGATTACAACATAATTACCATATAACATAAGGTATAGGTCAAGAGAACTTCCTCTATTCGTGTAAAAAAATCACAACTTTGAGAACAACAATTCCCAACATAGCCAAGGCATCTAATACCTCATTCACTTTACCTTTTCTATTTAATTTCTCATGTCTGTACTGCCACTATCGTTTACCATAATGGACCCAACTAGTCCAATTTACTGTCATACTCTTACCTTTTGCTGCCATTTACTCATGCACCGAGCTTCATCTATATCTTACATTACCTTTTGGGTACAACAAAGCTCTCCTCAAGCTCCATTAACTTTCCTCTTTCCCAACAAATTCCCAAGACTATCAAAACATAAAAGGAAAGAACAAGAGCAAGCAAGAAGAAGACCATGAAAACCCAAAAGCAATACGACATCGCAACAAAGTGGCATGGCCATGCACTAGATGTAATCAAGACCGCAAACCAAGCACAACAAATCACAAGAGACCAAAAGCACAAGACTAGCAATGAGCACCATGACTCAATCCCCATGCTCCCCAATAATTCCAAAAGAAATCTCAGCCTAAGACTTCTTCAAGATTTCATGGTAGTTTCTTTTCCATGCAATCCCCTGCAACATATTGCCATAAACATATAACTGTCAGTGCATAAACAAACATGACAACAATCTAGTTACCTTACCTTGTTGTGTCAATCACATTGCTTAGTAACTAAACACATACATACATCATCTCTGAAGGGACTCCAATCCCTTAACAAATTTGGCCATAACTAGAAACCAACTGTTATACTTGTCAAATACATGTTCATAAATATAGTACATGTCCACAAAATGTCACACAATATTAGGTTTAAGAATACTTCTTGTATGCAAAGCACTCATTCGTTTGGAATTAGGGTTTCCAAACATAGCCCAAAGGAATTCTTACCCAATTCCTTTCTTTTACCATTTACCTTGCTGCAATCGAGTCTCTATTATGTATTTTCGCATCAACCATTCGTTAGTTATATAAACACATAAAATATTACCTTGTCATACTAGCACCAAGCGTGTTTCCTTGCAACTATTTATACTCAAAGTACATATCAGCTATCTCAACACATATTGCATTAGTACAACCATCTTAAGACCAAATCATTTCTTCATGCAATATTATAGACACATACTCATATCATGTGATTAATCAAACATTCAACAATAAATAGACAACATAATAGACACCAACACTCAAACAAACATTCAAGCACCAAGTAGAAAACATAAGCAACTCATACGTTAATGCACTTCAAGGGAGGCTATCTTGTCTGCACAATCAATCTAGAGTAGCACAATATAACTTCACAACATATCAACCCAATCATAAATAAGGTAGCGATATCCATAATAGTATCTAGCTAATATGTTCACACCCTAAACTCATAAACAATTGTGATTCATGCATACACTCACATACGCACAATAAGTCTATACATAATACAACACACTACCATAATTAGGTTGACTCATACCTTAATGTCATAACCCTAACCAACTGCATAGGCCAATCAAAATAGCACGGTACATATAACATCAAGATCTTAGAGACTACAACACTAATCATCAAGTCACTAGCATGTAACAACATCAAGTTATATGTCATGCTCATCAACAACATGTAACCTGGTCATCAAGACACTAGCATGTAACAACAACAAGTTATATATCATGCTCATCAACAACATGTAACCTGGTCATCAAGCTAACCATCATACAACAACAACAAATTAATCCATAACATGCTCATCAACAACATATAACTTATCTAACATAAAACAACAATAGCATTGCATACCACCACAGGTTGCTAGATAATTCATGACTATCTGACACATGTATATATAACCACACTAATCAACTAGAATCTATAATGTATGTAACCATAACATCAATAAAATGAAAGGAATACTCATAACCATAATGCATATAACAATCCTTAACCTACATGCCCAACATCCAAACCTGTATGACGACATGCTCTTGCCTCGAGGTCCAATGTTACAACTTCACTTTACTGATATGCATATCCTTCTCTATCTCAACCAACACATTAACATCATAACATACCAATATCATCATGATGACCTAATTGCATAAAATGACCTCACGATGCATGACAACATCAACCATGCCAACTTACATGGAAAATACATAAGTGTGAACAATATATGACCAAACATGAACAACCAATGTATGTCCCACATATAGCATCACATAAGCAATGCATACACAACATGTAGCAACAGGTCAGCAAGTGTTCACGAACAATACATAAGAAAGAACAACACATACCAATCATACGCTCATGACAACATGTTGATCACAACACCATCATCCCTTCCATGGAGACACCACTGCCACCATGGCCAACACAACATGGATGCAACAAACACATACACCATAGGCATGAGAAAAAATATGCAACCAATAGAAAAGAATGACCAGCACACTGCCCATCCAGTCCAAGGGTTGAACCATGCTTTGATACCACTCTGTAACACCCTCTTCCCACATCTACCCAAGTTACCGACCAACCGAGGTAACCATGCGACGAGAGGCTACTAATATGAGATTCAACCTCCTATATTACCTTAAGGAAGTGGAACCAATAGAAACCTCACAAACAGACCTTACACAACATCAACAACTCCTCGAGGAGGTAACCCAACCTCCCAAACCCCTGAACCCTGAGGGGGAACTCATTTTTGACCCTTTTGAGCCTTAGGTGCGGGCATGTGAGGGCGAGGAAGTGGATAGAAGCCTATGGCCATGGGAATTCCAAGGCAAGGTCGCGCCTAGGGCCCCAAAAAGTCAGTTTTGTGCCTGCAACTCCAGGATTTGTGCCCCTTTTTAGCCCTAAAGCCTAGGTCACTGCCCATAACATCTTGAAACTTTAGGAGAGGATAAATAACATTAAAAAAATGAAAGGAAGCAATCAAATAATCAAGAACTCATCTTTACCTCTCCCAACCATGACATTGCATCTACAAGTGTAAGCAACATATTTAAACATAGGGGTCTCATACGTATCTAAGAAACGCTAAGAAGCACTGCTGCCTTACATCATAAGATGCAATACAATCTATTTGACCATAGATACATTGTGCATTCATTTACAAGTAAAAACATGGATAGATCCATACATCATCACCGATAAAATACATGCTTATAACCAACATAATAACAACAAAAATACCATGGATACAACAACAATAGAATCCACATAATAACTAGTACATTTTCATACCAAATACCAAGGGAACAAGATATTCATTACTGAATGTAAAACTAACCGAAGATGGGACTTCCACGTTCCACCAAACCATAGATTGGTTGAGCCAAATCTTACTTCAACCAATCACCCTCGTGCCATATTACAAGCATGAATGCAGGAATTAAACTAAAATAACCATCCAAGGCATCCTGTGGCTAAACCACCTCACCCTCATCAATCATAAACCAAGATTTACTGTGATCTACACCCGATCACTGGGCCAACACAAGCATGGATATCACCAGATTCTCTTCGCCTAAACCATGAGGAATTTTCCTGTCTCCTAGTCTCTCGGGATTTATCGCAACCCACAGTATGAATCAGGGGTCACTAGGCCCTAAACCTAGACATAATCTCCAGGATTTACCGCAATCCTAACCTGGGATTCCTAGGCCTGAATTGAGAGAAAACCACCACCTCTCAGGAATTACCGCAATCTAAACTTAGATTATTATGCCCTAAACTAAGGCAACAAACGAATCGATTCTATAATCATTCGCAGATCCACCTCACTCAGCTTCGAATCCATCCACTAATCCAGCTAAACCAAAACACGAGAACACGAGAACATCATGGCTATCCAAAAATGGCAAGGCTAGGATGAATACACTGTCACACCTAGCAACATGCAATACCATGCATGCCAAATATAGGAAGGAAATCATACATGCAAATCAATGTCTGTAAGGAATCTTGTTGTAGTTGCTTGATTCCTACTCCTCCTTGAAAAATATAAGTATCCAAGAGATAGAGAGAGAGAGAGAGAGAGCTCCAAAAATGTGAACAAAAGCTTTCCAACTGATCCTCATAAGACTTTTTATCAATGCGACCTCTATTTTTCTTCATTTTCCATTATTTTCCTTCATTTTCATCCTGACATGCAACTTATGACCTTTCATCTCCCTTTTCTCCTAGTTTCCATTATTTTCATAAATAAATGTGTAAAAATTCTTTTTGCCTCTTTAATGCCTTACCCATTGCCTTTGCCAATTTCCTTTAGCCATAATAACTGAAATAAACACCCGCTAGGATGAATTTCCCAACATTCAACTTGGAATACATTTCCCATCAACCATGGTTATTATTTTTAATTTAGAACATGGAATTTTCACTAGGGCTGTTACAACATGCAACAATAGAAGGGGTGGAGCAAGACAGATTGCCTCAAGTCTAGACCGCTTTCTGCTCTCTGAATCCATTTACATGACCTCTTGGGATACCGAAGCTCGCATTCTTCCTAAAATGGGATGGGATCATTGGCCCATTGCTCTGAGAGTGCACATATCTTCTGGCCCAAAAAATTGTCCTTTCTGTTTTGAGACTTTTTGACTTGAGGACCTAGACTTCATTTCAAACATGAAAAATTGGTGGGAAAGCTCCCCATCCCAATAAGGTACAATAATGTACCAATTCCAGTAAAATTTGAGGCACATTAAAAATAAAATCAAATTCTACAATAAATATGTCTTTGGAAACATCTTCAAAGACAAAAAATAATTGTAAATAAAAATGGAAGAACTCCAAAAAGTAATCATACACGATGGCATCACTGAACAAAAAAAATAGGAGGAAACGAACCTCCACAAGAGATGGGAAGACAAAGTCTTACAGGAGGAAAAAATTTGGTAGCAAAAGTCTCGAATCCGATGACTCAAATGTGGTGAATGAAATTCATCCTTCTCTCATCGCTCATTGATTCAATACAAGAAGCATAACATGATAATTGGCCTCAAAACCAATGATGGAAAAATGGTCCATACCCATGAGGACATAGAAACAAAGCTGAATCATTACTACAACAAACTCCTTGAAGAGCCGAGGGTTGATATACTCCAAGAAATCAAGGAAATCACGGGCAACATCCCTGCCATCTTCAATTAGGATCATAACAAAATGCTCTTAAGAGAATTCTTAATGCAGGAAGTGGAGGAGGCTGTAATGTCAATGCCCAATGGGAAAACCCCTGACCCGGATGGATTCACAATTTATTTTTACAAAGCCTGCTGACCTTTCATGAAATAGGAATTTCATGCTTTGGTGGAGGACTCCATAATAAACAAAACAATCTTAAAATCTCTCAACACCACCTTCCTCACGTTCATTCCCAAATAAGACGGTGTTGACTCTCTAGATCGCTTCAGACCTATTTCCCTCTGCTATGTATTCTTCAAAATAATCTCTAAGGTCCTAGCCAACAAAGTCAAAACGGTCCTACCCCTCCTAATATCCTCGAACCAATCTGTCTATGTGGAAGGTCGATAGATTATGGACAACATTATTCTATTCCATGTATTAATACACTCACTCAAAACACAGAAGAAGCCTGACATGATGATGCAATTGGACATGCTGAAAGCCTTTGATAAAATAAGCTGGGAATATATGCAAGACGTCCTAAATGCTTTTGGTTTCAATCAGGACTATATAAAATGGATCATGGCCATGGTTTATGGAGCCTTCTTCCCCCTCTTAATCAATGGCTCTCCTTCCAAGCCTTTCTTCCCCTGTGTAGGTATAAGACAGGGATAACCCTTGTCTCCCTTCCTCTTTTTCATTATGGTAGAAGGCTTTAGAAAAACCCTCAGGACATCCAACCTTAACAATACTCTTGTTTGCCTCAAGCTTCACAACAATGCCACATCCTCAACCCATCAACAATTTGTAGATGATACTCTTTTAATGGGCATCCTGAAAATCAAGGAAGTTTCTAAATTCAAAGAAATTCTAAACTCTTTTTCAAAAACCTCAATCACTTCCATCAACCTCGAGAAATCTAATTTTTTTTCTTTAAACTCCAGTGGCCATCTAGAGGAACATTACCAGAACCCCGGTCTTCCAAAAAATATCTCTCCCCTCCAGATACCTGGGAGTCCCACTCACGAATAAATCTTTCAAAAAATCCAACTAGGAGGACCTTCTAAACAAGCTTCACCAAAGACCCTCCAATTGGACCTTTATATCCCTCAACTTGGAAGGTAGATTGGTCCTGGTTAAATTGTTGCTTTAGGTTATTCCGATGTATCTCTTTTCTGCTATAGCAAGTCCCAAATATGTTATAAATTCCATCATATTTACTCAAAGGAACTTTCTACGGAGGAGCTCAGACATTAAGAAAAAATGGGCTTTAGCAGCTTGGGAGAATGTTTGCAAGCCTAAATTTGCTAGAGGGTTGAGTCCGAGGGACCCAGATGTTCTTGGAAAATCCCTTGGAGCCAAAACATGGTGGCGCTAGTTAGACAACCCACAAACACCATGGGGAATCATTTGGAGGACAAAATATGCTCCTAACCACTCATATGATGGCCTCATCAGACTTACAAGCAACATAAATGGATCTGTTATGTGTAATAAATATTAGGAGAACAAATATATCATTTAAAAGCACAACTTATGGGAGATTGTAATGGTGAAAAGGCCCTCTTCTAGGAGGATGCCCAACAACAATTACCAAACTTAAACAAGGACCAGTTTGATTCGCTTGGTACTACCATGCAAGGAAAAGGTAAGCACAAGGTGGCTCATTACTGGAAGGCCAACACTGATAATGAAAAATGGAGAGACTGGCTGGAGGAAAAACAATGGGAACCCATGCCCAATGTCTTCGACTATAACACCTTCGGCAACACCATACAAGAAAGACAAATACAATTCGATAAAGGGGAGGACAAGCTTAGACGGGGTAAGAACTCAATAGGAAATTTCAACCTCAGAGAAGCATACAACTACATGGAAAATCACAACCAACTTCAGCCTCAGCAGAAATGGAAAAATCTATGGAATAGAGAATTGCGGCCCAAAATCACCCTTTTTCTATGGCTCACAATGCAGGGGAAGATACTCACATGGGAAAATTTATGGAAACGTGGTTTCAAGGGTCCATCAAGGTTACCTCTCTGTGAATCGAGTGAGCAAGCTATTAAACACCTATTGAATGTTTTTAAATACACCAACAAATTGTGGGAGTGGGCTAATCTGGTTTTCAGAACTTCAGACAGAAACAGGGTTATCATCCTCAATACTCTAGATAATTAGAGAACATCAATTTCCCCATGTTAGGTCTTTGTAACAAGCAAGATTGGCAAAGTCCGATCACAGAGTTAACATCATTTCAACCAACTTTGGGATTCTAGGATCTAGCCCTCCTGAATCAGGAGAGGGATCTCTCCAATATGTACAAAGATGGATATTGTCTTTGAAGTTTAGGATAATGATATTAGGCTAGTTATGAAGGCCAAGGGTTTTGTTTGGTTTTCTCAGATGGTGGAACATAATTGCTGTTCTAAGACGGAAAGATCTATATGCAAATAGGTTCAAAGGTGAGAAGTTGCAAGTAACAAAATAAACTTTGATTCTAAAGAAAGATGATGGAAAGTTTTCAATCCATTGGGCTATGGAGTCATAAGAGAATTTAATTGAAACAACCAGGTTCAAGAGTAATCTATGGGGCAAGTCATCTAGGCCTAAGGATCTCTTTGAAGTTTGATTTATGGAATGAGGTGATACAAAAAGAAAGGGAATTTAACAGATGCAGAACAAAGAGCAGCCCAGGATCTGGTAAGTACTTTGAAACTAGCCAGCCTTTGACCAGGCACTTAAGAAAAACATAGAAGCAAACTAGGATCTGGTAAGCACTTTGAAACTAGCCAGCCTTTGATACACTTCTAATAGAAAACAGATTAAAACAAAGGGAAACTTAAAGGCAACTTTTGGAGCAGGAACTAGCGGGCAGGGCTCACCTTTCTCCTCATCTTAGTCCTTCTTTACTTAGTTACTTTCAAGACAATCACCAAGATCACACAGAATGGCCCAAGATCTGATAAGTACTTTGAAACTATTCAGCTTTTGACACATCCTAAGGGAAACAGACAAATAGTTGAGCAAACAAGAAAGGGACTCAGGGCTAACCTTTGATTTCCTCGATTCATTCCTTACACAACATATATGAAAGTAACATTTAAAAATAACATTCAGCAGTGACGAAAAGATGAGGGAACGCAGCGACATCTACGTAGCAGAAGTAAAAAAATTTAAATCATTTCTAAATAACACAATTAAGAAAGCGCTTATTGGGATAAAGATTTTTCGGCCAGAAGGAGAAGGTCATCTTGCACAACAAACTACTAACATTTATTTCAATACATTCTTTATAATGAAAATGAAACAAAATTGAAAACGAAATAAAATGACAAGTTACGAGTAAGAATAACATCTGTGGCCATAACGACCGGATCCCATAAATCAGCTTGTATTGATTGCTTCAAACCGGTTACAATCTTGTCAATGTTTTAATCCATCTCTTTTCACAATCTAACCTATCTGTTACAAGCAGAGCTCCAAGAGCCCATGAAACCACTATTTACAGTCAAGAATTTCCCACTCAGAAATAGCTACAGCGCTTCAGCAATTACGTAGACAACCAACTAATCCAACCCCTCACTCATCTTCTATTGAAGTATTTATAGAAGGATGAGGAGGTGAGATCTGATTAAAAAGATCTCCAACACAATTAATGCAGAATTAATGTCTTCCTGACCCCGTGAGGTTCGATGAAGAAATTCCACAGGTGTTACATTGCATTAATGTGTTTATACTTAAGAAGTAAGCTCGAAGAGAGCTTATATTGACCTTTGAGGCTTTGTGTACAGTTAGGGTTACTCTGCAGACATTCTGTCATTGAAATCCGGTGCAGCAATAACTTCTTTGGTTGTTCGAGGCATAATATCTGATTCTGTTCAATAAATTCATCCTCTGATTGAGCGTTCTGAGGCAATAGGTGGCACTGTAGTGGTTGAGGAATCAATTCGCCTCGAAGTATGGTGGTGGAGGCGATCTGTCTGCCGAACACTTTTAGGTTTTGCTTTAATCCGTGTTCTGAGCTGGGGATTAGGCTTTTGATAACCGTCTTAGCCGTAATCCCCGCCAATCTTCTCACAAAACCACTGCTCTGTTTCCTGGTTCATTACATCTTCTATCGTCTCTTTCTCTGCTGCGATATTGGCGGCATTCTTCAAGCTTTACGGGGACGTACGGCGACGCTCATGAAACTGTAGATATCACTTTGTTCTTCTTCGTATGATCGATTCCCTGGACAAATCGGGAGGACTGGAGTCGTCACCCTCATCCCTTAGATTTTCATAGAATACGAAGAAAAACCTTAAAAACCTGCAAAAAACAAGAAAAATGAGGAAATCCTGCGTTATATGGATAGACTGCATCGGAGGGCGTGCGGGAGAATGGAGAGATCGGGACCGTTGATCGCATCGCGATCAATGGTTGGGAGCAAACTGAACAGTCAACGGGAAAAGGTGGACTGTACAACAGAATCGGGAGAAACGAACGAGAGCCGTCGATCCGCGGAGATCGACGGTGGGGATCGGCTCTTGGAAGCGCCGGAGAAGATTTAACGGGCGGGTGAGTTCATTAAAGGGTGAGCGGAAAAGGTGATCGGGGACCGTCGGATGGGAGGGCCCAGATCCGACGGTGGGAATGAATCCCGCCGCACGGCTATAGGACGAGGTTTAACGCGCGGGAGATGGACATGGCACGGCGGTTTTCGGGGCGAGGTGGAGAACACGTGTCGGCCAGCGTGTGGAATCGCTGGCCGACGTTCTAAAACTGCTTCCGGACGAAAGGTGGTGCGGGCACAAAAACCGGTGGTTATGGAAAACAGCGCGGCGAAAAAAGGGGGGGGTCCACCAGGTGGGAGGTACACTCCGCACCGTCGATCCGAGGGACAGATCGACGGCTGAGTTTTAATACGATTTTCTTGGGTGGAAAAATAAAATAACCCCGACTTTACTTTTTACAAAGGTTTTCAATGTTTTCGGGTGATAAATTATTTCTGAGGGTTAAGCGCCCTGCGGACTTTAGCACACGGTTCCGGCGAGGGAACATATGGATGGAGAGAAAGCGGGGGCTTAGCCTGAGGGGCTAAAGCCCAACGCATAGAAAATGTATGTTTTTCTATGGTTTTTTAATGACTTTTGCAAGAGGGGAGAGGTTCCGATAGGTCAAAAAGTGAGTTTTTGACCTTAGGAAATGAGATCAATGGAGGAATAAGGGATATAAAAGGGTTTAATGGGGTTTTTTTATGGATGGAAGGAGACTTGAAGAAATGAAGGGAAGATGGAAGAAGGGGGAAGGAAAAAGGGGAAGGATGCAGCAATATTTGATTCAGATTTTCATGGAACATCAGAGGCAGAGAAGATGAGGAGTATGTAGAACCGAACAGTAATTTGGACTCTTACCAACAGACTTCAAGTACCAACAATTTTTCAGGATTAAACTTGTTTCTTGAAGGCTGCAAAGAACATTTAGCCACCAACTGCTATAATTGAAAAATATGGGTGGCTAACAGTGGCTCCACTTGGGGATGGTGTCTTCTTGAAGACATCAAGAATTCAGACTTGATTTCTCTGGGATGCTGACTGGTGTCTGACCCATCCCTTGCTCTTGCTTTCCTTTTGGACTGAATGAGGTCAGTCATGAAAGAAAGATGAATTTTATCAATACAACTTCTACCTACCCCAATCCTACTGATCTAACATTTTTCTTCATCAGAGTGCACTTGGATTGGCAAACTCTTAACACAACATTTTATTCTTTTGAAAGCAATAAATCTAATCTACTTCTACTCCTTATTTCTCCCTGAACTCAGATTAAACAGTTGAGTTCAGATATTCCTCTACCTATTCTACTGTTTGTTGGGTTTGAACAGTCCAACAAACTTTCATTCTCTAAATTCTACAACAGAAATTTAAAAATAGCCAAGTCAAGATTGAGCCGTTTGACTTGCTATGATCTATGGCATAAAGACAAGCTGCACATAGATTATTATTTGCAGAAAAATTTAAATCAAAACAGAAGGCTTAAGATCTGAAAATTTTCTCATTATGGCCTTCTCTCATATTCACAGCTCTGTTCTTTCTTTTTAGTGAGCTATCTTTGCTTCTCTTCTGGTTCAAGTTTTGAGTGAATTAGAACCAGGTCTTTTCTCTTTGACTCAGAAATTGGAGTAGTTTTGAGTCAGTTCTTTGGAAACTTTGGTTCAGATTTTGAGTTTGTTTGAACCTTCATCTCTACCCTACTCTATCTACTGATAAGCCAGATTAAACAGTTTGGCAAATCAAATTTGCTACCCTATCAGCAGGAAATTGAAAGCTAATTAGTCAAGATTAAACAGTTTGACCAATTAGAAGTGTGTTTCAAGGAGTGGCATTTAAGCTTGCACACTTTCAGATTTATTTCTCTTTTTTGGCATGGGGCTTTGCCTTTCTTGTTTTCATTTCTTCCCTCTTTTCTTTCTTTCTTTGTTTTTTGTATTTTTTGATTTTTCATAACTTAAAATGCAATAGTGGATGAGATATTTACAGTGGAAAACAGATGAAAAGACTTCAAACATGAAATAATTTTAAGACCGGTAATGCTTAAGCATCCTGCCATTGACAGGACCCCCAGACAATTCTGTTCCATTCAGTTCTTGTAAGAAGAATGCATTGTTTCTAGCAACTGAATGAATGGAGTAAGGGCCAAGCCACAGATTGTCAAATTTACCATGCTTTCCCTTGTCCTCCCTCTTTGAGTCCCACTTTAAAACTTTGTCCCCAACTTTGAAATTACTGGCCTTTGTTCTTCTGTCAAATATCTTCTTGATATTGTCTTGCTTCTGTAACGCTTTGTTGTACACCTCCTCTCTGGTTTTCTGAAGATGAATGGTCTGATTTATTCTTCTGATTATGTCATTCTCTTCAGTCTGCAACTCTTGAATTAACTTCATAACTGGTACACCAAGGCTGTTAGGAAAAATTGCATCTGTACCATACACAAGCTGGAAGGGTGACATACCAATAGATTTCTTCAAATTTAATCTGTCAGCCCAAAGTGCATGGATCAGCTTTGTGTGCCAAGACTTCTTGTTGTCCTCCAACAGTTTCTTTATTATGTTCACTAAGCTTTTGTTGGAAGACTCTGCAAGTCCATTACCTTGAGGGTAATAGGCTGTGGAGTGCCCCAATGTTATCTGATACTTATGACAGAATTCAACCATTTTCTTTGACCCAAATGCTGCTGCATTATCTGTAATGATCTTGGTAGGACAGCCAAATCTAGAAAGGATATTGGTTTCTATGAATTTTATGATAACTGAATCATTGGCCTGTCTACAAGGAATGGCTTCTATCCACTTAGTGAAATAGTCTGTGGCAGTAAGGATCCACCTATGTTGGGCAGAGGATGGTGGGTGGATTTCTCCTATGAAGTCAAGTCCCCACTGTTGAAAAGGGGCTTCAACAATAATTGGATGCAGAGGAAGGGGTAGCAATTTTCTCTTGCCCTCGAACAATTGGCATTTATGGCAAGCGGTTGTAAGCTTGTGCACATCAGGAAAAAGAGTAGGCCAATAGAAACCAGCCCTCAAAATTTTGTTGGCTGTTGACTTCCAGTACAAATGGCCTCCACACTCTCCTTCATGGAATTCCTGCTTAATCTTTTCTGCATCAAACTCAGGCAAAAATTTAAGCAATATACCACTAGCATTTTTCCAATAAAGACATTTATCAATAATGCAATAGTTTACAGCTTTTAACTTTAGGAATCTTGCCTTTGTTTTGGGTAAACTAGGAGGTGTGTTTAAATTAAGAAAAACATAAACAATATCAGAATACCAAGGAGAATTCTTAAAATAATCTTCAACAATGGGAGTTGAGAATTCTTCTTGGTCATCCAAAGCATTAATCATATTAATATCAAGAACTTCACAATTTGATTCAGCCATTAACCTAGCTAGACCCTGACCTTTGATGAGCTTAGTGGGTTTAATCTCTAAATCATATTCGAGGATAACAGCAATCCACTTACCTCTCTTACCATCTGGATCCTGGGTTAGAATATCTTTAACAACTGAATTTGGGACAAAGGCAATGACATGTGAGTGAAGGATGTATACCCTGAAGTCTTTTAAAGCCTTTACCAAAGAAAAAGCCTGTTTTTCCATAATGTTATACCTCAAAGGGGCATCCCTCAATGCCTTGCTAAAGAATGCAATGGGCTGCTCTTGTCCTTGTGGATTTTTCTGTAAAAGGACAGCAGCTATAGTATGTTCTGATGCAAATGAGAAGATACAAAAATCTTTTGAGAAATCCGGACTTATGAGAACTGGTGCTTTGGTTAATGCTTGTTTAACCAGTTCAAAAGATGTCTTTGCTTTTGCGGTCCATTTTACTCCTTGCTCCTTTTTTAACATGTTTGTGATATTTCTAAGGAGCTCAGCCAAGTTGGGGATGAACCTTCTCAAAAAGTTAATCTTCCCTATGAAAGACTGCAACTCTTTGATATTCCGAGGATGAGAGATTTGCAATATGGCTTCAATCCTCATGGGATCTATCTTTATGCCCTGCTCTGAAATGATATGCCCAAGAAGCTTACCTTCTTGGAGACCAAATAATGTTTTCTTGGGGTTCAAAGATATCCCAAACTTTCTGCACTTCTCGAAAACTTTCTTCAAGTGTTCCAAATGTTCTTCATCTGTTTTTGAAAACACAGTTACATCATCAAGATAGATAATGATGAAGAAGCCTAATTCTTCCGAGAATGCTATGTCCATGGCTCTCTGAAAGGTTGCTCCAGCATTCATTAAACCAAAAGGCATTTTCACATACATGAAAGTTCCCCATGGTGTAGTAAAAGCTGTCTTTAACTGATCATCAGGGTGGACTAAGACTTGGTTATACCCTGAATAGCCATCCAGCAAAGAAATTCTTTTAGACCCTACCACCCTCTGCAAAATATGATCCATCTTGGGCAAAGGGTAGTTGTCTTTCAATGAAGCTTTGTTTAAATTCCTGAAGTCTATACAAAGCCTGATTTCTCCAGTCTTTTTCCTAACTGACACCAGATTAGATACCCACTAAGAATATCTAATAGGGACAATAATACCAGCATCATGCATCTTCATAATTTTTTTCTTAACCAGTGGCAACTGGACAGGGTTGATTCTGCGCAGTTTTTGTTTGAATGGTTTTTGGTTTTCTTTAAGAGGTATTTTGTGCTGTATTATTTCAGTGTTGTAGGATTTAAGATCTTCGTAACTCCATGCAAAAACATCAGAAAATTCTTTAAACAGCTCTAAGTATTTGAGTTTAATGTGAGCTGGTAGAGTTTTAGACAGTTTGATCAATCTCGGTTTTTCCTCACTGCCTATATTACATTCTTCCACTTCAGTTTCCACAGGTTCCAGTTTTGGTTTGTTGGCCACATCATCAAAATCGAACAGTTCCTCGAGAGGGGCCAAACCCATGGGCAGACTATCAGTACTAGAATGCAGGGTTTCCATTTCTTCTGTTTTAGATTTTGCACTTAATTCTGTTTGGCTTCTAGATGAGATAGTCTGAAGGTTTATATCTACCAGCTGTGGAGATGGCTCTTCTTCACCAAGAAAATTTTCTTCACTGCAGTCTGTATCATAGTCTGAGTCTGAACTATGGGGTTCAAACTCATTTCTGAATTGCATGAAGTCTTCTATTTGTTTATCTCCATCAAATACCTACCAATATTTTTTGTTATCTGGGATAGCTGGTCTGAATTTTATCTGAGAGGTGTCATCATACAGCATTGGGCAGGTTCTAGCAACAAAGGCTAAATTGTGGGCTGCAATGTTTCTTTTCCTCGGGACAAAAGATAAGGTGTACTCCTCAAATGTTTTTAAAAGATCAATGACATCATTCCTGTAGGCCCTAATTCTGGGGTGATTTGCATTGTACTCCCCATTGACTTGTCTAATGATTAATTCAGAATCCCCATATACATCTATTCTCTTGGCACCTAATTTTTTCAAAAGATGCAAGCCTAAGAGAAGGGATTCATATTCTGCTATGTTGTTGGAACACTGAAAGTTTAATTTGCATGAAATACATTCTGTATGATTGTTTTCAGTGTTAGTAATCCAGACACCTGCACCAGCATTTGTTTTGGTGCACGACCCATCAAAATACATAGTCCAGAGAGGCAGATTTTCAGTTTGGTGAATGGACGTTGTATCATTTGATCCCTCGAGTTTTTCATTGGGTTGAGGACTGTCTTTATGACTGTCAAGTTTTGAGCTTAAAGGATTGATAACTTGGAGTTCCAGGTCTGTGTTAAGTTTGCTAGGACCTTCAGACACAATAGATCGTTTCGGCATTTCAATCTTGTGTTCCCCCTCTTTTATTTCAACCATCGATTCTATTGAAGCAATTTGTTCGGTGAGTGCTTCATCATTAAACATGATGAAAGAATCAAGGCTTGTGTTTATAGCATAGAGAGGGGAGTTTTGGGGCCGATCCTGACTCGTTACTGTGTACTGCATGTGGGATTCCCTATAAAGCTTCCTAGTCTGATTGAAAACAGGGATAGTTGCATAGGTCATGTCCATTTGCATGGTTCCCTGTAACTTAGCCCCCCAAGACCTTGATAAAAGCATTCCGTACTTCGAGGGGACATCAGCCACAACAACATCCATGACTAAACATTTGGCTGGAATTTGGGCTAAATTAACACAGAGATCTTTAATCAATCCAAGACACTTAACTCTGTTTGAGTCAAAAGAGTACAGATCTTTGTAAGGTCTGGTGATTTCAAGACCCAGGCTCTCCATTACATCTTTTGGCATTAAATTATGGGAAGCACCTGAATCATGCATAGCATTATGCAGAATTTTGTCATGAATGTTTAAGCTTACATAAAAGGGAGGGACAGGACCTTCTTGGAATTTTCCTTCAATCTTTGGACCAAAAATAAGCTCTGGTTGGTCATCATTAAGATTGAGAGTATCTTCATTATCTTCTAAGTTTAAAGCCTTCAAAATTTTGGACCTATATATATGTTGGGCAGCCAACTCAGTCAAAGGGACCGAGATTTTAATCTTCGAGATTTCCTGTTCTAGGCTGAAAAGGTTTTGATTCCTCAAAGTATTGACTTGGGCCCTGTTTGCTGCCACTTTATCAGCAATAACAGCTTGCTGATTTGGTTTATCTACAGTTGAAACAGTTTTTTTACCAGGAGTACTAACCGAAGTGCTAGTACTACTATTGTTTGCACTCTGTTTTTCGATGTTTTGAGTGTTTTTCTCTTTATCATTACCAGAATCGACAGCCACCGCTTTGTCCTTTTGTTTGACTGTTTTAGACTTGGTTGCAACACTGTTTTGAGAAGGTTTGTCAGAGGTTTTATTGCTGGGGGTTTGTTGATTAGATCTACTTCTGAGCTCATATTCCCTTAAAGGCTCTATGACAGCGTTCTCCATGTTTTGGTAGCTGTTTTCAGCATCATCTCTTCTGTCATCATAAGGTGTATAAAGACCTTGTTTATTATCATAATGAACCTCAAAGTCATCATCATCTACCCCAAATAAGTTTATATCATCTTCCTCTGTTATTTGATCTGTTTGTTCAACCTCACTTAAAAAGTTCTGATGGAAGGGAGGGATGATCTGCTGATCATCTTCCCTGGGTCTGTTTGGAGGCTGATTCCTTCTAAGACTCTGATTCTGGTTTTGGTTTCTGTTTTGAGGAGCGTTTTGATTTAAACTTGCTTGCGCGCTCTCTAGAATGTTCATTTTCTTCATCATTTCTTCCATCATTCTTTCCATCTTTGAGCTCGAAGTAGAAGGGGTGGATTCCTCTCTAAAAGATACTCTTTTTTCAGCTTTCATTCTTGCTCTCTTCTCCATGAGGTTTACCTCCACAGAAAGAGCACCTCTTTGCATATCTTCAAGGGTTGCAAAGACTCTTTCTCTGAGTGAATATGTCATGTCTGGATCGAACCCTTCCGGAAATTTGTTTAAGGCTGACCCCTGAGGAGGTTTCAGTTCAGGGGAAAGTGCATTATACACACTGTTAAATCTGGTACAATAAGCTTGTACACTTTCCCCAGGGTTCCTATGGAGATTGTTGTAGTCGGCAAGGACTTGGAGAGGGTTTTTCCTTACGTCCCATTTGTTTAAAAATGTTTGATGGAAGGCTTGAAGGTCGTTAATACTATGGGGGGTTAAACCTTTAAACCATTTTCTCACATCTCCCCCCAAACTTTGAGCAAACAATCTGATTTTGACAGATTCATTATCGATTTCATTTCTTTCAAAGTAGTCATTCATCTTGTCCACATGTTGAGATGCTGTTATGGTATTATTAGCATCATATAATGGAATTTTGGACTGATAATCTTGTGGGAGATTGACTAATGGTACAGGAAGGACTAAGGGAGCATACCATGCTGCTGAGATATGTGGTAGGGGTGGGTTTACAAGAGGAGGTGTGGGTTGAAGTGGAGTGGTTTGAACAGTGGATGAAAGATGAACAGAAGCGGACGGAACATCAGTAGATCTCTGAGCTGATCTCGGATGAGAGACACCTAGATTATGTAAGAAATGTAAATCAGGAGGTGTCGATTCTCTATTCCCAAGAGTCTCACTGGTTTCGGGAGATGAAAGGGTAGGCTCAGAATCTAACTGATCTAAATCACCAAATGACCTAGTTCTGAATGGGTTTAATAAGTCAATTTGTGATTCATGAAGAGTTGAAAGGTTTTCAGGGACTGAATTAGCTCTTAGGGGTGGTCTGAAGATAGTTGAGGATTGTATCCTAGGAGACTTCCTAAGAATTCTTTCTGGGTTATCAACTATTTCAGGAGGATCTGGGTCAGGATGGGCTCTAGTGTGAATCTTTTTAGGAGCCACAATGTTTATATGTTTAGACCCAACTAAACAGGAAAAGTTCAACCAGATATGACAATCTTTAGACGGTTAACTAATCTGTTTTCTTAATTCGAATCCTACAGTCCTCTAACTGAGTTTGAATGATTTTATAATGATAAGGATTCCTCCCAGTGGAGTCTTAAGGTCTGTTCAGGTTGGTGGAGTCGCCAGGTGGAAGGTTCAGAGTGTTTTCAAAGGAGTACACTGTCCACCACAGTGTTTGTGAAACATTCCTTCTCAAGGATATCTCAAAGCACAAACTCTAACCAGAGGTTGACTGGGAGGGCATTCACCAGATATGTCACCCCCAAAAGAGGATGAGATCTAGAGGATACCTGGCCCTTTCCAGACTCTGTCTAAGAGTATAGGGTAAAACACATCAAAGACGTATACAAGATATCAAAACCAGTGTTTTACTACCAATCTGAAATGTTTTTGGTATTTTCTGAACTGTTTATATTTGTGGTTTAAAAGAATGTCCTAACTTTGCCTCAAAACTTAGCTACGGTTATGAAACAAAGACAGTCTATCCTTATGGCTAAGCTAGCTGATTTTCCAAGGTTAGATAAAGACTTAAAAGAACCCTAGGATTGACCTAGTTTGTCACTGATTCAAACGAGTTTTATCATGATTACCATTCTTTGGTAGTGCTTGAAAAGGCTGCTTTTTACTCTCAAGGTGTTATATGAAAATAAAAGGGAAAAAGATGAAAAACTCAAGTCAATTCCCCAGTGGAGTCGCCAGAAATGTTAGGTCTCTGTAACAAGCAAGATTGGCAAAGTCCGATCACAGAGTTAACATCATTTCAACCAACTTTGGGATTCTAGGATCTAGCCCTCCTGAATCCGGAGAGGGATCTCTCCAATATGTACAAAGATGGATATTGTCTTTGAAGTTTAGGATAATGATATTAGGCTAGTTATGAAGGCCAAGGGTTTTGTTTGGTTTTCTCAGATGGTGGAACATAATTGCTGTTCTAAGACGGAAAGATCTATATGCAAATAGGTTCAAAGGTGAGAAGTTGCAAGTAACAAAATAAACTTTGATTCTAAAAAAAGATGGTGGCAAATTTTCAATCCATTGGGCTATGGAGTCATAAGAGAGTTTAATTGAAACAACCAGGTTCAAGGGTAATCTATGAGGCAAGTCATCTAGGCCTAAGGATCTCTTTGAAGTTTGATTTATGGAATGGGGGGATACGAAAAGAAAGGGAATTAACAGATGCAGAACAAAGAGCAGCCCAGGATCTGGTAAGTACTTTGAAACTAGCCAACCTTTGACCAGGCACTTAAGAAAAACATAGAAGCAAACTAGGATCTGGTAAGTACTTTGAAACTATCCAGCCTTTGATACACTTCTAATAGAACACAGATTGAAAACAAAGGGAAACTTGAAGGCAACCTTTGGAGCAGAGACTAGCAGGCAGGGCTCACCTTTCTCCTCATCTTAGTTCTCCTTTACTTAGTTGCTTCCAAGACAATCACCAAGATAACACAGAATGGCCCAAGATCTGATAAGTACTTCGAAACTAGTCAGCTTTTGACACATCCTAAGGGAAACAGACAAATAGTTGAGCAAACAAGAAAGGGACTCAAGGCTAACCTTTGATTTCCTCAATTCATTCCTTCCACAACATAAATGAAAGTAACATTTAAAAATAACATTCAGCAGTGACGAAAAGATGAGGGAACGCCAGCATCTCTGTGCTTAGACTGAATTAAATCATTTCTAAATAACACAATTAGAAGAAAACATTGGGATAAAGATTTTTCAGCCAGAGAAGGTCACTGATGCACAACAAACTCTAACATTGTTTAAACTGTTCTTTATAGTAGAAAATGAAACAAATTGAAAACAGAAATAAAATGACAAGTTACAGTGAGAATAACATCACCATCAGCATAGACCAGGATCCCATAAATCAGCTTGTATTGATTGCTTCAAACCGGTTACAATCTTCACATCCAATGTTTTAATTCACCTCTCTTCACAACCTAATCTATCTGTTACAAGCAGAGCTCCAAGGGCCCATGAAACCACTATTTAAAGTAAAGAGTTTTCCACTCAGAAATAGCTACTGCGCTTCAGCAATTACATTGACAACCAACTAAATCCAACCCCTCACTCATCTTCTATTGAAGTATTTATAGAAGGATGAGGAGGTGAGATCTGATGAAAAGATCTCAAATACAATCAATGCAGAATTAATGTCTTCCTGACCCCGTGAGGCTCGATGAAGAAATTCTACAGGTGTTACATTGCATTAATGTGTTTATACTTAAGAAGTAAGCTCGAAAAGAGCTTATATTGACCTTTGAGGCTCTGCGTACTGTTAGGGTTACTCTGCAAACATTCTTTCGTTGAAATCCGGTGCAGTAATAACTTCTTGGGTTGTTCGAGGCATAATATCTGATCCTGTTCAATAAATTCATCCTCTGATTGAGCGTTCTGAGGCAATAGGTGGCACTGTGGTGGTTGAGGAATCAATTCGCCTCAAAGTATGGCGGTGGAGGCGATCTGTCTGCTGAACACTTTTAGGTTTCGCTTTAATCCGTGTTCTGAGCTGGGGATTAGGCTTTTGATAACCGTCTTTAGCCGTAATCCCCGCCAATCTTCTCGCAAAACCACTGCTCTGGTTCATTCTATCTTCAATCCGATACTCTTTCTCTGCTCTGATATTGGCGGCATTCTTCAAGCTTTACAGGGACGTGCGGCGACCAAAGCTCATGAAACTTTGTAGATATCTTTGTTCTTCTTCGTATGATCGATTCCCTGGAAAAATCGAGAGGACTGGAGTCGTCACCCTCATCCCTTAGATTTTTATAGAATACGAAGAAAAAACCTTAAAAACCTGCAAAAAACAAGAAAAATGAGGAAATCCTGCGTTATATGGACAGACTGCATCGGAGGGCGTGCGGGAGAATGGAGAGATCGGGACCGTTGATCGCATCGCGATCAACGGTTGGGAGCAAACTGAACAGTCAACGGGAAAAGGCGGACTATACAACAGAATCGGGAGAAACGAACGAGAGCCGTCGATCCTCGGAGATCGACGGTGGGGATCGACTCTTGGAAGCGCCGGAGAAGATTTAACGGGCGGGCGAGTTCATTAAAGGGTGAGCGGAAAAGGTGATCGGGGACCGTCGGATGGGAGGGCCCAGATCCGACGGTGGGGATGAATCCCACTGCACGGCCATAGGACGAGGTTTAACGCGCGGGAGATGGACATGGCATGGCGGTTTTAAGGGTGAGGTGGAGAACACGTGTCGGCCAGCGTGTGGAATCGCTGCCCGACGTTCTAAAACTGCTTCCGGACGAAAGGTGGTGCGGGCACAAAACCGGTGGTTATGGAAAACAGTGCGGCGAAAAAGGGGGGGGTCCACCAGGTGGGAGGTATACTCGGCACCGTCGATCCGAGGGACAGATCGACGGCTGAGTTTTAATACGATTTTCTTGGGTGGAAAAATAAAATAAACCCGACTTTACTTTTTACAAAGGTTTTCAATGTTTTCGGGTGATAAATTGTTTCTGAGGGTTAAGCGCCCTGCGGACTTTAGCACACGGTTCCGGCGGGGGAACATATGGATGGAGAGAAAGCGGGGGCTTAGCCTGAGGGGCTAAAGCCCAACGCATAGAAAATGTATGTTTTTCTATGGTTTTTTAATGATTTTTGCAAGAGGGGAAAGGTTCCGATAGGTCAAAAAGTGAGTTCTTGACCTTAGGAAATGAGATCAATGGAGGAATAAGGGATATAAAAGGGTTTGATGTATTTTTTAATATGAAAGGGATGGCTTGAAGAACAAGGTAGGATAAGAAGGGGAGGAAAAAAAAGGGGAAGGATGCAGCAATATTTGATTAGGATTTTCATGGAACATCAGAGGCAGGGAAGATGAGGAGTTTGCAGAACCAAACAGTAATTTGGACTCTTACCAACAGACTTCAAGTACCAACAATTTTCGGGATTAAACTTGTTTCTTGAAGGCTGCAAAGAACATTTAGCCACCAACTGCTATAATTGAAAAATATGGGTGGCTAACACCCCATACCCTATGGTTGATAGAGCATGGATAATTATCACAGGTACCATATGTTGGACAGTTTGGAAAGAAATAAATTTTAGAATATTTAGAGGGGAGAAAAAATCAGAAGAAGGCCTCCTCACCTCAATTAAACAGGCGATCCGAGAATTGGTTTTCGTCTTCAACTTTCCGAACTTTAGTGCCCCCCCTCCTCATCCTGCTAATCTGAGAATTCTACAACTTCTCGAGCAGGACTCCCCTCTTGTGAACAAAAATACTACGATTATGAAAAACAAGGATGATCCCTGTAATTGGTGCCATCCCAACAAAGACATCCTAAAACTAAACTATGATGGAGTTGTGAAAGGAAATCCTGGAGCAGCGGGATTTGGAGGAGTTTTCAGAAATTCAAAGGGCGAGATAATTTGGATTTATGCAAGTAGTCTGGGCATTTCCACCAATAACATTGCAGAACTCCTTGCCCTAGAACATAGTTTCTCCATTGCCAAAGTCCAGGGATTAGAGCCTCTCATTGTGGAATTGGAATCAACTCTCACTACAATGGCTTGTCGTAAGATACAACGAGGCTTCGCAGTCACCAAAGACACAAAAAAATGGAGGCTTAACAAGACCATCCATCACATCAACCAACACGTAGAGGAGCTAAGTGGGCTCCACTTCCAGGCAATCAGACGCAAAGCCAACAGGCTGGCCGACAGGTTGGCCAATGAAGGAACAATTGGCAACCCCATAATCTGCTCCCTTGCATGGGGGGACCTGGAGGATGGGCCTCTACGCTAGGACTACATGGTTATAAATAACAAGGAAAATGAGGAACACCAACATAGTAGCAATGATATAACATGTTAGGCCTCTGGTCAAAATCGACACAATCTTCATATCTCTTAATCATGAAGTCCTTAGTGAGCAAAGTTCCCAATCCTTTGCACGAGGATACAACTGTTCGGATCGTAACGAGATATTATAAGCGCCGCCTAGTTGGCCCATCGACCAATACCCTTCCTTGCTCTCTCACGATGGCATTGTACATGGCCCTGACAATAATCAATGAAGCATTCATTGCAACCTCTCCCCCACCTCTCTTGGTCTCCCACTCCTTCTATGAATACCCGAACTCATTCATTTCACCTCATTAATCTCCTCTTCACCGAGCCTTTGTTTCCATTACCTATGCTTCCATTAACTCTGCATCAAATACCTATGTTTCCATTCTCTCTTTCCCCCCTCCCATCTCACCCTCGTGGCTCTCCGTCAAGGGTTGGCCCTCGCCCCTCACCGCGGGCGTGGACACAACAATGAGAGATGGGATAATACCAGCTTGCAACCTTGCACTAGATATGAGGCTTCAGATTGATGTGCCACCCTTAATTACAATGTATTTATTTATCGATAAGCCCAAGAGCACATTCATACCATTGAACTCTAGGCGCGGAACATCAGGCGACGTATCACCACTAAGGAGGTGGATGATAAATTTGAATGGATACCCGACCTTGGCGTCACAAGGGCCATAAAGAACCTTTAAAACTGCACCATTGAGCTACACTGGCAGCTCAAACCCATTCTTGGCCTTACGATTCAAGAGAAAACTAAGAATTCCAAAGTGCTTGAGGAAAATATTGATACGCTAAGTGATAAATTCACAGTTTATGTTGAATTTTTCCATGAACGACACTTAGTCACCAGAGACTCGCCCTAATATGAATTGCTCAAGCGTCGCATCACCACCATGCAGGCGAGCGGTGGAGGCTCTCCAAGAAACAAAAAAGAAATAACCAACGCTTCCACCAACCACCAGGCCGATGAGGATGCCCCTGCAGGCAACACTTCGGAGAAGCCTATCAGGCTGGAGGAAAATCCCTAGGATGACTAACCCTTTTGGTTTCCTGCATGTCAATAGTAATCTCAACATTCTAGATTCCTATTTAAGTTTGATTTCGATTACTATAAGTCTCACGTCACCCCCAAAATTTTCCCTCTCGAAAATGTCTCGGCCGACTATAGCGTAAAAATCTTGTTGTATTCTGCAAGGGGTGTTTCGGGAACTACATGTAAATTTTGTATGAAAGAACCTCAATATCACCTTATAGCCCAGGAAAAGGGGCTTTTTTGTAATCACTCTAAGAACTCTGAGAAGAATTATGGCACCTGGTGTAAGAGCCATGCGCTCGAGACACCTCAATCTGATTGTAATTACCATTTTATGATATGATATAATATTTCTTACTTACAAAAAAAAAACTTGGCATATTTTTATAATTTTTAGGTCCTAAACTTCTGGTGTCATTTTGAAGCCCTAACTAACATTTTTATTGATATTGCAAGCACCTAGGAAATATTTGTACGTTTTGTCCTGGGCCCACTTGAAATGTGTACATCTTGGATAGAGCTTTTCAATGAGGTACCAAGCGAGTCAAACAAAGATCGTATGCAATAGTTATAATCCCTTAAAGTTAACATACCAACTAACCCTACCAAGGCCACAAACCTCTTGCCATTTCATCTCCTAAGGCTAGTTTTTTAGATGTTTAGGGATTTTTCATTGATACTTCATGTTAAAAAGGCCCTTTTGGCATCATTGTAATGCACTCTAGCAAATGTACGTAGCCATCGCATATCTTCTCATAGATAATATATGACCATTTGAGTGAGTTTGTTTCATTTTTCATTTTTATGTTTTAGAACATTCCATTTTTTAATAGAAGTCAATTTTTATTTTATATATCCATTTTGTTATAAATTTGTATTCCATTTAATTCCCTTCATAAATCTCTATTAGTGGCATTAAAGTAGTCTACTCTTTATATTGTTTTATGTGCATGTCCCCAACGAGGTCAGAGTATAAGGGGTTGGGACTCAAACTACTTGAGTCTTTGCAAACCCATCCTAGCAGACCCCCGATGACCTTTTATGATGGAAGAAAAGAAATGCGAGGGAGCATGAGAGCCTATCAAATTGTTGCTTGAGGAAGCCCTCACATGAAAAAGGAAAGAGAGATGTATATTTTTTTCCAAATTGTTCGACGACTGCCAACAATCGATGCATCTTTGTCAAGCAACCACTTTAGAGGTGCCACCTCCTTCAAGGTACAAGTTAGATTTCATATTCATGTATTTGAAGGCTAGGTAGATCCAAATTCTATAAACAAAGGGTCAAATCTTCTATAAGGGTATTTTTATGTCCACAATTTTTCCATTAGAGAAAATATTACCTTTGTATACCTTAAGGATGTCCCCCATGTCAAGGATTGGTGGGAGACTTACTGTGAGCAAAAGGCTGCAGAGGATTATACAATGTTTGCAATTGTACAACTTTGGGCTCTTTGAACGATGTTATCAAGGAACAATATTATATTTTTGGAAGCTACGATTACCAGTACATGGGATGGACCACATTGCAACAAGAAAAGGACCAAATAGTGCCAAATTTCACAAATATCTTCCACTCCTTGTGCACCAAATTGGACATCAAAGACTCTAAGAAACATTTATTGCTTAAGTACCATAATAGTTTGCAAAACATCCGGAAAAATATGAAGTTTCTAGACATCTCCTCATTGGTTGTGACATACCGATATTCTATCAAAATCGAGCAAAAATTTAAATAAAAGAAACAAGATTTTGGATCTACAAATTCCTCACAACAAAATACGGAAAAGGTAATCCCAACCCATAGAACATTGGATAGAGTGAGGACAAACCATCGTAGGACAACATGTCTAGGACACAAATAAAGAACGGTATGTAATCTACAAAATGATCTCTAAGGTCCTAACTAACAAAGTCAAAACGGTCCTACCCCTCCTAATATCCTCGAACCAATCTATCTATGTGTAAGGTCGACAGATTATGGAAAAAATTATTCTATCCCATGAATTAATACACTCGCTCAAAACACAAAATAATTCTGACATGATGATGCAATTTGACATGTCGAAATCCTTTGATAAAATAAGCTAGGGATATATGCTAGACGTCCTAAATGCTTTTGGTTTCAATCAAGACTATATAAAATGGATCATGGCCATGGTTTCTGGAGCCTTCTTCCCCATGCTAATCAATGGTTCTCCTTCCAAACCTTTCTTCCCTTGCAGAGGTATAAGACAGGGAGACCCCCTATATCCCTTCCTCTTTTTCATTATGGCAGAAGGCTTTAGAAAAACCCTCAGGACATCCAACGTTAACAATACTCTTGTTGGCCTCAAGCTTCACAACAATGCCACATCCGCGACCCATCAACAATTTGTACATGATACTCTTTTAATGGGCATCCAGACAATGAAGGAAGTTTCTAGATTCAAAGAATTTCTCAACTCTTTTTCAGAAGCCTCGATCACTTCCATCAACCTCGATAAATCTAAATTATTTTTCTTTAACACTCCAGTGGCCATCTAGAGGAACATTACCAGGAACCTAGGCTTCCAAAAAATCTCTCTCCCCTCCAGATACCTGGGAGTCCCACTCACAAATAAATATTTCAAGAAATCCAACTCGGAGGACCTTCTCAACAAGCTCCGCCAAAGACCCTCCAATTGGACCTTTAGATCCCTCAACTTGGTAGGTAGATTGGTCTTGGTTAAATTGGTGCTTCAGGTTATTGCGATGTATCTCTTTTTCTTTAGCAAGCCCCAAATATGTTATAAGTGCCATCATATGTACTCAAAGGAAATTTATATGGAGGAGCTAAGACATTAAGAAAAAATGGGCTTTAGTAGCTTGTGAGAATGTTTGCAAGCCTAAATTTGTTGGAGGGTTGAGTCTGAGGGACCCAGATATTCTTGGAAAATCCCTTGGAGCCAAAACATGGTGGCGCTATTTAGACAACCCACAAATACTAGGGGGAATCAATTGGAGGACAAAATATGCTCCTAACCACTCATATGATGACCTCATCAAACTTATAGGCAACATAAAGGGATCCGATATGTGGAATAAATCTTGGGAGAACAAATATATCATTCAAAAGAAAAACTTATGGGAGATTGGTAATGGTGAAAAGGCCCTCTTTTGGGAGGATTCCCGGAAACAATTACCAAAATTAGAAAAGGACCAGTTTGATTCGCTTCGTACTACCATACAAGGAAAATGTAAGCACAAGGTGGCTCATTATTGGAAGCCCAACACTGATAATGACAAATGGAGAGATTGGATAGAGGAAAAACAATGGGAACCCATGCCCAATGGCTTCGACTAGAGCCCCTTTGCCAACACCAAAGAAGAAAAAAAAAATACAATTCGATAAAGGGGAGGACAAGCTTAGATGGGGTAAGAACTCAACAAGACATTTCAACCTTAGAGAAGCATACGAATACATGGAAAATCATGACCAACTTCAGCCTCAACAGAAATGGAAAAATCTATGGAATAGACAATTGTGGCCCCAAATAATCATTTTTCTATGGCTCACAATGCAGGGGAAGATACTCACATGGGACAATTTATGGAAACGTGGTTTCAAGGGTCCATCAATGCTCCCTCTATGTGAATTGAGTGAGCAATCTATCAACCACCTACTAAACGTTTGTGAATACACCAACAAATTATGGGAGTGGGCTAATCTAGTTTTCAAAACTCTGGATAATTTGAGAACGTCAATTTCCCCGTACACTATGGTTGATATAGCATGGAACGTGATCCCAGGTACCATATGTTAGACATTTTAGAAAGAAATAAATTTTAGAATATTTAGAGGGGAGAAAAAAATCAGAAGAAGGCCTCCTCACCTCAATTAAACAGGTGATTCGAGAATCAGTTCCCGTCTTCAATTTACTGAACTTTAGTGTCCCCCCCTCATCTTGTTGATATGAGAATTCTATAACTCCTCAAGATGCACTCTCCTCCCGCGAACAAAAATACTACAGTGATGAAAAAAAAGGATGATCCCTGTAATTGGTGCCCTCTCGGCAAAGACATCCTAAAATTGAACTATGATGGAGTTGTGAAAAGAAATCCTGGAGCGGGCGGGATTTGGAGGAGTTTTCAGAAATTCAAAGGGTGAGATGATTTGGATTTATGCAGGTAGCCTTGGAATTTCCACCAATAACATTGCAGAACCCCTTGCCCTAGAGCACGGTTTCACTATTTCCAATGTCCAGGGATTCAAGCCTCTCATTTTTGAAGGGGACTCAACTCTCGCTACCATGGCTTGTCATAAGATCCAAAGAGGCTTTGAAGTTAGCAAAGTCACAAACAAATGGAGGCTTAACAAGACCCTCCATCACAACAACCATGATGTAGGGGAGCTGAGTGGGCTCCATTCCCAGGCAGTCAGGCACAAAGCCAATAGGTTGGCCAATGAAGGAACAACTGGCAACACCAGAATCTGCTCCCTTGCATGGGGGGGACCTGGAGGAGGGGCCTCTGCACCAGGACAATGAAGAATGCCAGTAGAGTAGCAATGAGATAGCATGTAAAGCCTCTGGTAAGAATCGACACAATCTCCATGTCTCTTAATCATGAAGTCCTCAGTGAGTAAAGTTCCCAATCCTTTGCACGAGGATACAACTTTCCAGATCGTAACGAGATATTAGAACCGTTGCCTAGCTGGCCCATCAACCAATACCCTTTCCTGCTCTCTCACGATTTCACTATACATGGCCCTAGCAATAATCAATGAAGCATTCCTGTAGCCTCTCCCCCACTTGTCTTGGTCGCTCACTCCTTCTGTGAATACCCGAACTTGTTCATTTCACCTCATTAATCTCCTCTTCACTGAGCCTTTGTTTCCATTACCTCTTCTTCCATTAACTCTACCTATGTTTCCATTCTCTCTCTCCCCCCTCCCATCTCACCCTAGTGGTTCTCCATAAAGGGTTGGCCCCTAGCCCTCACCGCGGGCGTGGACACCACAATGAGATTGCAGCCTTGCAATAGATCTGAGGCTTCAGATTGACGTGCCACCCTTAATTACAATGTCTTTATTTCCCGGGAAGCCCAAGAACACATTCATACCATGGAACTCCAGGTGCGGAACATCAGGCAATGTATCACCACTGAGGATGTGGACGAGAAATTTTGAATGGATACCCGACCTTGGCATCACAAGGGCGATGAAGAAAATTTACAGTTGCACCATTGAGTTACACTGGTAGCTCAAACCCATTCTCGACCTTACGATTCAAGAGAAAACTGAGAATTCTAAAGTGCTTGAGGAAAAGATTGATATGCTAAGTGATAAATTCGTAGTTTATGTTGAATTTTTCCATCAATGACACTTCGTCACCAGAGAATCACCCCAATATGCCTTGCCCAAGCATCACATCATCACCATGCAGGCAAGTGGTGGAGGCTCTCCAAGTAACAAAAAATAAACAACCAACGCTTTCACCAGCCACCAGCCCGATGAGGATGCCCCTGCGGGCAACACTCTGGAGAAGCCTATGAAGCTGGAGGAAAATCCCTCAGATGACTAAGCCTTTTGGTTTACTGCATATCACTAGTAATCTCAACATTCTGGATTCTTACTAAAGTTTGATTTCGATGACTGTAAGTTTCCCGTCACCCCCAAAATTCACCCTCTCAACAATGTCTCAGCTGACTCCAGCGTAAAAATCTTGTTGCATTCTGTAAGGGGTGTTTCAGAACTACAAGTAAATTTTGTATGAAATAACCTTTTTGAGATTCAACAAGAAGATTCAGCACCCACGTTTAGTGCATTAAGCACCTAGTTGCATTAAGCACCCAGATTAGGGTAGGGCCTGCAGTGCTATTTTTGGGTGCATGTATATTTTTATTATCCCTTAATTAAGATGGACATTAAACTGTAATATATTCTAAATGTGGACTTCAATGAATTAAATAAAAGTGTTTAATTCAGTTAGCTAGTGGATTTCGAGTTAGAGGTTGGTTGGTGAAACATGCAGAGTAATTCTAGTTGTAACAGAGTTCGAAGTGCAGTGGTGCATGAGTTGGTGCAAGTTGTAAATAGTTTAACTCAGTTAAGTGAGTTAAACTTAGTTGTGCTAGTTGTAACTAAAGATACACTAGTAAGAGATTCAGTGAGTTAAATATTAATTAATTCACAATAAGTGATCTCACATACAACTAATGATTTACTTTTATTAGTTGCATGCATGTTAGATCCACTGGAGACCCAGTTGAGTTCTACATGAAAGGGAGGTTGACTATTAGTTGTAGGATTATATGTTTTCACACATACAGGAAAAAACCCATTGGAGTGCCCATGATACTTGCGCAGTCAAGGGAGGCTAGAATTCCTATCTTTTAGGGATCTTTACCATAAGTGATTGCGCAAGTAAGGTAGGCTGTCTGGAGGCTGAGAATTGGCTATGTGTTGGTCACTTTTGCATATGACAGTGTGAGAGAGATAGCTGAATGTTGGAGGCTCTTGTGAGAAGAGAAAGACATTGTATTTGTTTCATGATCCATGATTAATATACAATATAAGATAGTGTTGTTTTTAGCTGTAAGCTTTCCTCGGGAAATTATTTGTGTTGTGTGTGATTGATTTTTCTTCATGTTCATGTGATTAGCGATTATGTTTTTAATTCTGCAAAATATTTGTAGAAGCGATTCAATATTTAACTTTAGTACATTTTTAGATCAGGTGAATCCAAGATATACATGCATATTGTATAATTTCTACATGGTATCAGAGCACATGAAATTGCAGAAGTGAAGAAGGAGCTGAGTTTGTGACTGGATAGGATTCAAATTTGCAGAAAGAATTTCTTGGTGCTATAGATGATTCAAGATTGAAATGGATTTCAGTGGCTTGAGGTTAGAGTATACACACGAGGGCAGGTCGAACTACATTTCTTGGAAGGACAAGATGGAGGTAGTACTCGAAGACAATGGCTTGAAGGAATTCATTGACAAAGATGTTCCTAAGCCAGATGTTGCAGATGTTGCAAATCTTGATGCATGGCAAAAGAAAGTGGCAAGGTGAGGAGGATCATGTTGGAGGGAGTGTGAGACCACATTGTCTCAAGCCTCCATGGGAAATCCACACCATATGCAATGTGGAAGGCTTTGATGGATCTATTCCAAAGCAACAACGACCATAGGAAATTGGCGCTCAAAGAAAAACTCAGGAAGATCAAGATGGAAAAGGGTGACACCATTCCAAAATATCTCACGAAGTTTTTCCAATGTCAGGATGAAATGGGGAGAGTGGGAATAACAACCAATGATGAATATTTGGTGAGCTTGGCTCTCCTAGGACTTCCCAAGAGTTGGCACAATTACGAAGACTCTATCAATGGAACGACTGTTGTTGGATTTGGTGCAGGAGGAGCTCATATGGAACACCAGAGATGGATATTCATCTAAGAATGAGGATGAAGAGGATTGTTCTTTGGCTGCCAAGGTGAGGAAAGGGAAGGGGAGGAAATTCCATTCAAAATTCGAGTCCAAGAATGGCAAGAAGCAAGACATGTCCAAGGTGAAGTGTTTTCACTGTCACGAGCATGGACATTTTTCTACTAACTGTCCACAAAAGAAGAAGAACATGGAGGTTGTTGGTTCTGTAGCTGGTGAGGCCCTTGCCTCGAAATTTGAGTTTGACTTCTCATTGATCCCATGCATGGTGTCCCGTGCATTGGGATATGTGTGGTATTTGGATAGTGGAGTTTCCTTTCACATGATGAGAGATAAGGAACTTTTCAGTGACTTGGAGGAGAAATATCTCTAGATGCATATTGAGATGGGCGACGATGGATGGTACAATGCTATCAGGATTGGTACCATTACCTTTCAAAGGGAGTCAGGTAAACCATTTCAATTAAAATATGTGATGCATGTACCTGGTATGAAGAAATATTTGGTCTAAGTCGCAATGTTGGAGGATAGAGGCTATGACGTTGTTTTTAGTGATGGAAAATATTTCATGCGACAAAAAACAATGGGTCAAGCCAAGAGGATAGGGATTTGCGTTAAGAATCTCTACAAGCTGGAGGTAGATGGCTGCGCAACAATGATGGGCAAGGCAGATCAAGTAGTGAGCCGGGATGAGGGCGAATTATGGCACAGGCGATTGGGCCATCTTCACCATCGAGCCTTGAAAGTCATGCATCATATTTCTATTGGTATTACTAGGGGTATACTTGTGCAGTCAGACACATGCAAGGGATGTAATATGGGAAAATATGTAAGGCCATCTTTCATGAGAAGGAAAACTAAGCTTCAGGGATCCTTGAGAGAGTTCACACAGACGCGTGTGGTCCTTTCTCGGTTGCTTCAACATCAAAACATAAGTACTATGTAATCTTTATTGATGAATTTTCTCGTAAGTGTTGGATCTTATTCATGTAGAAGAAAGATAAAAAATACTCTAAGTTCTATGAGTTTAAGGAACTGGTGGAGAAAGAGTCAGGGAAGAAAGTGAAGGCTCTTAGGAGCGATAATGGTGGAAAATACATCTCTAACAAATTCAATAACTTCTGCAACAAAGAAGGAATTCAAAGAGAACTCATATCGCCCCATAACCCACAACAGAATGGGGTCACGGAGAGGAAGAACATAACCATTGTGGGTGCAACATGAGCAATGTTGCATGATCAAGGACTATTGATGCATCTGTGGGCGGAATCATGCAATACATCGGTACATGTGCAAAAACGTTGTCCTCATAGAGTACTTGGCATGAGTACACCTGAAGAGGCTTTCACTGGTAAGAAACCTGATCTTTCACACTTTAAGATTTTTGGCTCATCTGTTTATGTGCATGTGACCAAGGATGCTAGGAAGAATCTAGAACCAACAGTTGAGGTTGGGATTTTTGTGGGGTACACTAAAACACCCCATAATTATTATGTGTATTTTCCAAACAACAGAATGACTGTTGTGTGACAGGATACCAAATTTGACAAGGAGAAAGCCATGCGGTTTTCCCTTGAGAGGGAGCTAGACTTGCATACAGAGGAGGAATTTTTGGTTCCCAAGGGTGAGTCTCAATATGTGGATCAGCCACATGAGGAGGTTCATGGAGTGGAGGAAATCACTCATGCAGAGCCATCCATAATAAATGGTAGAAGGCACACCACAGAAGCTGATAGATTGAGACTTTATGCTGCACAAAATGTAGGAGCCCCTAATTCACAGTGCAGACAAAGACAGTCTCTTGATGGATTTACTGGATACATGGCTTCAGTAAGCAAATGTATTGTGACTGAACCATCCTCCTTTCAAGAAGTAGTGCAACATCCTACTTGGTTTGATGCAATGGTGGAGGAGTATGACTCCATTGTCAAGAATAGTGCATGGGAGATAGTCCCAAGACCGGTCAACAAATTAGTGGTTGGATCGAGATGGATCTACAAGGTAAAGCAAGCTGCTGATGGGAGTGTGGAGAAACAAAAGGCCAGATTTGTGGTCCGAGGATTCTCACAGATCGAGGGGATAGATTATGATGAGACTTTTGCACCTATCGGAAGGTACTCTTCCATAAGATCCATCCTTGCACTCTCAGCATAGATGGGCTGGCGCATTCATTAGATGGATGTGAAAACTGCATTTCTCAATGGGATCATTGAGGAAGAGGTGTACATAGAGCAGCCTAAAGGTTTCGAAATCTTCAACAGTTAGTCGTATGTGTGCAATCTCAAAAGAGTGTTGTATGGGTTGAAGCAAGCACCCCATGCTTGGTACACTAGGATAGACAACTATTTCACTGTACTAGGCTTCACCCAAAGTGAAGCAGATGCAAACCTATACCAGATTGTGGTTGAGGGTAAGATATTGATAATTTTTCTTTATGTTGATGATCTAATTTTGAATGGTGATGAGCCGCTGATACACTCACGCAAGGAGGATCTTGCAAGGGAGTTAGAAATGAAGGACATGGGACTCCTTCATTATTTCCTTGGATTGGAAATATGGCTGTGGGATGGTGAAATTTTTGTGTCTCAAGGCAAGTATGCAAAGGAGATACTAGGTAAGTTTAACATGGAGAGCTACAAACCCATGGATACTCCTCTTCTAAGAAATTGGAGGAAAGAGGATGCTACTTCTAGAGAGGTAGTGGATGCTACTATCTATCGACAGTTAGTGGGTTCGCTAATGCATTTGGTGAACACGAGATCGGACATTTGCTATGCAGTTAAATAGTTGAGTCAAGTTATGGTAAGCCTACCAAGCTCTTTTGGAATGCAAGGAAGCATGTCCCTAGATACCTGAGGGGAACATCAGAGTATGGTCTATGGTATAGACGAATGGATGGAGTGTATTTTCATGGCTTCACAGATGCAGATTAGGCTGGAAGTCCATCAGAAAGAATGAGAACATCAGGGGGGATCTTTAGCATTGGATCGAAAATAGTTTCCTGGTACAATAGGAAACAACGATCCGTGGCACTAAGTTCAACGGAAGCATAATACGTGGCAGCAAGTCAAGCTACATGCGAGGCTATCTGGATGAGAAAGATCTTGGTTGGTTTGTTTTGTTCTCAGATGGATCCGACAGTGATTCATTGTGATAATCAAAGTTGCATTAAACTCTCGATTAATGCTATGTTTCATGATAGGTCCAAGAATATAGATATACGGTACCATCATATCAAAGATTGTGTGCAGAGGAGGATCATGTTTCTTTAGTACATTCCCATGGAAGATCAGGATGCAGATATTCTGACGAAGGCACTCACCAGGAGAAAATTCGAATACCCTATAGACAAGATTGGGGTGAAGGATAATCCCTTTCTTGTTGAGAGGGAGTGTTGAGATTCAACAAGAAGATTCAACACCCACGCCTAGTGCATTAAGAACCTGGTTGCATTAGGCACCTAGACTAGGGTGGGGCCCACAGTGCTATTTTTGGGTGCATGTCTATTTTTATTATCCCTTTATTAAGATGGACATTAAACTGTAATCTATTCTCAATGTGGAATTGAAAAAGTGATAAATTCAGTTAGCTAATGGATTTCGAGTTAGAGGTTGGTTGGTGAAATATGTAGAGTAGTTCTAGTTGTAACAGAGTTCGAAGTGCAGTGGTGCATGAGTTGGTGCAAGTTGTAAATATTTTAACTCAATTAAGTGAGTTAAACTCAATTGTGTTAGTTGTAACTGATGATACACTAGTGAGAGATTCAATGAATTAAATATTAATTAATTCACAATCAGTTATCTCACATGCAACTGAGGATTTACTATTATTAGCTGCATGCATGTCAGATCCAGTGGAGACCTAGTTGAGTTCTAGGTGAAAGGGAGGTTGACTATTAGTTGTAGGATTATCTGCTTGCACACATGTAGACAAACACCCATTGGAGTGCCCATGATATTTGCGCATTCAAGGTAGGCAATAATTCCTATCTTTTAGGGATATTTACCATCAGGGATTGCGCAAGGCAGGCAGGCTGTCTAGAGGCTGAGAATTGGCTATGTGTTGGTCAGTTTTGCATATGACAGTTTGAGACAGATAACTGAATGTTGGAGGCTCTTGTGAGAAGAGAAAGACATTGTATTTGTTTCATGATCCATACTTAATATACAATAGAAGATAGTGGGGTTTTTAGCTGTAAGCTTTCCCTATGAAATTATCTTTGTTGTGTGTGATTGATATTTCTTCATGTTCATGTGATTAGCGATTGTGTTTTTAATTTCGTAAAATATTTGTAAAAGTGATTCAATATTTAACTTTAGTACATTGTTAGATCGGGTGAATCCAAGATATACATGCATATTGTATAATTTCTATAAACCTCAATATCACGTTACATCCCAGGAAAGGGGGCTTTTTTGTAATCACTCTAAGAACTCTAAGAAGAATTATTGCACCTGGTGTAAGAGCCATGTGCTCGAGACACCTCAATCTAATTGCAATTACCATTTTATGATATAATATAATCTTTCTTACTTACAAAAAAAAAACTTGGCATATTTTTATAATTTTGTAAGTCCTAAACTTCTGGTGTCATTTTGAAGCCCTAACTAACATTTTTATTGATGTTTCAAGCGCCTAGGAAATAGTTGTAGGTTTTGGCTTGGGCCCACTTGAAATGTGTACATCTTGGATAGAGATTTCGAATGAGGTACCAATCGAGCCAAACAAAGATCATATGTAATAGTTCTAATCCCTTAAAGTTAACATACCAACTAACCCCACTAGGGCCACAAGCCTCTTGGCATTTCATCTCCTAGGGTTAGTTTTTTAGATGTTTAGGGATTTTTCATTGATACTTCATGTTAAAAAGGCCCGTTTGGCATCATTGTAATGCACTCTAGAAAATGCGCGTAGCCATCACATCTCTTCTCATAGATAAGATACGACCATTTGAGTGAGTTTGTTTCATTTTTTTTTCAATGTTTTAGAACATTCCATTTATTAATCGAAGTCAATTTTATTGTATCTTTCCATTTTTGTTATAAATTTATATTCCATTTCATTCCCTTCATAAATATTATTAGTGTCATTAAAGTAGTCTACTCTTTATATGTTTTTATGTGCATGTCCCCAATGAGGTCAGAGTATAAGGGGTTGGGACTCAAACTACTTGAGTCTTTGCAAGACCATCCTCGCAGACCCCCGATGACCTTTCATGATGGAAGAAGAAAAATGCGAGGGAGCTTGAGATCCTATCAAATTGTTGCTTGAGGAAGCCCTCACATGAAAAAGGAAAGAGAGATGTATATTTTTTTCCAAATAGTTTGACGACTTCCAACAATATATGCATCTTTTTCAAGCGACCACTTTAGAGGTGCCACCTCCTTTAAGGTACAAGTTAGCTTTCATATTCATGTATTTGAAGGCTAGGTAGATTTCAATGCTATAAACAAAGGGTTAAATCTTCTAGAAGGGTATTTTTATGTCCACAATTTCCCCAATAGAGAAAATATTACCTTTGTGTTCCTTAAGGATGTCCCCCATGTCAAGGATTGGTGGGAGACTTACTGTGAGCAAAAGGCTGCAGAGGAATAAACAATGTTTTCAATTGTACAACTTTGGGCTCTTTGAAGGATTTTATCAACGAACAATATTATCTTGTTGGACGCTACAATTACCATTACATGAGATGGACCACATTGCAACAAGAGAAGGACCAAATAGTGCCAAAGTTTACAAATATCTTCCACTCCTTGCGCACCAAATACGATATCAAAGACTCTGAGCAACATTTAGTGCTTAAGTACTATAATAGTTTGCAAAAATACATCCAGACAAATATGGAGTTTTTAGAAATCTCCTCATTGGGTATGAAATTACGATATTCTATAAAAATCGAGCAAAAATTTAAATAAAATAAACGAGAGTTTGGAGCCACAAATTCCTCACAACAAAAATAGGGAAAAAGTAATCCCAACCCATAGAACAATGGAGAGATCGAGGACAAACCACCCTAGGACAACCTATCTAGGACACAAACAAATAAGGGTAACGAGAATACAAGGAATGACATAGGAAGGTGGTGTGAGTTCCACAAGAGCCCTTGGCATAACAACAATGAATAACACTCAAAGAAATCATTGGTGGTCAAGATGAAAGACTCAGAGTTAGATGTGGGTTTTGAATTTGATCCAGATATAAACAAGGGGAAGTGGACCATTACACAGTTCCATTATTTCTACCATGAAGGTCTAGCCAAGTGAACCCGACGAACTAGAGGAAGGTGAGCGCCTTTTTCACTAGTTGATGTGGGAAAAAGGTGCTATATTGCACTTCATTTTCACTAACAAAAGTAAAAAAAATATGATATCAATAGAGGTCATCAATAATTTCAACTTGTCGACAACACCACACCTAATACCATACGCCATCAAGTGGCTCCACCAAGGGTGATATCTTTGCATCAACCAATAGTTTCATCTACCCTAAAGTATAAAGCCCTTCAAGGATGAGGTATTGTGTGGTATTTCTCCCCTTTAATTTAGTGTTTTTATTTTAGGCCAACCATACTTGTGGAAGCATTATTTTGTATATGAGTCTATATCTCGTAGTATTATTATTACTTTGAGTGTACAAGATTCTAATGGTATCTCTGCTAAGAAATGAAAGAAGGTCATCTCCCAGTCTAGGAGATTTGTCTTCTTCATGATTCTCTCTCAAACTAAGCAGAAGGTCGCAACCACATCCATGGTCTCTACACAAGGCATCTCCACGCAATAGAAGTAAGTGGACAAGGCCATGGAAGAATACAAAGACATATTCTCCTCACGCACTGGGGAACCTCAACCCTATCAGGTTAAGCATTCAGTCAATATAACCCCTAGAGTAGCTCCACCCAATGGGCCAGTATAATGTTGCTCTCTTATGGAAAAAGATGAAATAAAGTGCCAGATCCAAGGGATGCTCCAAAAATGGCAAATCTGATCGAGCTCTTCATCCCATGAAAGCCTAATTGTACTCATGCAGAAGAAACATAGGACTTGGCGAGTTTGCATTAATTATAGGGCCTTGAACAAAATCACAATCAGGAAATGGTACCCAATTCTCTGAATTGACAACTTTATTGACCAACTCAAGGTGGCCAAGTGATTCAATGAGATTGATCTGAAGTTTGGCTACCATCAGGTCCCAATAGAATAAATTGATGATGCAAGATTTTTTTCAAGACTAAAGGAGGTGTTTTTGAATGATTTTTCATGTCGTTTGGTTTGGAAAATGGCCTAGAAATTTCCAAGAGGATAATGAATGATATATTGCAGCCTTTAACCAATTCTTTTTTGGTGGTGTATTTAGATGATATCCTCATATTCAATAAGAGTTGGGAAGAAAAATTGCAACATATTGATCATGTATTCCACACTTTGTCATAGCACAAAAAATATGCTAACTTGGAAAAATACTTCTTTAACATCACTACATTGACGATGAGCATGGTGTGCATGTGGATCCAATCGAGATTCATGTCATTTGTGGCTGCCAAACCTTGACCTGATCTAGGTGGATATCGGTGGCCACCCACCTATTCCATTTGGACCTGCACCATCAATTCTTGCAGCTTTTCACTTTTAGCAAAACATACTATTTTTAGCAGGTTTTCAGGTCCTACACTCTCAGAGCCGTTTTGGGGTCTTAATGATCCAGGTGGACATTGGTGGCCACCCACCTATTCCATTTGAACCCCCACCATCAGTTCTTTCAGTTTTAAAGTTGCAGCACAACTTACTATTTTTAGCATTTTTTCAGGTCCTGAACTTCTGGAGCCATTTTGAGGCCCTAAACGACGTTTTTTGGGCATCATTTTTTCGGCGAATATAATTTTGTTTCAAAATTAATATTTGTGGCAAAAATTGCAGTCCTCGGATAGATATTTTCTAACGATGTATCATACGCGTCAAACAGAGATCGTATGCCGAAGTTACGTCCCTGGGAAGTTGAAAAACCAATTTACCCAAATGGGGCCCGTAGTTTTGACGCTTCATCTCCTAGGGTTAGGTTTTTGGACGTTTAGAGTTCTCCATTGTTTCTCAATAATAATGAGGCCCTCAAGCCTCATTGTAACACAGTTTAGAGGTATGTAGCCGCCACATCTCTTCTCAGAGATTCACTACCAACACCCTAGCTAGTTTATTTCCATTATGTTTGTAAGCATATTTATGTTATTTTATATTAATGAAATGACACATTATTTCTACTGCATCTCTATGTTTATGGTTATTTCTATATTCTGTTGCGTTCCTGCATAAATCTGGATCAGTGGTATCAGAGCGGTTTTCTCTTTCTTTGTTTTTCTTTGCATGTCCCCAACACGGTCAGGGTATATGGAGTTAGGGCTCGATCTAGTTGAACCCTTGCAAGATCAGCCTCGCAAGCCCCGACGACCTCCCATGGCGGAAGAAAAGAAAGGTGAGGGAGTAGGAGATCCTATCAAAATATTGCTCAAGGAGCCCCTCAATAAAAAAAGGAATGCGATGATGGATAACTTCGCTCAGATCCTTCAACGACTGCCCACCTACGGTGTATCTGCATCCAACAACCACTCTGGAGGCGCCACTCCCTTCAAGGTATAGGTAAACTTTGACATTCCTGTATTTGAAGGCCAAATAGATGCAGACACTGTAGATAGATGGTTAAATTTGCTGGAAGTGTATTTCTCAGTCCATGATTTCTCTGACCGAGAAAAATTTATTTTTTCACTCTTTAAAGCCGCCCCCCATGTCAAATAATGGTGGGAAACCTACTGTGAGCAAGAGGACGAAGGGGAACCCTCTCTATTCTCGGCCACACCCACTTGGAATTCGTTCCGAGATGGCATCAAGGAACAATATTACCCCGTGGCGAGCTATGAGGACAAATACATCCAATGGACCACGCTGCGGCAACAAAGGGATTAAGATGTACACGAATTGACGAATCTGCTCCACACCCTGTGCACAAAGTTAGGTATCAAAGATTCAGAGAGACATTTAGTGCTTAAGTACCGTGACTTTTCGCACAAACACATTCAAGAGGAAATGGAGTTCCTTGATATTACATCGCTTGGCACAGCATATCGCTATGCCGCCAAGATCGAGCATAAATTCAAGGAGAATAAGCGAGACTTTGGATCTGCGAATCCGAAAGGTGCCCCCAAACAAAAGAACAAGGGGTAAGGCCAAAGCAGTGTGACTCAGAACAACACCAAAAATCCAAAGAAGGACATAGAGAAGTGGTGTGAATTTCATTACAGCCCCACTCACAGCACAGACTAGTGTCAGGCCAAACAATCATTGGTGGCCGAACTAAAGGCACCCGAATCAGATGCATTTTATAATCCTGAGTCAGAACCAGACAAAGGCAATGAAAAAGGGAAGCATATCATTGATGTGGATTCCAGTGCCATTTTTGTCACCACCAAGATCTAGAGGGAACATCCAAAGGATCCAGAGGAGGGGGAGCGCCTCTTCCATTCGCAGATGTGGGTGGAGGGTTCTTCGCTGCAATTTCTTGTCGATAGAGGAAGCCAAAAGAACCTCATTTCAGTAGAGGTTGTGAAGCAGCTCGACCTACCGACCATAGCACACCCGCAAAAGTATACCATCGGATGGCTCCACCCAGGGAGAGATCTCCGTATCCACTAGCAGTGATACCTTCCGTACAGTATCAAGCCATTCACGGATGAGTTATTGTGTGATGTTGCTCCTCTTGATGTAGCTGATGTATTATTGGGCCAACCATACTTGTGGAGGTGACATGCTTTGTATGAGTCTAGGCCTCGTGCTGTTGTTATTACTTTGGGAAATAACTTGTACAGGATACCAGAGGTAGTATCGCCTCCTGTCATCTCTTTGACTACCGCAAAAAAACGTAGTAAGATTGTTTCCCAAACCAGGAAATTTATTTTCCTTACAACTCGCTCACAGGGAAAGAAGAATATTGTGGCCACAACCTCGAAACAAGGCTCTCCTGCATGGCTGTAGCAGATGGAAAAAGTCATGGAGGAATACGAGGAAACTTTCTCCTCACTCACAGAGGTTCCTCTACATTGTCAGGACAAGCACTCCATTGATCTGACCCCCGATGCACCGCTGCCTGATGTTGCCATAACTCATGCGACTACACAGATAGAATCCACACATGTATTGTTTGAGGTTGATAAAAAAACCAAATTTACTAATTGCATCCAACATGTCTGCCCACAGGTCCATGACATCTTCGACAACAGAACGTGCCTCATCTCATGGAGGATCTCAATGAAATGGGGACCATTGATTCTTAAGGAGGGAGGAAAGATCCAAGTGGATATCGGTGGCCACCCACCTACTCCATTTGGACCCGCACCATCAATTCTTGCAGCTTTTTCACTTTAAGCACAACTTACTATTTTTAGCAGGTTTTCGGGTCCTGCACTCCCGGAGCCATTTTGGGGCCTTAATGATCCAGGTGGACATTGGTGGCCACCCACCTATTCCATTTGAACCGCCACCATTAGTTCTTTATGTTTTTAAGTTGCAACACAACATACTATTTTTAGCAGTTTTTCGGGTCCTGAACTTCCAGAGCTGTTTTGAGGCCCTAAACGATGTTTTTTGGGCATCGTTTGTTCGGAAAATATGATTATGTTCCGAAGTTGATATTCATGGAAATAGTTGTAGTCCTTAGATATATATTTCTAATGATGTATCATACGCATCAAACAAATATCGTATGCCGAAGTTATGTCCCAGGAAGTTGAAACACCAATTTACCCAAACGGGGTCCATGGTTTTGGTGCTTCATCTCCTAGGGTTAGGTTTTCAGACGTTTAGAGTTGTCCATCGTTTCTCAATAATAAATAGGCCCTCGAGCTTCATTGTAACACAGTTCAGAGGTCTGTAGTCACCACATCTGTTCTCATAGATTCCCTACCAGCACCCTAGCTAGTTTATTTCCACTATGTTTGTAAGCATATTTCTATTATTTGATATTAATGAAATGAAGCATCATTTCCGTTGCATCTCTATGTTTATGGTTATTTCTGTATTCTGTTGCATTCCTCCATAAATCCGGATCACAACTGCACTAACTGAGATTTGGAGTTTCTTAGGCCACACCATTTTCTATTGTAGGTTCATGTTCGGATTCTCCCATATTGCATGCCCCCCCATCCAAGTGATGAAGGGTGGTAGAAAAGAAAAATTAATGTGGGGAAAGTCACAACATAAAGATTTCGATGATCTAAAATACCATATTTTCTTAGGCCCAGTGCTGTCCTTACATGATTTGCAACAAATTTTTAAGATTGAGATGAATCCTTCAGACTATGATGTGGTCAGAGTTCTCACTCATGACGGTCATCTACTGGCCTACCATAGTGAGACAGTATCAAATTCCATCCAAAATACCCCACCTATGACAAATAAATGTATTCCATTGTATAGGTCTATCACCACTAGAAATATTACATTGTCAGGAAGAATACAATCATACACTGATCAGAAGCCCCTACAGTTCATGCAATCACAAGGAAAATTACAGAATGATCATCAGCAAAAGCAGTCCACATAGTTGTCGTAGTTTCAACTCAATATCAAATAGAATTCAGGGATAACCAATTGTATCATTGATTTCCTCAATCAACGTCTAATTGCAACATTAACCATAATGCTCTACCCCTACAAACATGAGGCCTACAGGTGGCCCCAACTTTATAAGAGCGATATTGACTTTGTTAGCACCTACCAAATGCTAAGCACAAGCATGATTGTCATTGAATTTCATCTTCATGACAAACTCTTATTCCATATTGGCCATCTATATGTTCCTTTAAGCTAGCATGCAAAGCTAATTTTGGAAGCTCTCTATAATCAGGTGGCAGGGAACTTTGGCATGGAAAAGCTAATGGTTGTGCTAAAAAAGTATTTCTATTGGCCAAAACTTCGACAGGATGTCAACAAGTATATCAAGTCTTGCACTCCCTGCGCCATTACCAAACCAATTATTAAGAAGCAAGTCTTGTATACCCCTGTACCTACTCTCTATAAGCCCTTGGAATCCATATTGATGGACTACAAGTTTGGTCTTCCTTCAACCAAGCAGGGTAATGGTTGTGTCTTCATGGTTGTTGATTGATTTTCTAAGATGTCCATTTGATACGTCCCAAGAAGAATATCACGGTGAAGGTCATTTCTAAGCTCTCATTCGAACGACTGTGGGTGCATTTTGGGATACCGCATAATGTCATATAAGATCGAGATAATAGGTTCCTAAGCACTCTTTAGTCAATCCTCTTGTCACTACTGTACACCAAGCTCACTAAATCCACTGCCTTTCACCCCCAAACTAATGACCAAATAAAGGGTACTTAGTAGGATGATTAATGCATATATTGTGCATGTACAAATCTAAGCATCCATGTACATGGGATTAAAGTCTCGATGATGTTCAACATAGCTACAACACATCCCTCCATAACTCGACTAGCCATAACCATTTTTTGTTGTGCCTATGATTTCAACCGTTGGGTCCTATTGATGTAGCACTACCCATTGCATTTGCAAAGGAAAAATATTCCCATGCTCACTCAAAGTCCAACAAATTCATTGAATGGATTTACCACATACATCAATATGTCCATGATATTTTACAGAAAGTCAATAATAAGTACAAGTAGTGTCGTGTTCAACACCGGGTGCCACACAAATTCCAGGTGGGAGACAAGGTTTCTTTGCATTTGTAGAAATAACACCTTACAAGACCCCATCAGAAGTTTTGTTCACTTTGTTATGGACCTTATACATCACCAAGGCTATTATGGGTAACAATTCTTTTGAGCTATTCCCCCCTTCCTTGGCTTACACATAGTGTTCAATGTGGACCTACTTCGTCCATACTTTCGACCATTATTAGATACATAAGAGATAACAGAATAGTTGAAACTGACATAGCTCAACCTCGACTACATGGAAAATGAAACCATTTCTCAGATAATGGACACATTGGTTAAAGGAATTTTCAAACAACAAATCCAAATTTATGTACTTATTAAAGCAAGGCAACTTATGTACCAAGGAAAGTGGCTCACCCAGGGATAATTTTAGCAGAATTGTTCCCATATGATGGGGGAACTCAATGCAATGGATACCATCTCTTCCTAAGCGGGGAGGACTGACCCAGGTTGATACCAATGTCCACCCACTTATTCCACTAGCTCAAATCGTAGTTCTCTAGCTTGGGAGTTATTTTACAGTTTTTCGGGTCCTCAAATTTTAAGGTTGTTTTGAGGCCCTAAACAACATTTTTTTGAGTGTCACCATAGGTTATGGCTTGGGCCTAGTTAAAATGTGTCATTATTTATACCTTTTCAATGGGTTGTCGATTGCACCAAATAATGATCGTATGAAAAAGCTACGACCCTTGAAAGTTGACGTATAAACAAACTCCATTAGGGTCACAAACCTTTTGTAATTTCATCTCTTGGGGTTATGTTTTTGGATGTTTAGGGTTTCCTCATTTTTGCATGTGGTTATCACATGTCTTCTCAAAGATAAGCTACCACCACTAGTACATTTGGCGGAAATTCCGACACTTTAGTTCCGACACTTTTGTTGTATTGTCGGAAAATTCCCCAATTTCTATCAATTTTTCAAATCCCGCTAAAAACCTTTGCTATATTGACGTGTAGGGACATCGTCGCTTTTGCGACGTTTATGTTTATCGTCGGAAATGCGACGTTTTAAACTCTTCGTCGGTCTTACGACGTTTATGGGACGAAGCGTCATAATTGTGATGTCTCTAACACAGGCGTCGGTATTGTGACGCTTTGGAGCAAACGTCGGAAAAACGACGTTTCTCAAATAAACGTCAGTCTTGTGACGTTTTGAAGCTACATGCTGCAATATCGACGTTTATTTGAGAAACATCGCTTTTCCGACGTTTTCTCCAAAGCGTCGCGATACCGACGCCTGTGTTAGAGACGTCATGATTCCGACGAATAGCTTAGAGTGATAAAGTATAACTTTTGGGAAAAAATATTACTTATCATTATTACAATGTAAATCAACATTTCAATTTATAACCTTTTGTTGCATAATAATTGTTTATGCTAATTATATAACATTAATTATGATAAATATAGTACACCATTGGTTTATATAGATATTGTGATGCTACTATGTACATTTACTTATAGCTACAGAATGTTATAACAAATATATTACACCATTGGCTTATATAGATATTGTGATGCTACTATGTACATTACTAGATACAGGTGATTTGTCGGGCGCACCGTGTGAGGTCGCCCGACCGGGCACGTTCGGTTCGGGCTGTTTCGTTCGAGGGTGCCCATATCAGTTTTGCTAAGTTATGACCGCCTAGGTGCCTTGTGCACGTTCGGGCGGCCCGTTTTCCGTTTTCTCCCTTGTGGCATCATTCGGTCGGGTGCGCCGTGTGAGGTCGCCCAACTGGGCACGTTCGGTTCGGGCTGTTTCGTTCGAGGGCGCCCGTATCACTTTTGCTAAGTTGTGACTACCCGAGTGCCGTGTGCACGTTCAGGCGGCCCGTTTTCCATTTTCTCCCTTGTGGCATCGTTTGGTTGGGCGCACCGTGTCGTGTCGTGTGAGGTCGCCCGACTGGGCGCGTTCGGTTCGGGCCGTTTTGTTCGAGGGTGCTTGTATCAGTTTTGCTAAGTTGTGACCACCCGAGTGCCATGTGCACGTTCGGGCGGCCCGTTTTCCATTTTCTCCCTTGTGGCATCGTTCAGTCGGGCGCGCCGTGTTGCGCTGTGTGAGGTCACTCTACCGGGCGCGTTCGATTCGGGCCTTTTCGTTCGAGGGCGCCCGTATCAATTTTGCTAAGTTGTGACTGCCCAAGTGTCGTGTGCACGTTCGAGCGGCTCGTTTTCTGTTTGTTCCCTTGTGGCATCGTTTGGTTGGGCGCGCCGTGTCACGCCGTGTGAGGTCGTCCAACCGAGCGCATAATGTTTGGGCTGTTTCGTTTGAGGACACCCGTATTAGTTTTGCTAAGTTGTGACCGCCCGAGTGCCGTGTGCATGTTCGGGCAACTCGTTTGCTGTTTGCTCCCTTGTGGCAATGTTTGGTAGGGCGCGCCGTGTGAGGTCGCCCGACCGGGTGCATTCTGTTCGGGTTGTTTCGTTCGAGGGCGCCCTTATCATTTTTGTTAAGTTGTGACCGCCCAAGTGCTGTGTGCACGTTCGGGCGGCCCATTTTTCGTTTTCTCCCTTATGGCATCATTTGGTCGGGCGTGCCGTGTGAGGTCGCTTGACCGGGCGCGTTCGGTTCGGGCCGTTTCGTTCAAGGGCGCTCGTATCAATTTTGCTAAGTTGTGATTGCCCGAGTGCCATCTACACGTTCAGGCGGCCCGTTTGCTATTTGCTCCCTTGTGGCATCGTTTGGTCGGGAACGTCGTGTCGTGCCGTGTGAATTTGCCCGACCGATCACATTTGGTTCGGGCCGTTTCGTTCGAGGGCACCCATATCAGTTTTGCTAAGTTGTGACTGCCCAGGTGCCTTGTGCACGTTTGGGCGCCCTGTTTTCCATTTTCTCCCTTGTGGCATCGTTCGGTCGGGCGCACCGTGTGAGGTTGCCCGATCGGGCGCGTTCGGGTCGGGCACGTCGTGTCGCGCCATGTGAGGTCGCCCGACCGGGCGCGTTCGTGTCGGGTCGTTTCGTTCGAGGGCACCCGTATCATTTTTGCTAAGTTGTGACCACCCGGGTGCCTTGTGCATGTTCGGGCGGCCCGTTTGCCATTTTTTTTCCCTTGTGGCATCGTTCTGTCAGGCACGCCGTGTCACGTAGTGCGATTAGGTCACCTGAATGGGTGCGTTTGGGTCGGGGCGTTTCGTTCGAGGGTGCCCGTATTAGTTTTGCTAAGTTGTGACTGCACAAGTGCCTTGTGCACGTTCGGGTGGCCCGTTTTCTGTTTGATCCCTTGTGGCATTGTTCGGTCGGGAGCATCGTGTCACGCCGTGTGAGCTGGTCGCCCGAGCGGGCACGTTTGGGTCGGGCTGTTTCATTTGAGGGCGCACGTAGCAATTTTGCTAAATTGTGACCGCCCGGGTGCCTTGTGCACATAATTCAGGCGACCCGTTTACCTTTTTCTCCCTTGTGGTATCGTTCGGTCGGGCGCGCTGTGCGAGGTCACCTGATCGGGCGTGTTTGGGACGGGCCATTTCGTTCGAGAGCACCCGTATCTGTTTTGCTAAGTTGTGACCACCCGGGTACCTTGTGCACGTTCGGGCAGCCCGTTTGCTGTTTTCTCCTTTGTGGCATCGTTCGGTCGTTCAGCTATCCCTTTCTGGTCAGGGGTAGGGGTTGGATTTTCGTGTGAAAGGTGGGTTGGTAATTGAGTTGTTTTGTTCGGGTGTGCCTGAAGAATGGCCTTGGGTCATTTTTAGGGTCGTCGAATTTCTTCTCTCCATCTCCACTCGGTAGCATATGAGCGGTAATGTTGGCCATGCTCGTCTTGGGAGGCATGTTTGAACAATCTCCCCTTTCCGCTCTATTTTCTCGGGTCGGGCCGTTTCATTCGAACGCGTTTCCTTGAGCACCATCAGTACACGGGTATGGTTTCTGGACTAGTCATGAGGTGAAGTCTGGTTATTAAGACTTCATCAGATGGCCATTCTCTGGACTTAAATTGTGTGACAACACTGTGGCTGAGTTTGAAATTGGAGATTGAACATACATTTGGTTTGATTGCAATAGACATTTTCATCAATAAATGTAAAGCAATGGCTAACAAATACTATAAATTAATAAATAAATAAGACATGGCAATAGGCAACAATACTTATAAAAATTGTTACATTGAGACGCAAAGAATAAGCAAATAATTTAACCCCTAACCCATTTAACCCCTAAACCATAAACCTCTAAACCCTTAACCCCTAATCCATTTAACCCCCTAAACCCCTAACCCATTTAACCCCCTAAACCCTAAACCTATAAACCCTTAACCCCTAACCCCTTAAACCCTAAACCATTAAACCCTTAACCCTAACCCCTTAAACCCTAATTCTTGACCCCTAACCCATCTAACCCCCTAAAACCTAACCCCGTTAGCCCCTAACTTCTAACTTCTAAAATCCTTAACTGCTAAATCCCCTAACCCCCTAAACCCTAACCCATTTAACCCCCTAAACCCTAAACCTATAACTAGTTAACCCCTAACCCATTAAACCCTAATTCCTAACCCCTAACCCATTTAACCCCCTAAACCATAAACCTCTAAACCCCTAACCCATTTAACCCCTAAACCCTAAACCTATAAACCCTTAACCACTAACCCTTAAACCCTTAACCCCCTAAACCATAAACCTTTAAACCCTTAACCCCTAACCCCTTAAATCCTATTTCCCAACCCTAACCCATTTAACCCCCATTTGCCGGTTTCTCCCTTATGCCTTCGTTCGGTCGTGCACACCGCGTTGCGCCGTGTGAGGGCGCTCGACCAAATTTGTCACACTCCTTGAGTACCTCTTGTGACTGCATGGGTGCCTTGTGCACGTTCATGCGACGTGTTTTCTTTTTGCTCCCTTGTGCCTATGTTCGATCGGGCGCGCCATATTGTGAGGGCGCCCACCCAAACGCATTCGGGTCGGGTCGGGTCGTTTCGTTTGAGGGAGGCCGTATCAAATTTTCAAAGTTGTGATCACACGGGTGCCTTTTGCACATTCTTGTGGCCCATTTTCCGTTTTATCGCTTGTGTCTTCGTTCGGTCATGCGTGTTGTGTCGTGTCGTGTGAGGGCGCCAGCCCAAACGCGTTCAGGTTGGGTCGTTTCGTTTGAGGGAGGCCTTATCAAATTTGCTACGTTGTGACTGCACGAGTGCCTTGTGCACGTCCATGTGGCCCATTTATCGTTTTCTCCCTTGTTCCTTCGTTCGGTCGGGTGCACCGTGTCGTTTCGTTTAAGGGCGCCCGCCCAAACCCGTTCGGGTCGGGTTGTTTCGGTTGAGTGCGCCCACCCAAACTCGTTCGGGTCTGGCCCCCTAAGCCCCCAATCCCTAATCCCTTAACTACTAACTCATTATTCGACCCCTAACCCATAAATGCACCTAAATCCCCTAACCCCTAACCCCCAATTCCTTAAGCCCTCCAAATTCGACGAATTAGCTTTGAAGAAGTAATTGTTTTCTGCAATATGGTTTGTAAGTTATTTAAATAGAAGTATCCTCTCTAGAGTTCCTTTTTAGATCCACATTTTCATTTACTAATTTTTGAACAAGGCGTATGACACTCTTCATGTCTATGGGATTTTTATCATGAAGCTCATTATCTGTACGAGTATTTGCTGCTTCAAGGGTTTCCTGACGGAGAAAATCGCAATACAGGGTTTAGGGCACGTTATTGTGTTATTGCTGCTTCAAGGGTTTTTTGAACAGACCCCAAACCGTTCATTTCCTTTCTAATTATCAGGTTCTTACTTTTGTCTAATTCACTATATACTCAGATCATGAATGTACTAAGAAGGTTGTTTGCGGATTATATTATTATTGTATCAATTACAATGTAATTATTTCTGTGTTGTTATATCTTTCTAGCCAAAAACCTCATCTTCAGAAATATTTTCTTGTCATTTTCAAAATTGACTGCTTCATTGAGCACAACATGCAGCTTATCTAATACTTTATTGAAGCTAAGAGCTCCATCTTTGGGGCAAGCTGCTTTTTGACTAACTCCACTGCTTTTGATCTCAATTTCGCCAATTGCTTCCTTCTCTCATATGGTACATGAGCCTTTGCCTTTCTCTTCCCTTCTAATTCCGTAATAGTGTCATAGTGATTCCAGCCAACTTCTTTGGAAAGCCTTCCTAGCAGACAATACTTGTGACTTGGCTGAAGCCTCAACACTTTCAGAGCATTTGGAATGACCATTCTCTCCTTCTGGTCATATGGTGGGGGAACCCCTTCAAAATCCCTTAGCCTAAAAAGTGCTGCAGCACCACGCTTGGTTTTGTGTGGAATATTCATTCCTCTAATTGTCCAATAGTCAAATCCTTCTCTTACTTTATTGTCATTTTCCCATACCTAACCAATGAGAGCACAAGAACACCTATTTCTATAAAAGCACCTATAACTTCTCTTACTTTATTGTCATTTGCCCATAACTAACCAATGAGAACACAAGAACACCTTTTTATATAAAAGCACCTATAATACTTTTGTGGGTTTCACTAATATCCTTTTAGTTACGGTGTGCACAGTAGCCTAGATCCTAAAGTGATTCCCGTACAATGATAATCCACTAGGTGTATTTGTTCTTAAAAAACTATGCATGGATAGATGTCCCATTTATGGCCAAGTTCCACCAAAATTGTTCCCCCTACCTACCTAGTAACTACATTACATTTATTTCATGACAAGACTACCCTACAACCCACCAAATTTCTATCATATCCTTGATGTCAACAACAATTTGTTGTTCAAGATATAGCTAAGTTGGAACAAACTTAGCTCTAGAGCTTAGGATATTTTTCCACCTCTAATTCTTATAAACCAATAGATATAAAATTTCTAAAGCATGTGGGAGCCCTTTAAGTATCACCTTTCCTATATTGACTCCGTCTTAAAAATCATGGAAAATGTCCATAGATGAGTTATCCTTACTAAACAAAAAATTTCATTGAAAATAATCATTCATACCATAACATTACTACTTCCCTTTTAACCACATAAAACTTATTTTTAAGTTACCATAATTCATCTTTAATATCACATAATTATATTAAAAAATCAACCAAAATCCCTAGTTTATGAAATAAAAATTCAACAATTTTATATAATTAATAATTTAAATAAATGTCTTAGATCTAACCTCATTAATAATTATTTATAATCAACAATACCACTTATTTACCCAAACCCCTTATTAACCCCAAGAAAAATCTCACACATTTTATTTAATGGAATTTGAGTGGCCTTAAAAAACACACGTATTTGATTTCAAAATATCATTTTTTTTTTTTAAAGTTCCCTTGTTCATTTCCCTCTTCAAAATGTCTAAAATTTTCAAATATCAAAAGTTTTAATTTCCCTCGTTCATTTCCCTCTGGTTTCATGGTTTGTCCAGGGAAAGAGGAAGGATGCGGCCATACTGTTGCTGGTTTTGAGAAAGGATGCAACCATACTATTGCAGGTTTGGAGGAAGGATGCAGCCATACTGTCACAGGTTTGGTGGAAGGATGCGGTAAGTTAAGTTTCTGTGTTTATCCAATGATAATGAAATGCCCTTTAGGTTTCTAAGAAGTTCTTGTTTGCATCCGCGTCAATAGTTGTTTGGTTTCTCTTTGTTTTAGTTTGCTGATAGGCCCATTTCTGAATCCTGAACTCATCAACCCTTTCTGTCAAACTGACAACCCTACATAAAAAACTGATAACCCTTTATGCCCATGCTGGTCTTCAATCAGAGGTACCAAGCTATGCACACCATCCTTATACCTGAGAGAAAAAACCCACGACCCATCACGCAAAACCCTGTCTATCACATGCACAGCCGTGGCACCATCTTCTGCAACCCCGTGAACATGATTCTCAGATCTAGTGCAGGATGAAGGTCGCGTGTTCAATTTCGCTGCCGGGCCAGCGAATCTGCCCGCAAATGCGTGTTACTTTGATGCCCAGTAGTCTCTTTGATGGCGATATGTACATAGGAGTTCAATTTCTAAGCAGAAGGAAACTAGCCATAACACTTAGCATTTTTGAAATTTCACGTCTCCAAAAACAAGGCCTGGGAGTCAATCCTATCACTCGAGAATCTAAATTCTCCAGTTTCAAAGGCCTTATAGCCATGTAATTCATAATTTCTAGCTTTGCATACTTGGAGCCTATCGCTCCAAGGTTCACATTTTCCAGTGACAAGGAATCGAGCCGTTGCTTTATTGCACCATAAAGATCATTTTCTAGCAATACATAGGATTTGTGCTCTCTCCTTTATTGCTTCAAGAAGATCATTTTTAGTGATACGTGAAATCATATCCTTCCTTTATCACTACAAAAAAGATTATTTACTAGTGATATATCGCTGTCAAAATTGGATTATCTAGCAATATGAGTCAGGCCTTATGCACGAAGATGTGGATTCTTCAGTGAAACAGAGGAGTTGAGATTCTTCCTTTATTGCTTGAAGATGCCAATTGCTCAGGGATACAGGGTTTATAATGATCGCAGACTTGAAGGTCGCTTAAGGAAACTCGTGTTAAAGTACAACAAGGGTTGTACCAGCGCTGAAGCTGTCACTTGACTGGTTTCAACTTTGTACCTTCTAAACTCAAACTGTGAGTGAGCCCTAGACTTCAATTTGGTGAGTCATGGCGCTATCATGTAGGACTTTGCTCCCACATCAAACTTGAGCTGGAAACCTTTTAAATGAATATTGAATGCCTGTGAATTGTCCATGGCCACATATACCCCCATATTCACATAGTTGGTAAGGTATACCTCTCTGCAAAAGGGGGAGGGGGGATTCATACTAGCTTCAATTCGCCAAATTGTCTCATGCCAAGTCTTTTAAAGATTGAATGATTACAAAAGCTTCCATATTAGACATGTAGTTTGGTCAATCACCTATAGGAGGATAATTTAAATTTTAAACCACATTTTGATATCTAGATTCCAAAGCTCAGGTATAAGCCTGAACTGTAGCAAGGGTTAATGCCAACGTTCATGGGGTACGTAGCCTGTGACATACAAGCTGCCATAATTTCCATTCTGTGAACTGTAAAACGAGCCAATTTTGGAATCATATCAGTCTTTAAATCCCAAGAATTTTGGTGTAACTACCAAACAATCTTGTAGTTATGTTACCAATAGGGATGCCCCTCTTTTGGAGTGTATGGAGCAGAATCAATTTGAGTTTTGTCCTTGAATTTTAAGGAGCCTAACTAGGCTCCTCATAGAACAAAATCAAAGGAATTGGCATTACTAAGGACTGTGCGTAGAATCCATATAATGACCCTATTAAGTGTTGTGGTTTATAATTTTTTTTTCATATTTCCTAATTTCCTAAATTTTTGTTGATGATATCAAAGGTTGAGAAATTTTAGAGTTATAAGGGTAAGGTCAACAATCTCATGAATGAAATATTATTAAGGGATTACCCTAGTGGGTTATAGCTAAGTCATGAATAGTCTAGTGCCCTAACAAACATGTTCCTCCCTCTACAAAATCTCTCTCTTACTAGTCTGAAAAGAATCTATGAGCATCTAGAATATAAATAGTAGTGTTACCTTTGGAGACCCTAAAATATTCCACTTATTTGAAATCCAATCAAAATATATTTGGTAGGAAGGCAATAATTCCATTGATTTGCAGAGAAGATCTTGTGAAATTTTCCCTATGCAAGCATCTCCTTATACCTTGGATCTGGCTCAACAATAGTTAGTTGCAAGAGAGATTGTAGTGTAGCTGACCTACGATTGGGTGGATATTGGAACACCCTCCTTTAGTTACCAGTTGTTCTCATACACTCAGATAAGTATAATGACTTATGCATATTTGAATTATGGATGATGACTATGCTTGTTATGTTAGTGGATGATTTATGATTTAACACTCATGAAAGGTTTGTTGAATTCACTACATATTCATGGTTTACAAGTTGTCGTATATATATTCACGACGATATTGAACTACTGTAAATGTGTGATTTTTAGCATATTCATGAATTGCAGGATCACTTACATGATCATAACTAATTGTTTGAAGTTCATTCAGCTGACCAAGTATCTTATAAGCTCTCAGTTATCTTATATGTTTATGAATTGGAAAGCGTACTGCTATAACCTTGAATGTAGGTTATCTTCTATGCTATGAAATTTATTTATATGTCATGTGTTAAATAAGCATTTGGTTAGAGTTGATGGTCACATAATCTATGAATGATGCGATGACTCTATGAGTTATGCACATATATGTATTGTTGTAATCGAGAAATGTAATAAAATATATCAACCTAAGATTCACTATTAGTACATGATTTGTAATCCTTATGAATGGTCACGCAAACTGATGTAGCCAAAAGCCACGTTTAACCACTATTTGCATATATAAGTGCATTTCTAGTTTGTCCAGGAAATTTCTTTACTATATTTAATGAAATTCTATTCAAATAAAGTTTTTAAATCTGCTTTAGCATGGTGACATCCACATTCCTAAAACCTTTCTACCTTTTCTCTTTAGAAGGAAGCATTAATTCATTATTAAAATCCATGTTTTCAACCCATTAAAAATAATATCCATCTTATGGAAATTCATATCCATATATTTAACCTTGGTTAAATACTCATTTTTCAACCATAATATATTCGGGCCCACGCTTAACATTTCATTACTTTTTAGAAATTCAACTTTGGTTAAAAACCCAAAGCACCAACATAATATTATATCCGGGTCCCACAACATTTACCAACTCACCTTTTTTTTGTTTAATCGATCTATCCGCTTCCTTCATCCAACGGCAGTCGCAAACCCAAAATGAAATGCTTCTAATCCAATGAATATCGCATTCCATCAAACATGATGTTTAAGGTTTTAAACCTATGTGAAATAGGTGGTATTGAGGCACCACGTGTCAGCCCACAACCACTATCGCGTTCACACAGGAAATTACCACTTACCAGGTTGCACCCATGCGAAAACCATTTGTTGTTTTGCAAAAACAGATTCTCCGCTCCTCTGCACCATCGTTTCTGCTTTCATTTGATTCGAGTATCTGAACGGAACTATGGTTCCACCCTGAAGAATTTCACAACAACTACGCCATACATCTTCACTGTTTTAACGATGCCAACATTTATACAGGGTTCCATAAATACATAGTTCCAGAATTTAGGAAATTCTACCAATTAAGAAAATGACTAAGTACATTTCCAAATTGTGTAAATTACTTACCAGTATTTGCGTAGATGCCTTGGTTTTAAGAAATCATTGTAATAAATCCCACATTTTATTTCATTTTCCATTTCCTTAAAGTTTCTGCAAGACATTTGGTGATTTGAGAATTTGGCAGTGCCAGGGACCAACAATCATGTGAGGAGGCTATATCACCATAGGGCCAGATCTCCCTTCTTTCACAGTAGAGTGGAATCCATGATTCGTGCATCAAATGGTGCCAAGGGCTGACACTTCACTATGGATCTCAGATCACAGCGAGGTCCGATTTTCTATTCGGAGTTGAGGATATTCACTATCCTTACATTTGAGGTCTTTTGGGGTACTTAAACTTGCATCAAGTTGAATCAATGTTGGATTGAATACACCATCGAGGTAAGGTTACATCCAGGATATAGGGATACATACTTGGATGGGGTTTCTTCCACCAATGTAGGCATATATGGGCATGGAGAACCATATTTCCTTGAAGCTTCATTAGATATGGTGATCTAAAATCCAAGGTAGCAAGGGTGCACACCTGTATCAAGTCCCGGATGGGCACCGAGTCATATCTCCCATGATTAAAAAAATGTATCCATAGACCCAAGGGCTCAGGGAGGTAAAATTTGAATGTAATGTTGATCACCGAGATGTGCCACAAAATAAATATAACATGGAAATGTTGCAAAACACGAAAGGGGAATTCCTAGTTGGACCCCATGTGCAAGTTAACATGGAAACGACCACAAGGATCTAACAATGCCCATATGGATGCCATGTTGGAAACCATGATGTCATGGACTCGATTTTGTTGACATGGCAGGGCCACATGGGTGATCCATGTCTGTCATCGCAATTTCCTAACCTAATTTGGAGTCTTGAAACATGATAAAAAATTAAAATAGTATTCATAATTACAATGGAAGCTACCAAATCTGAATTACTATTTGCATTCAATTACAGGTAAAGATCCAAGGCAAAACCACTTAGCCCAGATTTTGAACCTTAAATTTATGATATTATGGTATTTCGCTCGTTGCTCCCAAAGTTATTGTATTTACTTTGTCAACTGTAACAATGATCATGCAACTGGGTTTAAGCACTAGTAAAATTTAAGAAGCATATATTGCATTTGTCTGCAAAATACTAGGCACAGAGAAAACTAGAGATCCCATTTCTGTTTACAGGCCAAGGCAATCCATAGGAAGTGATGAAGCTACACACAATTCATTGAAGGAGAGTTGTGTTGAGCTGGGACAAATTAGTTTATGGAAGCTACATAATCTACTCAAAGAAAATGAAACAAAAACAAAGGATTATGAAAAGGTGATAAGTAAACAATTTGTTTCACAGAATTTGTCATCACCTGCACTGGAACAGAGGATGTTATCCTTGGATACACCACTGAAGATGCTTGTACATATTGAGGGCCATGATATATATCCTTGCTTGTACACATTATTTGGACCAGATTTTCTTCTTTGCTATGGGAAAGGATTACCTCATTTATTTTTTCATAGTTAAGTTCTAGTCACACCCAAGAATATATAGACTGCATCCATCCTAAGAAACTGTAATGAACCCCTGACACAAACACAAATTTTGAGGTAGTTTGTAACAAAAATTTGACACATGCATGGAATTCAAAGAGATAATATAGAGCATGATGTAGGTTCAAAGGTAACATACCCCTTGAGGCATAAATAAGACATGTATACAAACCTACACATGTTTATCCAGGATAAAATGAAAGGAACATACACACATATGCATAGTTTTAGAGGTAAGAATAAAATGTGCCTAGAAATTGAAGCGCACAATAAGACTAGTTCTTTTTATTTTCAAAAAGTCTCAAGAGTTGGAGTATTTTTCAATCTGTAGTTTTGACATGATGAATCCAATGTGTTCAACATATACACTAGTCATACAATTTTTTTTTTTAATGGATTGAAAGGCTATGTCAATTACAATACAATAGTGGAAATTTTATTGTGCACTTGTTTTACCAGATATAGTATACCCAACTATTATGGTTGTGATTGTGTGGCAGGTTTGTGAAGAGTTTGCATGTTTAAACTTTGAATGGAATGGTTTACATACGATTTTTACTAGGTTATATATCTACAGTGTGCAATGCACCAGGCCTCTGAAGAACCCAAGGGAAACCAAGTCCAAAAAAGCCAAGGACAATAGGATCGTATTAGGGATAGGGTCTTGTTTTCAAAGTAAAGAAAGCAAGGTATCAAAGTTAAGCAAGTCTAGTTATGTAATTCATAGAGGGAGGAAAACCTTGAAAGAGGATTTCATTTAAATCAACGATTCATTCTTCCTTCTTCTATTATCTACGCAATTATGTTTTGTGTCTTGATCATTTTATATTTTTAGGTTGATAAAGATGGTGATTTGAAAGAGCTTGAAGCACTCTTAAAAACATTATTAGGCCAAGATATTAGAGCTACTAACCGAAAAGAATTAAGTCCATCACCTTCAAATCCAAATGACAACATAAATGTTATAACCATAGTTACATCATCCGTAAAAAGAATCAACATCAAAAAATAGGAGGTCGAGGGTATATTTAATATATTTTTTTTAAATATTTTTATCAAAGCGTCGGAATACTGACGCTATAGACGTTGGAAAAGCGGCGGTTTTTTTTGTTTTGTTTTGTTTTTTGTTTTTATTTTTTTTTTTTTTATTTTTTTTTGTTTTTTTTTTTTGTTTTTTGTTTACCATTACGTCGGAAGAGCGACGTCTCGTAAACATCGGAAGTGCGACGCCTTACCTTTTCGTCGGTCTTGCGACGTTTGGCACGAAACATCGGAAATGTGACGATGCTAACATATTTGTCAGTCTTGCGACGTTTGGCACCACACGTCGGAAATGTGATGTTGTTTACATTTGTGTCAGTCTTGTGACGTTTGGCACAAAACTTCAGAAATGCGACGGTGCTAACATTTTCGTCGTTCTTGCGACGTTTGGCACATAACGTTGGAATTGCGACGTTTTTTTGAAAACCTTATAAGCGTCGGAAATGTGACAATTCGGTATTGTCGGAAGACCGAAAGTTGTGGCTTGTCGGAAGACCGACACTTAGAAAATGTCGGAATAGCGACGATTTGGATAACGTCAGAATAAGTGTCGCTCTTCCGACGCTTTATTGGAGTGTCAGAATTGCGACGTAATGGCTAACCACGTTTTTCCCTGCCTCAAAATGTCACTCTTGCGACACCTATGTGCAGGAATAGCGACGAATTAGCCATCAGAAATTAGGCCAAATGTGCTACAGGGATAATTTTAGGGGTGAATTTTAAGGAATTTTCAATTTTAATAGGGTGAATTTTTTACATAAAACCCATTTTCTATAAATAATTAATTATTAAGTAGTATCCCACCAAAAAAAAGGTGCATAACATGGAAAAATGAAATTCGCCCCGATTTTTTTCTTATGGTGCAAATTTCCATGGCATTCGCCTGGATTTACAGGATCCAAATGAGGAGTTACGGTGATTCACCCCAATTTTTTCAATGGTTAGGAGAGGTGGCTGGCCGCTGGACACAGATCTTCTTGCTTGCTGAGCAAGGCCGACCCTCTCTGGTCCGTTCGTTGTTAGGGCCTTCTCATAGTTGGTATATAGCAGAGATATACAGTTCGAAAAATATGGTATTGGTGTTCACTGTTGTGGGAGATAACACTTGCCACAGCGGACGCGCTCGACCTCAACCGCACGCCGCATGTACAAGCTCGCTCGACGCTCTCAGAGTCCAGACTCCAACGCTGATTAATAACACAGAGGCACCTCGCTTTTCGCCAGTTTGTTCAAGGGTATGCACCTTCATTCCCTTTCTTGGAGTGATTTGAGCTTGGATGTTGTTTAATCTGAAATCTATCTGACAGTTATCGAGGGGGTGATCGTGGTGGTGGAGGCAGAGGAGGTGGCTGATTCGGTGGTCAAGGGGGTGATCGCGGCAACAGAGGAGGTAGAGGCCGTGGTGGGAGAGGCGGTGGGATGAAGGGTGGAGCTAAAGTTGTGATTGAGCCGCACAGACACGAAGGGGTTTTCACCGCTAAGGCAAAGGAGGACACCCTTGTCACGAAGAATATGGCTGTAGGAGAAAGTGTTTACGGAGAGAAAAGGATCAACGTTCAGGTATTTTGTGCTGTGAGGTCTTCAGTTTCTATTTTCGAGCAGAAGTTCAAATATTCAATACACTAAAATTATTTTGAGTTGCATGAGAATAGAACTATGAGCGGATTCTTGGACGGTATCCCCGAGTTTTATATTTTTTTCCTACTTTGGATGGAAACAAAAAATAATAAAACTTTATCAGTTTGCTCTTATCATTTTTTAAATAAACTCTTGCATTTTTTTAATAATTTTTCAAATGATATTATTACAGCAGAGAAGGTGGTAGCAGATGAAAGCTCGCTTTTTTGATTTTGTTTAATTAATCATGTAATGCAATGCATATTTTTGTGCAGAATGAGGATGGTACAAAGACAGAGTATAGAGTGTGGAATCCTTTCCGATCAAAGTTGGCTGCAGCTATTCTAGGAGGGGTGGATAACATCTAGATTGTAAGTGGATTTAAGCCAATTTAATCACCTTGGTACTTAGAAAACATAGTAACTGCTTGTAACCGAACGTGCTTCTTCGTTTTGTAGAAACCTGGATCGCATGTCCTGTATCTGGGTGCTGCATCTGGTACTACTGTTTCACATGTATCCGACATTGTTGGTCCGGTAAAATTTTTGGCACAATCTTTTTTATTACTTTCTATTCATTTAGATGCCTTTGTTTGAAACGATATTTCTGTGATATTGTCACTTTTCTAGAGTTGTTGACTTGGAAGTTCATCATTGCAATAATTTTAGATGCTATATGTTTGATTAGATATTCGTGAATTTTAAAGCATGTGATGTCTGGAGTTTTGGATATGGGGTTGATTATTGGTTCCAATGGGGTAAATTAATTTGAGAGCCATTGTTGGTGTACTTAACCAGTTTATGTCGATTTGAATTATATGTGAACATAACGTTTTATACCATGGTCGCTTTTGTTGCATGATTATACAATCACTTTCAATGGATAATGCTGTGATGATTTTTGTTGTTCAATTATCTGTGTTGTGCGTATGTCGAAGTTTTTTTCTTGTAATATATCCCACCACTGTTTGATGCACCCTGTTCTGCTGGTTACTAGACTGGCATTGTGTATGCAGTTGAAATGTCGCACAGAAGTGGGCGAGATTTAGTCAACATGGCAAAGAAACGTACAAACGTGATACCTATTATTGAAGATGCCAGATACCCCGTTCGGTACAGGATGCTTGTTGGTATGGTTGATGTTATTTTTGCTGATGTTGCCCAGCCAGACCAGGTAAAATCTTTCAAATTCATTTTTTGTTTTTTTTATATTTTATTTCACTTTAGTTTTTATTTATATTCAAGTAGTATTCAAGCAAATGATGATATATACTCGGATTCCCCTTCAGGACTTAATGGATGATGCCATTCGAGCTTTTGATGCTTGAGGGTTTTAGCTCTTATGTTATGTGGGGTGTTGTTTCAGTTATACTGTTATATTCTATAGTATTATGTTTTGGGTAAGACTTGATTTTCTGTGCTACTCTCTTAAAAAGTGCTAGACTGCCTTTATTAATAGAACTGTGTTACTTTTTTATGGTGTAGTGCTATACTTAAGTTCTCTCCAAGTTTTTGGTTTATATATATATATATATATATATATATATATTATACAATGTTATGCATTGCATTATGATCAACAGGTGCTTTAACAAATTATGATATTGAGGACTGTGATTGAGTTTGTTGTGCATGGTTATTTTGTTCTTTCTTTTAACAAGAGATTTGCATTATTTTGTATTGTTGTGCAGTAGTAGCTTTTAGTTGTCCTTGCTGATATTCAGATGTGGATTAATAATTCTGATATGGATCTTGTCTTCAACATTGCAACATTACTATCTTGTGTATGGAAAAATGCTTATCAATGGATTAGATTTGTTATGTGGTTATTTGGTTGATTTTTAATAGCAATAGTATTCAAGCGAAGGATGAGGTATGCTCGGATTCCCCTTCAGGACATTATGGATGATGCCATTCGAGTTTCTGACGCTTGAGGTATTAGCTGATTATTTGTAGTAATTCTGATATGGATTGTAGTCTTCAACATTGCACCAGACTAGCTTGTGTATAGAAAAATGGTTCAACATTGCACCAGACTAGCATGTGTATAGAAAAAATGGTTATCAGTGGATTAGATAAACTTGTCATGTGGTTATTTGGTTGGTTTTTAATAGCAATAGTATTCATGCGAAGGATGAGATATACTCGGATTCCCCTTCAGGACATTATGGATGATGCCATTCGAGGTTCAGACGCATGAGGTTTTAGCTGATTATTTGTAGGTTGAATCTATTCTGTCTACTGCTTACATTGTACAATGTAATGTATGTTGAGAAACTGTTAAGATGGCTGTTCAGCCTTACTTTTGTGTGGCATGATGTTTTAAGTATGCCTTTCTCTTGTATAATTCAATTTTATTCTGTACTTTTTTTAGTTTTGCTGGGTTGACTTTACTGATGAGGACTAAATTACTTTTGCATGGTGCAGTGCTGTACTTTAATTCTCCTCCTTTATGATATTCGTGGTTATGTTTTAATCAAATGGTGATCTCTAGAGTAGGTTTTACCTGAGATGCATGTTTATGCTATTAATAGTTGCATGTACGACCTTTCATATGAAGGTGCCCTTCATCAAATTGCAATTTTTTTAGACTAATTTGATCTCTTTAGGCTTTAAAGGATGTATTGCTGGGTTCTGTTACTGAATGCTTAGCAACAGATGCTAGACCCTTATATTTTTCTTGTTTGATGTTTTTTTTGACTCTACTCTTGTTTGGTGGGATACAGGCACGCATTGTGGCATTAAATGGCCATTATTTTTTGAAAAATGGTGGCCATTTTGTATTATCTATCAAGGTACATATGTTAGACCTTTCTCATACTTCTGAAGCAAATATGGAAATCATGTTTCTGTTCCTCATTTTTTGATTTTCACTCTTTAATGCAGGCAAATTGCATTGACTCTACTGTGCCAGCGGAGGCAGTGTTTGCTCAGGAAGTTAAGAAGTTGCAAAAGGAGCAATTTAAGCCATTTGAGCAGGTGACATTAGAACCTTTTGAAAGAGATCATGCTTGTGTTGTAGGTGGCTACAGAATTCCCAAGAAACAGAAAGCAGCAGATGCAGCTGCGTGAAGGAGTTTCTGTGATCAATTAAAGAAATGAGCTCCTTGTCTCAGGAATGCAAAATGAAATCTTAGATCAAGTGATGCCTTCCCCTCTCTCTTCCTGAAATGAGCCCTGATGGACATTGGGAGGGGGGCAGTGACTGGGTTATATTATAAAAGTTTTGGACTGCTTTGCTTTGTATTTTTTTTGACATTTACATGAGAAAATTTTAATCTAAACTAAAAGTTGGTCTGAGAGTTATATGTTTGTGCAAAAACTTGATTCAACTACTTGGAGGTGTTAAGGTGGAAATACTTTTAATGCTCTAGTGTTTTTTGTGTTTTTATTAGCTAGCTCAGTTGTCTTACTCTTTGCCTATAACTTATTTGGTTATGCTTTGAAATCTTTTTATATCTGCATATAATCTTAGTTGGCTGTACCAAGATGGGTTTCCTTGCTTTGAAATCTTTTTGTATCTGCATATAATCTCAGTTGGCTGTACCGAGATGGGTTTCCTTAAGGCCTATAGTTTTTTACCTAGTAGGGATATGATCTGCATTTGTGTTTAGCTTGAGCAATTTTGATGTCAAAAGACTTGTGTTCTATGAAGCATGTGAAATTGTAGGCCAATTTTGTGCTGAACATAGTTTGAAAGTACATTCCATGTTTGAAATATCCCACGTTCTTCAACAATTAAGAAAAGTGAACATAGATAATAAATTACTTGAAGTGAAGTTCAGTCATATGAGGATATCTTTATAAGATGGTTATTATAGAATTATTGAGAGGAGCATTCAAATGAAGACATGCTCTTAAGATGGGAACTAGTCTTGCTGTTGTTGTCAGACATCATTAAAAACATATTTTCTGGGTTGTCAGACATCATAAAAATGATTAAACTATATGGAGGTATTAAGTAGGAAATGCTTTGAAAACCACCAGTTTTGGTGGCTTGGTTAATATTGATCTCCTGCCAGCTTTATTTGTGTCACTCCTTGTCTATTAGTTGTATTGGAGATTTTTTTATTTTATTTTTATTTTTATTTTTTAATTTTTAATTTTTTTTTTCTTTGTTTTTAATTTATTGAAATCTTTACTCAGTAAGGCATTCTTTGTGAGATCTCCCCTCCTGTTCCACTGTGTGATGTTTTGCACCATTGATTGGTGTTAGATGATAGAAATATTGTGTGATGTTGTACTGATCCCTCGCAAAAACCTACAGACTGTAGGGTGCCTACACCATGACACATGTTCATTAAATTTAGAGACTGGGTGGGTGTCTCCATCAAGCGGGATACCAACTCTCATTGCCTTTAATGCCCTCCATGCTGCATGTTCAGTTAGCAGTGCCATTAAATCCAGAGACATGCAAGTTCCTCCATTAGCTGGGATACCAGTTCTCATTGCCATTAATGCCCTCCATCATGCCGCTTGTTCTGAGCATGCAAGTGCCTCCATCAGGTGGCATATCAGGTCTCATTGTGCCATTAATGCCCCTCGATTCAAAGCACGATAATTCATTACGTTTTATAGGCCTCCATGACTTAGAGACAGTTGTACCATTAATGCCTGATTCTGAGCGCATGATAACCCCCCCTCAATGGTGGTGAGCTTAAGTTTGTGCTAGTCTGGTATTAGTCAGTTACAGATAAAGCTCTGTCTGCACCGAGAAACAACTAAATTTGTTGTTTAGTTGTTTGCATGTCGATACATTGCAGGGGATTTAGGGATCCAGGGCTGTGAATCTGCCATTCTTTCAAAGGAAACCTTGCTCTTTATAAATATACTCATCGAGTTTTTCTTAGTTTTTGGTAAATTTGGGTGCTCTGGTGTTTTCTACATTGTGAAATCTATTGATTGGTGCAATTAATGTGTAATGTTACTAATGTATGGTTGTTCCTTTATACTACATCCGGTCGTTGAGCATAACTTACAACACAAACATTTGTACTTCACTCATTTCACTAGTAGGTCTGAGAATGTTGGTGCAAATTTAGGACCCAGTTTTTAGTTTAGTAGGCCAAAAGGGTTGCACTTTACCATAGAACATGATTAGGTTTAAATAGTTTAGACAATAAAACTTGATTCAATAAATGATTATTTAGTTTAACATAGTTTGTTACTTCCAAGTTTAAACCGAAATATAGGAAACATCTCTTTGGCATGTCCCAAAATATAAATATGTAGCTACAACATGAATTCCTATGTTGATAGGAAAAGCTTAACGGTGGTATTGTTTGGAATGGATGTAAGGAAGAGCTCAACTAACTATATTCATTCTGCATATGTTGTGATGTCTCTTGCTATAAACTTGGTACAACATGAAATAGTTAAAAGTATCTGTATGTCTTTACCTTGTTGACTATCGTTAACATAAAATCTGTCACATCATTTTTTAAGGTATTACGTCCAGTAAAATGATAAATCTGATGGCGATTTGTAGACCCCAGTGACTCCAACAAAGAGTTTTTTGATCATTTCTAATACAAATGCAACCTCTACCATAGTTTGTCATTCTTCAGGTGATTCTCTTGTGCATCCCAATCCCAATGCCACGAGTTTATTCACACAGTTTTGAGTATCTCATATTGCTCTAGTGCGTCAATATTTTCATCCCTCAACAGGTTGCTATCCGTCACTTCCCCCATTTTTATCGGGAAAAAGCCATGGTCACCCTCTTAGGTAGGTTCCGTCCCCTCTACAAACGTCACCCTTTGTTGACACAGTTTTGCCAAATCCATATTCTGTATTCAGGCCAACTAGTCATCAAATTTTGATTGAGGCAACTTAGCAATACTTATATAATCTGTTTTGCTCAATTTTGTGAAGTTCCAAACCTGGGGCAACATAGCCAATGGATCCTTTTAGATAAAGTGTGGAAGTGATTGAGTCCATCGAGTCTTGACAGACAAGTTAATTGTGCAATGCCAAAATCAGATAAATGTGTTGTCATATTGCTATCGAAAATGATATTGCTGGGCTTTATATCAGAATGCACCACTTGAACAAAACTTTTTCGATATTGCTGGGATTTATATCATAATGCACCACTTGAACAAAACAATAGTGATGAAGATATTTTGTGATATGTGCTGTCTATGCATATCTATACTCTGGCTTAAGTTCAATGCATACACATCTATCTTAGCACTCTACTCTCCAGCGGGATACAATTGATTTTCCAAGCTTCCATTTGACATTAGTTGGAGGACCAAAGCTTTGAAGTGAGGGGTTGAGAAACTTGTAACTCTAATAATATTTTGGTGCCTAATTCTCCTAACCACATTGCATTCTGTTTTGAAAATCTTGTAAGTTTCTTCATTTTTCAACTTGAGAACCTTGACCGTGACATCTGTGCCATTGTGTAAATTCCTTTATAGACTGATCCAAAACTCCCAACTCTTTATCAAGTTTGCCTCGTTGAATCCTTGAGTTTCTTTTACAAGATCTTCATATAAAATCACTGGTGGTCCAAATTGTAGTGAGAAATCTCTTAGGAAACTTAAAATTTAGTCAGGTAATCAGACTCCAGAAGAATCCAGAGAGTAAACAACATATAAAAAGGTGCTGCCACCTTCAATTGGTACAATCACATTTTAGAACTGATTGATTTCTTTCTTTCAAAGTACTAGTAGGGGGACACAGAGGCAAAGCATATTTGCTGTCCACAAAGGCCAGGATTCCCCATAAATGAATTGAAAGTAACATTCACAAAAATCCTTAGATTGGGCATTTTCCCCTAAAATTCTTGAAAGAAAGGCTCAGAGAGTGAAGCATTTAAAATCACAAAAATCCCTTCTTTGGGGATCCTTAAATTGTTGAAAGAAAGGCTCAGAGGGTGAAGCATGTCTAAGTTTTTGAGATCTATCCTACAATTTTTTGAATTCACCCAACGAATATGAAAATTGGACCTTGAAATGTATTATGAGAGAGATTGAGTTTAACTAGTCTCGTGTGGCTTCCGAGTGCATATGGCATGATACCAATCAACTGGTTGAAAGTAAGTACTATCAATAGTTTGAATGACATGTCTCTTATCTAGAGTGACATGTCTCTTGCTCAAGAGACGTTCTCCATTAAAAAACTCTCATTCACAAAATGTGATCTTTCAACATGAAAAATGAATGATCTCTCACAAAAATGGCATAAATGGATTTTCACACATATGTGGCATAATTGGTCTTCTTGAATACGCTGATCAGATTCAAGTCATACTCATCATCAGTGAGATCGTCTCGAAATCCTGATTTTAATGGTTGTAAACACAACCACTTTCTATGAAATTCTGATACTAATGGCTGTGAACACAACCATTGTCTCGAAATTCTGATGCTAATGGCTGTAAACACAACCACTTTCTATGAAATTATGATACTAATGGCTGTAAACACAACCACTTTCTATGAAATTATGATACTAATGGCTGTAAACACAACCACTTTCTATAAAAGTGTCAACATGGCCCATTTTCATCACTGCATCATCTCGACTTTTGTGCAAGACTGAATTCACCCAACGACTATGAAATTGGACCTTGAAATGTATTATGAGAGAGATTGAGTTTAACTAGTCCCGTGTGACTTCCGAGTGCATATGGCATGATACCAATCAACTGGTTGAAAGTAATATCAATAGTTTGAATGAAATGTCTCTCTAAAGAGTGATATGATGTCTCTCTCTAAACCCTTATCTAGAGTGACATGTCTCTTGCTCTCTTTTGCTCAAGAGACGTTCTCCAATAAAAAAACTCTCATTCACAAAATGTTCTCTTTCAAGTTGAAAAATGAATGATCTCTCACAAAAGTGGCATAAATGGATTTTCACACATAAGTGGCATAAATTGTGTTCTTGAATCTGCTGATGAGATTCAAGTCATACACATCATCATCACGATCGTCTCGAAATTCAGATTCAAGTCATATTCATCATCATCATCACGATTGTCTCGAAATTTTGATACTAATGGCTGTAAACACAATCACTTTTTGTCAAAGTGTCAACATGGCCCACTTTCATCACTGCATCATCTCGACTTTTGTGCAACGACTAAAATGATGAATTTCCTGCAAAGGTTCAATTCTCAATGTCCTATTGCAACATACAAGAATTTCCTACAAAGGTTCAAATCTCATTGTCCTATTGCAACATACAAATATCACGAACACTTGGAACATACATCCATCCTTTTGTCAAAACAAAAATAGTCAAAGAAAAGCATCAATATGCCTCCAAATATGGCGATAGCTTGAAAATTGGTTGGTCAAATGAAAAAACTGGCTACGCGTTCCTTGCGAAAAATCATGAAATTTGAATATAAGGTTGAGTATGTTTTGAAATTGTTAAATATGGGCCTCTAGGGAATCTAGAGGATTCTTTGCGGATTTTTGCCTCAAGGTTCCATTGCTCAACGTTTTGCCTATGGAATATTCATTGCTCAAATCAAATAACTGTCTACGCTATCAAATTCTTGGCAAAAATTCGGTTCACATGAGTATAAACTTACATATTTCTGACCATGAAACCCTGGGCATAGGCTCATGGGAATATTTTATGCAACCAGCTCACAAAACAATAGAAATAACATATCAACAACTTAGAAAATATCCTCTTAACAATATAGTAAAATAATTTTCTTATTATAGATTTTTCTTGGAAAAGAATTATTGAGAGTTGGGTGCAAATGCACAATGTTGTGTAGCATTAGTGTGATAAATATGGGATAGTGAAAAGCATAGTTTTGAAGATTAGTCTAAGTTGACTCATACCTAATCAACTCAGTCAAGTTGATTGTTGGTTGAACGGCTAATTGTTGGTTCAATGGACAGAAGGTCTTGCAGGCACAAATACCAAAGGGAAATATGGAGCCCATCATGGGGTACTCTTTGTAATTCTCCACCACTGCTACCTTCCATGCTTCCTCAAACTCCTCTCCAACCTCAATATTAGTGCTAGTAGTAGCATGAGCAACAACACTACGCTTAGCAGAACTAGAAGAACGCGTTTTCCAAACTACACGAGAACTAGTTCCCTCATAAGTCACCATGTGCCATGCTTGGTCTCGGTGTTTCTCTTCCTTCTACTCCTGGTTCAACTACCATATCTTCATTGGAACCAACACCCCGAACTCCACTACACAACGATTCACCATTTTGTAGTAGTGATTCGCTATTTGTACTAGTGATTCGCCATGATTTTACAAGATAATATAATCTCGTGAGAGTTTCGCCAAAAAATTATATATACATATTATATTATTAATAAAATCGCCTTCCATTTTTCCTATGTATCATGGGGATTCGCCTATTTATTATATATATAAATTTAGGGGGGTTCTTAAAATTATCCCTGATGTGCTAGTGTGCACCATTCAAGTGAGTTTGTTTCATTCTACATTTTTTATGTTTTTAACACATTCCATTTATTAATAGATGTCAAGTTTTACTATATATTTGTGTTTTTGTTATAAAATTGAATTGAATTTCATTTCCTTCATAAATTTAGATTAGTAACGTTGGTCATCATTCATAAGTAAAGTTTTGGAAGTTGCATCTAGATCTAAACCTAAAGAACAAAAAGAAAGATGCTAAGAAGAAAAATATCATGCCACTGATTCGAGCAACTAAGTGGAAAGAAACTTGGATGTGGATTAGAAGAATGTCTATACATCAATGCAGAAGGGGATGAATATGAGTAACCTTCAACAACACGAAGAGAAGGAAATGAAAAATTTCTTCCACATAATATATATGTCAGGAAGACCAAAATTAATCCTCTATTCGACTCCTAATCACAGGAAAATATCATAGCAGTAGATCTATCAAGGAATTGGTACTAGAGAATTGTGAGGATTCTAGCCCATATGCATTGGGACTGGTCGACAAGGAGGCTGAGATAAAGATAACCAAACAATGTAGAATCAAATTTGCGATCAATTTTGAATTTATTGACGATGTAAAACTAGATGTAGTTTCGCTAGATGTAAGTGGTGTTGTGTTTTGGAGTCCCTATATGTACATGTGGGATGTGATATTCATGTAGGGAGCCAACCAATACTGCCTCATTAATGATGGTAAATCCTTCATCAGCAACATGCATAAGGTAAAGTCAAAGAGGTCACTAGTAAGTGCCAACTAGGCCAAAAAGTTGATCAAACCTAGCCAAAAACATGTTTTGTAGTTTCTATGAGAAAATATGTCTATAGAAGAGTCCATGCAAGCTAAGTCATCCCTCGAGGGGTGTATTAAGGAAAAATAACAAGAAATGGAAGAGTTTTTTCAAGTGTATAAGGTTGTGATCATGGAACCTAAGGGGCTAACACCCAAGAGGTAAGTGAAGGATGATATTCAATTTTTGTTGGATTCTATATTTCCAAACAATGGGTTGTATATATAGTCTGTTATAGAGACAAATGAGGTGAAGAAGCATTTGCAAAAACTATTGGAACAAGGTGTCATTCAACCAAGTATCTCACCTTGTGGGTTTCCCATGATCATTGTGCCAATGAAGGACGAGACTTGGAAGATTTGTTTTGATTATAGAGCATTAAACATAATTACGCTCAAGAATTGATACCCCCTACCTATGATGGATGATCTATTGGATTAGTTGTAGCAAGCCAAATACTTCACCAAGATTGAATTAAAAGGTTGGATATCATAGGTTTGAGTCAAAGAAGAAGATACCTAGAAAAACACCTTCAAATCCATGTATTGTTTGTATGAATGGTTAGTCTTGTTGTTTGGCCTATGCAATGAACCAACTATGTCTACGAGGTTAATGAATGATATATTGCACTATTTTACATATTTATTTGTTATTTTTTATTTGGATGATATATTGGTATACAATGTTACCTAGGTAGAGAACATATCACATTTGATGCAGGTTCCAGAGACATTAAAGAAGCACCAACTACTGGAAAATCTCAAGAAGTGCGAGTTTTCACAGTATTCTTTGGTGTATCTGGGATATGTGATTGGTGGGGAAGAGCTAAAGATCAATCTTGCCAATGCCATCATGAAGTGTTTAGTGCCTACTATTTTTTACGAGGTCAAGAGTTTTGTTAGGGAAACACAATACCTAAGGAAATTAATAGCATTGATTTCAATAGTATCATTTCCACTCCATGCTGTAACAACAAGTGGTGAGAGTTTGCAATGGGGAAAGGGTCAATAGAGGGCCTTTGGGGAGTTACAAAATAAGATTAGTCAAGCATAAATTATAGCATCATCGAACTTGAAAAATCCCTTCAAAGTGGAGACATATTCCAGTGGGTATGATATGGGAGCATTATTGATGTAAGGAGAAAAGGTTGTATGTTATCATTTTGAGGCAATTCATGGTACAATTCTCAACTACCCTATAGAGATTCATGCCCTGCTGCAAGTTGTGAATAAGTGAAAATACAATCTTATGGGAAAGGAAACATTAATCCACATAGATCACTAGCCACTATAGTACCTATAGGCCTAAAGTAAGCTCCAACAAACCATGCAGTACAAGTGGATGGGGTTTTTACAACAATTTCATTTAGAGATCAAGTACAAGAAGGGAAACACAAACAAGTTTTCTAGCATGCTTTTATGGCCACCCAAATCCAAGATCACAACTTTGGGAACTCTTATGTACATGGAACCATTCACCCATGATGCATACAAAGAGGCATATTCAAAACATGAAGACTTCAAGGAGGTGTTTTAGAAGTTGTAGAGCCAAAGTGGTGTGCATGTTGGTGATATCACAATTGACTACAATATCTAGGATGGGTAACTCTATAGGTTGGATAAGTTATGTGTTCTAAATGGTGAGCAACTATATTTAATTAGAGAGGCTCACACCTCCATGGTTGTAGTACACTTTGTTGTAGGGAAGATAATGGCCAACTTGAAAAGGTATGTGTATTTCCCCACAATGTAAGAAGAGGTATCTAGGTTCATAAGAGGAAGCATGATTTTTTGTACCGACAAGCCTATTAATAAGAAATAGAATCTATGTCATCATTGGGAAAGCATTTATAGAGACTTTGTAGGAGGTTTACCAACAACCAAGAAGGGACATAACTACATATTCGCAGTAGTTGATAGGTTCAACAAGATGTATGTTATAATTCCATGTAAAAAGACCATTAGTGGGAAAGAAGCGATAAAATTGTTCTTTGGACAAGTTTGGGTGTTCTTTTGGATACCAAGGAGCATTGTTTCAAACATGGACACAATATTTCTCAGTGCATTTTGGACTACATTGTGGGAGAATAAGGACACCAAGTTGAAGAGGTCTAAAACATTCCATCCATCGATAAATGAAGTAGTAAACAAGACTTGGTGAAAATTTTGAGGGGATATAATTAGAAGCATAAAAATACTTGGAATGAAATTTGGTATATATACAACACTCTTATAACAAAGTAGTCCACACTTTTATTGGTAAGTCCCCATTTGAAACTTGTTTTGGATATTTGTCACCTTCACCTTTGGATATTGTGTATGGACAACAAGGAGGAGTGAGGGAGGATCTTATACGGGATGCCTTAAGGGAAAAAATATTTGTTGAGAAGATCAATAAAATCCATCTAAAGGTACAAGAGGCACTGCCGAAGTTACAATAAAAATAAAAGGTCGGGCATGATCAATACAAAACAAAGAAGTCCTTCAATGTGGGAGATAGATTATGATTGCAGTTGAACAAAGAGAGGATACATGGTCTTGGTAATAAGATCAAGTTTATACGATAAAAGGTGGGAGATAATTCCTATAGACTCAATATACCCCCTTTCATAGCATTTAGTGAGTGTTGAATGGAGAGATAATTTGAAGCTCTGTGAGCCTTCTATGTTGGATCACGAAGAGGAACAAGTCTTACCTTTTGTAGAGTATTTGGAACCAGATGCTCAGGTAGTTTTAAAAAAAGATATAATTTTGTAAAATAGGTCCAAAAGCACAAGACAGGGGTAACATGACCTTTGGAATATTGGGTTGAAAGGATAACTTCTAGGCAAGGCTAAGTGGTACACCTAAGAGAAGGTGGAGGGAAAATTTCCTCACCTCATTTGGTGGAGGCTTTTGGGGAGTAAAATCCGCCCAAAGCGAGGAGGTATGATCCAAATTGGATCATTATATTATTTTGCATCCATCTTGATGCTTTCAAAGTGGAAAAAGAGGAGGAATGATCTCACACAACCATTTTTACTTGATGGTCCCAGTTTGGTAAATTAGGGTTTGAAACCTTACAAAAGAAGTTTGAGGCATCAAATGGATTTTTTTGGGGGTAAAAATTTGCCACTATGACATCCCATAGCGTTATTCTATACAAATATACATTTCCAATGACACATGAATCACCTAAATAGGATTTTATATAAAAAAGGTCATGCCACATAAAAGTTGAAATTCTTGTTTTGAACGTCATGATTCGAGAGGATCTAAGACTTTTGTGATCCATAACTTGGATAAATCCCTTTCGGATTAATCACATTATTCTAAATTGGTTGACGTTTGAACCATCTAACGTGGTTCATCCTCAGGACAAGGTGAAAACATCTTAATCGAAACTCAGAATAAATAGTAAGGATGCATCAAAACCCAGATATAGCCATTAAAAACTAGTTGTTATTTAGTTAGTTAGTTAATAATTTTGTTAATTAGTTATTAGAAATTATATTAATAATCAATAAAAAGCTGAGGGTGATTATAATAAATATTTTAATTATTAACAATAATTTAATAAATATCCATATTTTAATTATTTTAAATAGAAAGGGGTTTGAAAATATTTTAAAAATATAAGAACATAGAATTATAAATAAATAATATAATATAATATCATATAATATAATATAAATAAAGGGTAAAGCCAAGACCAAGAAATTAAGAACTAAGAACAAGAAAATAAAAAGAAAGATAGGGGAGATAAGAGAAAGGACGGAGAAAAAATATCAAAGGAGAACACAGAAAAAAATATAAGGGAAAAAGGGAGAAAAATAAAACTAATAAAACTTAAAGGACAAAACAAGGGAAAAAATAAAAATAAATAAATCACAACAAGAGAGCTGGGGTCCAGCTCTTTCTCAATTTCCAGCCATCATTCCTATTGAGATTCTTTGCATGCCTTTCAATCTCAATAGCCTCCCAGAGCTTCCTATGGTGGAAGTGGTAAACCTTAACGATGACCTTGGAGTCCTTAATGCAAACATTGTGACATGATTTTTCCGCATGATCAACAAGAGCTGATGTGCGGGACCGATTGTGTCTAGTGTCTGCAACATGATCTGGGATTTGCTGCCTAATGGATCTCCTCGTTTCTCCAATATAGGGAATACCATAGGAAAAGGGAATCATGTAGACACCTTTCAATTCCTTAGGGTTAACAGGGTCCTTTACAGATCTGAGAGAGTTCCTAATGGTACATAGGGGTTTGAAAGACGAGAAGACATTATTCCTCCTAAGGACATGGGATATTTTTTCAGTTGTCCCTTGGATAAATGAGAGATGAACCTTGGAAATGGGGTCCACCAGTGAAGATTTTTCCTTTAACCCTTTATTTTCTTTTTGAAAGGATTATAAGGCCTTGCGCCCTACTATATCCATTCCTTTCAAAGAGCTCAAGGAGATAGGACTTCTACGACTCCAGGTGGCTATTATCAGAGATTCTAAGAGCATGTGTAGCAAGAGTGCAAATGATGCTGAATTTCTGAGCAGGAAAATGATGGGAACTAGCATGGAGATACTATTCTGTGTGAGTTTTCTTGCGGAACACTTGGTGGGAGATAGAACCATCATAATTCCTAGAAAGAAGGATGTCTAAGAAGGGGAGGCATCCATCTACTTCAACTTCCATTGTGAATTTAATGGAATCTGACTGGGAGTTTAGGTGGCTCAGAAACAAATCCAATTTCTCCCTACCAGGAGGCCAAATGAGACAAGTATCATTCATAAACCTATTCCACTTTTTAGGGTGAAATTGAGTAGAGGCCAAAGCCTTTGACTCAAAATATTCCATAAATAAGTTCGCAACAATAGGAGAGAGAGGGGAGCCCACTAGTAGGCTATAAATTGTGTTATAACTAGACCCCCAGGAGGAAAAGGTGTTCCACTCTATTCGAGTGCATTTTGTTCCATAGATGATAAAAGTAGCCAAGAGTTTGGGTTTTCTCCCAAAAGGGTTTCCCATGTGATATTTTGTTTTCTTATGGTTGTAAGCGATTTTTTTTTGTGTTTGTTCTCTATTCTTTGCATTTTCTATATTGCATCAATAATTAATTAATCCCAAAATATAAGGATAATTAACCTTCATAGTGTAGATTTAGATTTTAAATATAACTTTATTAGATCTATTGTGAAGAGCTATCGAGTGGAATATCCACAACATTTTATGTATCAATTGAGGTGAAAAATGGAATGGGGTACCTTTTTTTTTCATAAGATCAAATGATAATGTAAAAAAGAATTAGGACTACCTAATTATAAAATTAGGAAAGAGACTTTCAGTTTGGTGTGATCATTAACTATCCAAGGTGATGGGTCCCATCAATAGTTATATTTTGAGGCCCATTGTGCTATACTTCGACCCTTAAACTCTTTTTTTCTCACATTAATCTACATTTTTAGCCATAATGTGCTTAATAGGGAGATTAAAGGGTGCTTTTCATATTTCATGGCCTAATTTGATTAATATGTAGGAAAAATAAGCCTTTTTGGATATATTTAGTATGTAGGGGCTCGTTGGAGGCATCTAGAGAGAATCTAAGAGGCTTGTCCACTACATTAACTCTCCAACTCGACTTGAGACCAAATATTCCTCACCAACAACTCGAAGTCCACTGGAAACTGAGGAACTCAAGTGCATGTGAAGATCCAATGGAACCAGATCCACAAATTTCAATATTTTGGAGTGAAGCAGTCCTCCTCCCAAGGGATCTTCCCCTTAACCACTTTTTATGTAAATAAAAAATCATAAGGGCTCACTAGGATTCAATTTTTTTTTGGAGATAGGAATATATATTGAGAGACAAGAACTTGACACTGTTATTTTCATATTTGATATGATGTAGGTGACTCTTATTTTTTGTTAATGGAAAGCTTAGTGTTGGCCTACATCTAAGTTAACTTTGGAGGTTTGAAACCCTTTGGTTTGGGCCGAATCTCAGGGGATTTAATCCCTCTCCTACATTCTTTTATTGTTCTTGTTCAAGTCATTTTACCTTTTTCCTTGCACAAGTAGGAATTATATGGTATAAATTGTAGTTGCAGGTTTGGTGACCACCTCTCTTGTGGGAAGTGTGGTTGAAGATTCTACAACAACAAGCCAAAAATATGCGTTTATGATTTGCTGGAAATTTCTAAGTTTTGGTTTGAAATTATTTTTCATGCTTGGATTTTGTAAATTAGAAGTTAGTAGCATTTATTTGGAAATTAGATTATATGCATGTTGTAGGATAGAGTAGATCTTGAAGAAATAAAATTCAACTCATCTTTTCCACCTTGATCTAACTCGCTGCAATATTGTTTAGTAGATGCATGTTATGATTATTGGTCTGTAGGGGCTACCAAGTGATTTTCAGGGGTTTTCCCATTCATCCAAACCCACTTAGACATTTCCACCCTCCTCCTGGAAATCTCACATTGCTCTCAATCTATGCCACCAATATCATCCTTTCAGGGCCAATGAAGGACACCATGGGCATGAACCTTTGTGCAAGATAGGCCTCTGAGGGGTGCTAGGCTTGGAAAAAGGCCTCACTCATCCTTCATTCATCTTCATTTACCTTCCTCCACCTTTAGGACACCATCCTTTCCCTCAGAAAGCTCTTAGATCCACTCTTGTAGCAAAACACGGTAGTCCTATAGCAAAACAATGCAGTCCTGTAGCAAAATAGGGCTTCCTGTAGCACCTTGTAATAGTCCTATAACACTTCCTAAATTCGGCCAAATTTTCCCTAGCACCTTAACTCTTGAATTTTGAAGTTGAATAATGGCCCCCAACCTTTTATTTCATGATTAGGGAGACTCCAAAACCACTCCAACCCTATCCTTCCTCCAACCTTCCTATTAGACTTAGTTTTTTTGAATTCCATAGCTGTGTTGTAGATTGAATTCCTCTTTCTCAAGCAAGTTTCAATTAGATTAATGATTCATGCAAGTAGACCATTGATTTGATTAAGTGTGCAAATAGAGTAGCATAGTTTATTTATGCATCTATTATAGTCCATTCCTTTCATGCAATTACAATTAGTCTCTACATTTAATGAATAATATTTTCATTTCTGCAGTTAGAATAATCTTCATTCCCTTGCAATCATGATATTATTTTATAGAACATTTCTTTGTAGTTAGCTCAATGAGTAGTATTTGTATGCCTTGAGATGATCTAATGATTGAGGGTGGAAAGAGTGGAACTTAACCTACTGTGCATATAGCACTGTCACCTCTAAGTTTGTATGAGCTCCAAGTTGATAATTTAAGTTGAGAAGCCTTGGGAGTTGCAACATCCTTGATGCAATACCTGGTCCCATCACAAGGTAGAAGCCTCATATTAGTGAGGGTTGTGATTAAAACAACACATATGTATTTGATGACACTAGTGTTTATTCCAAAGGGAGTATTATATAAGTTTAGGTGTTATGGATTTTTATGGTCATGGAGTAAAGAAAAAAGGGGTATTTTGTTAGTCAAGTAGTAAAGTTTTGTAGCTCCAAAGGAGATGAGAGGGTGGGGATTGAAAATAATTCATCATTTTGAAAACATGCCAACAAAAAAAAGTGTTTGGAGGTTAATATCAATTAAATATTTGCGGTGTTAGGTGAATACTTGGAAATATACTGAGCCATTTAAAATTGAGGGTTGACCCAAAACTCCAAAAAAGACCTATAATAATGCCTCAATCATTTGTAAGGTGGTATTATTAGCTTATCCTTTGATGGGAATATGAATTATCTATAAGGTAGGGAATGGGAATGAAGCTAGGCTTGGTGAGCACCCATGGATCAGATATGGTGGAATTTTCCAAAGAATATTCTCCTCATGCTAGGGGGAAGGGATAATTTATTCTTTCTTGGGTGGTGGATGTAGATATTACAAAATGGAAAGAAACAATTGTGACCAACCTCAAATATGAAGAGGATTTGGTATGATTATTATATTTAACTAACACAAGGACTAGTCATGTAAGGATGGGGGAACTATATGATTAGTTGATATGGTAAAAAAAACTAGATAGAGGTTTATTCATTCCAAAGAATGGATCCAAATTCATATGTGAAGGATAATGCATATAAAGCCTAGTTTAGTGGTGGAAGAATATGTGGAAGTTCAAGTGCCCCTTAAAATTGCGCATCTTTACGTGGTTCACCCTAAAAAAAAGGTTTAATCATGGGATAATCAATGAAAAAGGAATTTCTATGGTCTTGATAAATGCTCATTGTGCAAGGATAATTAACAATCTATTTGGTAGGTATGTTCCTAGTTTGTGGAAGTTTGGCAAGAAGTTGAAATTATAACTAGCTACATGAATGTATGGAGAGGAAAATATTAAATCTTGATGTGGGAATTTAGCAGTTAAGAAAGCAAGAGATCTTCCATGAAATATAGATTAAGGGATATTTCTTGCAAGAGATGTAAGTACGTTTGAAGACAAATTCATCTTACTGATGTAATATGCCACTAAAACATGAGAATTCTTGATTGTTTCAAACAACTTAAATCTAGGAAACCTCCATGATAGATCTTGGTGGAAAACATTAATAGGCATGGTGCATGGTTTATTTTGATGGTGCAACTTAAGAGGAACCACATATTTGTGGAGTAGTAGATAAGATATTTTTTAGACACTCATATACTAAAATTAAAAGTAGACATAAGTGGGGAAACATATAGCTTTGTAAATCTTATGGCCCTAGCATTAACATTAATTCTAGCAACAAAAAAGGTGCTCACAAAATCAAGTTTTTTGTAGATTCTCAAGCAATGATAAAATGCGTGTTGAGGGAAAATGATTTGTGTAATTTTATGTCAAGACCAATTTCTTAAGATCTCCATGTTATTAAATTTGTCTTTGAAGTTGTTTCTTTTCAACATGTTTTTAATGAAACAAATGTTTTGGTTGATGGACTATCTAAAATTGGTTTGTTGCTAGATACATGATAATGGTTTATTTGTGAGGAGGAAGGGGTCAAGTTGTTGAAAATTAACATCATTCCTTTCATTACTATATTAAATGATGATGCTAAGAAGCATAAATATTTGGAGGATGATTTAGTTATCAATTTTCCATGTATAAAAGTGTTCATAGAACCTATACTTTCAAACTTTGAGCATGTATGAAGAGTTCACGTTTTTGATAAACCAATTTGGACATAAATAAACATGATATGAGGATGAACATCTATGAGTACATGTAAGAATAAAGTATTTGTTGGCTATGATTATTTTATGATAGCTACGAGTATGTATAGGAGGAAAATAAATATAATTTATTTTGAGATATGGTTCCTTTAGGAGGAACGTTGAAATGAAATTTAACATCTACATAATGTAATTTCATTTTTTATATTTAATGAAATTGTGATTTTTTTCCATGAGAACAAAAGAAAAAAAACTATGAACTTCCTTAGGTACTATGTTTCCGCATTGAAACTCCTAACCTCAGAAACATTGGTAGGCATTAGCCAGTTCATGATGGCCTCCATATTGGTAAGATATATCTTCAACTCTCTTCCACCTATCACATATCCCAAATGCAACAAAGATTGTTGTGAAAACCCACATTTTTTGATATTTTGTAGTAGTTGGTGCATTTTAATGTATTTAGCACCTGCATTAAATGTGATATTTGTTCCTCCTAGGTAGCATTGTATACCAGTATATCATCCAAATAAAAAACAACAAATGAATCTATAAAATGGTGTAGTATATCTTCGATTAATCTCATGAACATAACTGATGCATTACATAGGCCAAATGACATAACTAACTACTCATACAAACTTTTTCTAGCTTTGAAGGTAGTCTTCCGAGTATCTTATTCTCTGACTCAAAATTGTTGATACCCTGACTTAAGTCTAGCTTCGTTAAGTATTTTTCTTACTGCAACTGGTCCAACAAATCATTTTTCCTAGAAAAGGGGTACCTATTATTGAGCATAATTTTGTTTAATGCTCTATAACCAATACGTATAATCCAAGTCCCATTCTTCATTGGAATAATAGTGATGGGTGACCGACATTGTGAGGTACTTGGTAAAATGACACTCTATTCTAGTAGTTGTTACAACTCCTACTTCACCACATTTGTTTTTATAATAGGTTGTCTATACAACCCAATGTTTGGCAACAAAGAGTCTGGTAATTGTTGGATCCAATGCCCTACTTACGTCTTGAGTGGTATTCGTTTATGATCTTGGTACACACCCATGTATGTATTTATAAACTCTTATAGTTGTTGTTTTTGTTCCTTATTACACCCTTCGAAGGATGAATTTTCTCTCACAAACTCTTTTGCAGACTAATTTTCTCTTAAAAATAGTAAAAATTACTTCTTTCCCAAAATGATTAGTTTCTTGGGTTGGTTAGTGCTTACTAGAAAATGTTTAGGCCTGCTCTTGTGATCATTGATGGTGAAGGATTTTAAATCCTTAACGAGATTGTATTAGTTGGCTCTTTGTATGTTGATTGTGTCCTTCATGTACATATTGACACTTCGAAACACCGCTCCACTGTTGAGATTCAACAAGATGACGAGCTTAGTGAAAAGATTCGCCTTCACTAAGTGGGCCCGCAGGCTATTTTTGGCGCAAGTCTATTTTTAGACTATGTCTATTTTTAGACATGGTGATCATATTTCAGAAGTTGCAGGATGCTATTTGTGGATGGTTGGTCAAGTTGGAAAAATAGATGAAATTCTATTTTTAAAATATTGGGTGAAGTCTATTTATAGATCGTCGATCTAAACATAGAAGTGTCGATTATTATTAGCTCTTAATAATAATCCGGCAATAAACAATAAATTATTCTCTTGGAGCACTTAGTTTTAGTGCACAAATTTGGAAAATCAGTGGGTTGAAGGAATTACACAATTCCTAGGGTTTACTGGTGGTTCATGCATGGAGGACTCAGTTAGAACTGAAGTGGAAAAGTTATGACAAAGTTGGAAGAGTAGTTCATGGAGTTTTTATTCAGTTTAACTCAGTTAATGGAGTTAAACTCAGTTGAGCTAGTTGTATCTAGTCTAACTGAATGATACACTAGTGAGAGTGGAGTGAATTAATTCACAAATAATAACTCATTAATCAACTGAACAAATACAACAGTTAACTACAGTGCATGTCAGTTCCAGTGGAGACCCAGTGGAGAGATAGGTGAAAGGGCAAGATGGACTATCTGTTGTGACTATAGTGATGCATTGATTGCACCACACACACATTGGATTTTCCAATGAGCATTACACAGTCAAGGCAAGGGTAATTCGAATTCATTTAGGGATATTCTTCAACAGGGATTGCGAAGTGGAGGCAGGCTAGCAAGAGGGCACACATCGGTGCATGGATTTGCAGATTTCTTCTATGTTAGTGTGTGACGATTGATTGTACTAAGAGCTTGATGTACTAAGATTTGTATGAGATTGTTACATGATCTCCATGATACATAATATATGATAGTTGGGGTTTTTAGCTTTAGGCTTTCCCGTTAAACAACTGTGTTATGTGCGATTGTTTTTATTTATGCTTCACACATGTTTGCAATTAATTTTCTGCAAAAGATTAACAGTGGAATGATTCTGTATTTTGCAAGCAGCTAAATGTTGTGAGATCAGGGGAATCTGGATATATGCATGCTTAGTGTATATAATTTCTACATGGTATTAGAGCAGTGTTAATTCTTGAAGATTGAAATTGTGAAGAATTGTTGAGTTTGTGCTGGTGGACAATTCGAATTTTCTACAGAAAATTCTTGGTGCAGAAGTTGAGTATACATTGAAATGTCTTTCAATGGGTTGCGATTGGAGTATGCCCTTGATGGGAGCTCGAATTACATAGCTTGGAAGGATAGGATGGAGGCAGTGCTGGAGGATAATGGACTGAAGGAGTTCATCGATAGCGATGTTCCTAAGCCGGGATATAGCGATGCTGCATTACTTGACGCATGGAAAAAGAAGATAGCAAAGACAAGAAGAATTCTGTTGGAAGGTGTGAAGGAACATATTGTGTCCAACCTTCATGGGAATGCCACTCCATTATTAATGTGGAAGGATTTGACATATTTTTTCCAAAGCAGTAGCGACCAGAGGAAGTTGGCGCTAAAAGACAAGCTCAGAAAAATAAAAATGGAGAAGGGCGACAGTACTCCAAAATATCTCACGAAGTTTGTCCACTGTAGGGATGAACTGGGAAGTGTGGGGATTACTGTTGATGATGAATACTTGGTGAGCTTGGATCTCCTTGGGATTCTAAAGAGTTGGCATAGCTACGAAGACTCTGTCAATGGACGGGAGAAATTGCCGGGATGGGAGTGACTTTGGTCAGATATTGTGCAGGAGGAGATAAGGCGGGGTACCAGGGATGGCTCTTCATCGAAGAATGAAGATGAAGAGAGTTGCAATTTGGCTTCCAAAGCAAGGAAGGGGAAGGGGAAGAAATTTCCTTCAAAATCTGAAGCTAAAGGCAAGAAGTGGGATTTGTCCAAAGTGAAGTGTTTTCACTGTCATGAACATGGGCATTTCGCCACTAACTTCCCACAGAAGAAGAAGAACAAGAAGGCTGCTGGAGTTGCAGCTAGAGAGGCCTTAGCCTCGCAATTTGAACTTGATTTCACTTTGATCGCATGCTTGGTTTCAAGCTATATGGGATCGGTGTGGTATCTTGATAATGGTGCGTCTTTCCATATGATGGGAGACAAGGAGTTGTTTAGTGACTTGGAGGAGAAGGACCTCCAGATGCATATAGAGATGGGAAACGATGGTCGATACAGTGCAATTGGCATTGGGACCATTACCTTTGAAAGGGAGTTTGGTAATCGATTCTTGTTGAAGGATGTTATGCATGTTCCAGGTCTGAAGAAGAACTTGGTCTCGGTCGCAATGTTGGAAGACAAAGGTTATGACGTTGTTTTCAGTGAGGGAAAAGCATTCCTTCGATAAAAAACAATGAGTCAAACCAAGAAGATAAGGATTCAAGTTAAGAATCTCGAAAAGCTGGAGGTAGATGGCTACGATGCAATGGTGGGAAAAGCAGAAGAAGTGGTGATCCGGGATGAGGGTGAATTATGGCACAGGATATTGGGCCATCTTCACCATGGCGCTTTGAAGATTTTGCAGCATATTTCTACTGGACTTCCCAAGGGTAATCTTGCGCAGTCAGATCAATGCAAGGGATGTACTATGGATAAGTTTGTGAAGACCACCTTTCATGAGAAGGAGAACCGTGCTTCAGTGATCCTGGAGAGAATTCACACAAACGTGTGTGCACCTTTCTCGGTTGCTTCAATAACAAAACACAGGTATTATGTTATATTTGTTGATGACTATTCTCGTAGATGCTGGATCTTCTTCATGTAGAAGAAGAGTGAAACATTCTCAAAGTTCTGTGAGTTTAAAGCATTGGTGGAGAAGGAGTCGGGGAAGCAAGTGAAAGCTCTACGGAGCGATAATGGTGGTGAAAACATCTCGGGTGAATTCAAAGACTTCTGTAGCAAAGAAGGAATTTGAAGAGAACTCATAGCGCCTCATAACCCACAACATAATGGGGTTGCAGAGAGGAAGAATAGAACGATCGTGGGTGCTGCACGAGCGATGTTGCATGACCAGGGCCTACCGATATACTTGTGGGCGGAAGCATGCAACATTGCGGTTTATGTGCAAAACCATTGTCCTCATAGAGTACTTGGCATGAGTATACATGAAGAAGCTTTTACTGGTAAGAAGCCTGATATTTCTCATTTGAAGATTTTTGGCTCATCTATTTACATTCATGTGACAAAGGACTCCAGGAAGAATATGGAGCTGACTGTAGAAGTTGGGATATTTGTGGGGTACACAGAAACACCCCATAATTATCGTGTGTATTTTCCAGACAATCGAATGACTGTGGTGCGATGGGATATAAAATTCAATGAGGTGAAAGCCATGAAGTTGTCGCTTGAGAGGGAGCTACAGTTGCATGCAGAGGAGAAACTTCTTGTTCCCAAAGATGAGCCTCTAGATGTGGCTCAGCCACAGGATGAGATTCATGGAGTGGATGAGTCCACTCATGCAGAACCATACATCAGACAAGGCAGAAAGTGGACCACAGAAGCTGAGAGACTGAAGCTTGATGCGGCATAGAATGTAGGAGTCCCGAAATCACAGTGCAGACAGAGACAATCACCTGATCGATTTACTTGATACATGGCTCTTATGAGCAAGTGTATCATGACAAAGCCATCTTCTTTTGAAGAAGCAGTGCAGGAGCCCACATGGGTAGATGCCATGGTGGAGGAGTATGACTCCATTTTCAGAAATAGTGCTTGGGAGATTGCTCCAAGGCCAGTGGGAAAATCAGTTGTAGGATCAAGATGGATCTACAAGGTAAAGCAAGCTTCTGATGGGAGCGTCGAGAAGTATAAGGCAAGAATTGTTGCCCGGAGCTTCTCATAGATCGAGGGAATTGATTATGAAGAAACCTTTGCACCTGTCGCACGGTATTCTTCCATAAGAACCATCCTTGCTCTCTAAACGTAGATGGGTTGGCACATTCGTCAAATGGATGTGAATACTGCGTTCATTAATGGGATCATTGAGGAAGAGGTGTACATTGAGCTACCTAAAGGATTTGAGATCTTCAGCAGCAAGTCGCATGTGTGCAGGCTCAAAAGAGCGCTGTATGGGTTGAAGCAAGCACCTCGTGCTTGGTACACATGGATCGATAGATACTTCACTAGACTTGGCTTCACCAAGAGTGAGGTGGATGCAAACCTGTATCAAATTGTGGTGGAGGGTAAGCTTTTAATCATTGTTCCTTATGTTGATGATTTAATACTAACGGGTGATGAGCAGTTGATACACTCATGCAAGGCAGATCTTGCAAAGGAGTTTGAGATGAAGGATTTGGGCCTCCTTCATTATTTCCTTAGATTGGAAATATGGCAGTGGGAAGGTGAACTGTTTGTGTCTCAAGGCAAGTATGCATGGGAGATACTGGAGAAGTTTCACATGCAAGGCTGCAAGCCTATCGAAACTCCTCTTCTAGGAAATTGGAGGAAAGAGGAGGCTACATCGGCAGAGGTAGTGGATGCCACTATTTATCGACAGTTGGTGGGTTCTCTCATGTATTTAGTTAATACAAGACCAGACATATGCTATGTGGTGAACCAGATTTCACAAGCGATGGTTAAGCCTACCAAGCTCTTTTGGAAGGAATGCAATCATGTCCTAAGGTATCTCAGGGGCACATATGAGTATGCTTTATGGTACAGACAGACAGATGAGGTGAAGTTGCATGGCATCACAGATGCAGATTGGGAAGGCAGCCCAATAGACAGAAAGAGCACATTAGGAGGGATTTTCAGTATCAGATCTACGACAGTTTCTTGGTACAATAGGAAACAACGATCCGTGGCACTCAGTTCAACAAAAGTAGAATACAGGGCAGCAAGTCAAGCTGCATGTGAGGCTATCTGGATGAGGAAGATCTTGGTTGGTTTGTTCGGTTCAAATTTAGATCCTACAATGATACATTGTGATAATCAGAGTTGCATTAAACTCTTGATTAATCGTGTGTTTCATGATAGATCTAAACATATTGATATCCAGTATCATCATATCAGAGATTGTGTGCAGCGAAAGATCATGTTGCTTCAGTACATTCTTACGGAAGATCAGGATGCAGATATTCTAACAAAGGCACTCACCAGGAGAAAATTCGATTACCATAGAGGCAAGATTGGGGTGAAGGATAATCCCTATCTTGTTTAGAGGGAGTGTTGAGATTCAACAAGATGATGAGCTTAGTGAAAAGAGTCGCCTTCACTAAGTGGGCCCACAGGCTATTTTTGGCGCAAGTCTATTTTTAGACATGGTGATCATATTTCAGAAGTTTCAGGATGCTATTTGTGGATAGTTGGTCAAGTTGGAAAAATAGATGAAATTCTATTTTTAGAATATTGGGGAAAGTCTATTTATAGATCATCGATCTAAAAATAGAAGTGTCGATTATTATTAGCTCTTAATAATAATCTAACAATAAACAACAACTTATTCTCTTGGAGCACTTAGTTTCAGTGCACAGATTTGGAAAATTAGTGGGCTGAAGGAATTACACAATTCCTAGGGTTTACTGGTGGTTCATGCATGGAGGACTCAGTTAGAAATGAAGTGGAAAAGTTATGACAGAGTTGGAAGAGTAGTTCATGGAGTTGTTATTTAGTTTCACTCAATTATTGGAGTTAAACTTAGTTGAGCTAGTTGTATCTAGTCTAACTGAATGATACACTAGTGAGAGTGGATTGAATTAATTAGTTAATTAATTCACAAATAGTAACTCATTAATCAACTGAACAATACAACAGTTAACTACAGTGCATGGAAGTTCCAATGGAGACCCAGTGGAGAGATAGGTGAAAGGGCAAGATGGACTATCTGTTGTGACTATAGTGATGCATAGATTGCACCACACACACATTGGAGTTTCCAATGAGGATTGCGCAGTCAAGGCAAGGGTAATTCAAATTCATTCAGAGCTACTCTTCAGTAGGGATTGCGCAGTGGAGGCAGGCTAGTAGGAGGGCAGAAATCAGTGCATGGATTTGCAGATTTCTTCTATGTTAGTGTGTGACGATTGATTTTACTGAGAGCTTGATGTACTAAGCTTTGTATGAGATTGTTACATTATCTCCATGATACATAATATATGATAGTTGGGGTTTTTAGCTACAGGCTTTCCCATTAAACAACTGTGTTATGTGCGATTGTTTTTATTTATGCTTCACATGTGTTTGCAATTAATTTTTCGCAAAAGATTAATAGTGTAATGATTCTGTATTTTGCAAGAAGTAAAATATTGTGAAATAAGGGGAATCTAGATATATGCATGCTTAGTGTATATAATTTCTACATCCACATACATCTAGTGGAACTACATCCAATTCTACTTCTTTAGTAAATAAACACTAATAACAAATCTGATTTTAAATAGTTTGGTTATGTTTATTTACATATATTTATTCTCCCATCCCAATGGATATGGGTTTGGCTAATCACAAACTCCGAATTCCAATTTGTTGACTAGCTATGTTGCAATGAGTTTTTCCTGTGAATTTGAGTTAAACAAAGCATCATTTTTTTTCATCTCCTTCTCTTCTTGTTGCTTAAGAAGAATTTGATTCACCCCCATTTGAATTTATGTGTAGATTATCTTCTTATCAATATCTGGGTTACTCTCCACCTTATTTCTTGAATCTATGACCACAAGATTTTTCTTCTCCCCATATTTCTTTTAGTTCTTTGGGTTGAGTTCCAGATGTAGTTTCTAACACTTCTATTGCATGTGACCATTAATATTGCAGTGGTTGCAGTGATTGTTGGAATATTTACACTATCGTGTTCTCGATATTGTATTTTTTTCCTCCCCCCCTTTCCATTTCTTCTTCCCTTCTTTTGAAGCTTCTTGGTTTTCCTTCTACTTCAACCCACTTTATTATCCTTTCTTCCAGCCAATGTTTTCCAAGTATTATGCCTGTACACGAGTCTCATCCATAGTTATGGGTTTGAAAAATTTCAATTTCTTTTGGATATGGTTTTGTAGACCCCACAAATACTTGAGGAGTATGCTTGTGTTCTTGGGAGAGATACCTAACATTTTTTCCATCTTCCTAAATTCTGTGGTGTAATACTATACACTTAACCTCGGTCTCTACCTTATTTAATGCCAACGAATCCAATTTTGATCACACTTAGTCACTAGAGGTGATAGGTGCCCAATTTGGCATCTTTTTAGCACTTGTATAATACTTTTTAGTACATTTTTTCACATTTTCATGCCATTCCAACACCCTTTTTGTCCATAGAGATGATTTTTTTGTCAAGGTTTAGTTATCTTCTTAATGTTCCATTTTAATGCTCATTCTTATACATTTAGGGAGATAATTACCTTTTGATTCTAACTAGTGGTATTAAAAAAGTAGATCCACACAAGTACCCTCAAACGGGAGAGGAACATAGGTGTTGCAACTCATTATTGACGGTTGATGCAACTCACTACGTGAATTAAAGTGTTGTAACTCCTTGTTGCTGGTTGTTGCAACTTGTTGTTCTAGTGTAGATGTTGCAACTCCAAGGTGTTACAACTCTGTGTGTTGTAACTCTAAAGCACTTCCACTCATGCTACAAATCCTCGTTGCTGCATTTCACACAACACCATTGTTGCAACCCACTCATAAATTCTTGTTTCCACTCTCAGACGGTTTATCATTGGGGAAGAGTGTTGCAACTATCATATAGTTGGTAGAATTTCGTAATCTCAAATGCACAATTATCACCAAAAAATTACAAAATTAGTCAACTAATTAATCTCCTAACAACGGAAGTGACCGTAATGCAATTGGTCACTCATTGAGTTCGCACCTGCATGATTTTTTAATATTTTTGTGGAATGGTTGTAATTGGATGGAACAACCAAATTCTCATGGTTATCAATCAAATCCTTAGGTTAATTTAGGTATTTGATATCATGTAAAAAATACTATGCTTTATTTGATCTAGAGGGGAGTTGGTGGTAGGATAATCAGTTAAGTCAAGAGAACTACGATTGTAATTTGAATTCCTCAGATTAAAGTTTCTATTATTCTCTAATTTGAGTTGATGGTGTGTTGATTAGATTAACATATTATTGTTTTCTTAACTAGTTCCTCGCCCAAGGATGTAGGGACCCTTCCTTAACTAGGTATTATTTGTAGCTTTATATTGTAGTCATAGTTTCATTTACAATCTTTGTATTTAAACAATTATTGTGCTCTTTACCTTGCTACAACTTTGAAATTTAATATTATTGAAACTTTGTTATTTATTTAGAGTTGTAACTCTCTATCATATACATTGCTAAAACTCATTAATTGATTTCAATACGACTCGTGAATTCACTGTTACTAAAATGTGTGTGAAATCATATCTATAACTCGTAATTTAGGTTATTAATGCAACTCACATTCTTGCAACTTTTCATTTAACATTACAATGCTTTGTTTTACATATTCAACTAATTACTCTATTTTTTATTTGATTTCTACTTTGGTCTATCTTCCAAAAATTTAAATCAATAATTCAGTTCATGCTGTAATTTCATATAGCATAGTATTGTTTGAATCTCTTACAACTTGTGGTTTATTGTAGTTTGTTAGCCATTGCATTTCATGTGCATTTTTGTTACATAATTCAAGACCATCTAAATAATTAAAAAAATCACCCTTTAATGCCAATGTGATTTAATTTCTGCCTTTATGGCATGTCTATCTGTGTTGGGGGTTATAACATCATTCTTAGTATGCCAACTAGGTAGAGGAGTGACATTTACTTTCCTAAAATTTAGATTACTAATTCTACTTGTGTTGGGGGTTACAACATCAATCTTCCTAAGCCTACTAGATAGAAGTGTGCTCTTTATTTCATGTAAGTGTGGTTTTGATTGCAAGTGTGGCGTGTTTTTCCTGGTGAATTTTGAAGGCATATTAATGTATTTCCCTATTACATTCATTTATATTACTACTACATTCATTTATATTACTACAACTTCAATAACATATAACACATTTTCCTAGCATATATAATGTGACATTTTGCAAGTTCCCTATGAACCTCAGATTGAAAATTAATTATACAATTATTTGGTTGTTTTCTAAGTAATTACGAGGTAATTGAAAATCCCATCAGGAAGACCCCCCTTCAGTGTGAAGGTTTTAATATAGATTTTTCCACTAGGTGAGTGCATGGCCCTCTAGTTTCAAGCGAACAAAAGAAACTTTCTATTCTTCCTCTATGTGATGAATGCTAAAATGAATCTCTATATGTTGAAACTAATAATTTAATTTCAAAGTTTCCATGTCACCTCAATATTGCTTGATCTTGATCTTTACTTCGATCTTGAGTAGGGACAGTGAATGGTTCATTGAACTTGAACTAGGTTGTTCTTTTTTGGGTTCTATCTTAATCTCCTTCTATAGTTCTTCTCAATCCTTGGATTTTCCCTCTAATTTAACCTCTAAGTTGGAACCTCTGTCTTCTAAAATTACAACATTATTTACTAGAGTCTCCATGAGAAGATTCATATTACATTTGATATTTGTGGCTTGCTCTTCTAGCCTTGTGAATAACTCCTCTTCTAGACCTTGAGGGTTGTTAATATAATTATCAGCCACTACTATGGCTTTATGAATTTCAACTTAGCTGATCTAAATCCCTTACAACTTCCCACAATATACCCAAATAAAACTGATTTGATATCAATATTATTTGGAAACTACCGTGAACATTCCACTAGAAAATTTGTTGTTAATTTTCCCATACTATGATGGTTAATTTTCCTTATATTTCTGCAATTATTAAGTTTTTGTTTACTACGTATGTATGAAAAATATAAATATGCAAAAAAATAGAGAACAAATAGAATAATCACCCACAAAATCACAATAGCACAAGATATGATCTAGGAAATTGTTGATGTCTTTCCATGTTAGGGAAAAGAGTCAACCTCCTAGGGCATATTTTGAAGTTCCCACTATGCTTTTATATAGGTGGTACTCCTCTTTTCACACATTCAGATATTAAAATAACTCAAATATTAATATGTGAACATTCAACATATGCACCTATAAGTGGACTAGGTGTTTCAAAAGAAAAATAAAGTAAATATATTTTCAAGATTAATTCCACCGTACTCCTCCATTCACACATCATGATGAGACACATTTGAAGAAAATTTAATAGATCGAATAAAGAGAACATGACATAGATATTCAAAGAGCTCTAAAATGATTTCATGCATTTAAAGGTCATAAAGAGAATTGGAAAACTTTCACGATATTCATACTACTTATTTAAAAATAACTCTCTGCAAGATTTAAAAAATAGGTATATTGACCCTAAGTTCTAAATAAAGTTGAGTTCCAAAAGAACTTCACAAAATCCTGATAGTTAATGAAAACAAATAAAGGTGTTTGTCCCTAAAGGATTAGGATTAGGCTCCTATGGACCAATACATATGAGGATACTTGGAAGAATGAGATAAAATATAGTCAAGGACCAACTTTAGTATGATAAAAATCTAGGGAGAAAGTGGCTAACTGATTCAAAACAAGATAAAAGACACTCACAAAGGTTGGAATTATCTCTGCCACTGCTTTGCCACTACATCGTCAATGAGTATGTGTGTCTCCTTCTCCTTCGATGGTACATCATCAATGAGTATGTGTGTGTGTGTGTGTGTCTCTCTCTCTCTCTCTCTCTCTCTCTCTCTCATATATCAAATGTAATATGAATCTTCTCATGGAGACTCTAGCAAATAAGGTTGGAATTATCTCTGCCGCTACATCGTCAATGAGTATGTGTGTCTCCTTCTCCTTCGATGTTACATCGTCAATGAGTACGTGTGTCTCCTTCTCCTTTGATGGTACATCGTCAATGAGTATGTCTCTCTCTCTCTCTCTCATATATCAAATGTAATATGAACCTTCTCATGGAGACTCTAGCAAATAAGGTTGGAATTATCTCTACCACTACATCATCAATGATTATGTGTGTCTCCTTCTCCTTAGATGGTACATCATCAATGAGTATGTGTGTCTCCTTCTCCTTCGATGGTACATCGTCAATGAGTATGTGTGTCTCCTTCTACTTCGATGGTACATCGTCAATGAGTATGTCTCTCTCTCTCTCTCTTTCTCATATATCAAATGTAATATGAAACTTCTCATGGAGACTCTAGCAAATAAGGTTGGAATAATTTCTGCCACTACATCGTCAATGAGTATGTGTATCTCCTTCTCCTTCGATGGTACATCGTCAATGAGTATCTCTCTCTCTCTCTCTCTCTCCCCTTTGATGGTACATCATCAATGAGTATGTGTGTCTCCTTCTCCTTCGATGGTAGATCGTCAATGAGTATGTGTGTGTGTGTGTGTGTCTCTCTCTCTCTCTCTCTCATATATATCAAATGTAATATGAACCTTCTCACGGAGACTCTAGCAAATAAGGTTGGAATTATCTTTGCCACTACATCGTCAATGAGTATGTGTATCTCCTTCTCCTTCGACGGTACATCGTCAATGAGTATGTGTGTCTCCTTCTCCTTCGATGGTTTGGTTTGATATTGAAATGATCTCTGCCACTAAATCGTCAATGAGTATCTGTGTCTCCTTCTCCTTCGATGGTTCTGCTTGATATGTGGAGATTTAAATTGTTCGAGAAATGAATGTGCGTAAGATTGAATTTTTTAGAGTATCAAGTTGTGGAGGAAAAATAACAAGGAAAGTTATGTAGAAGGTTGGGTTATGTATGTATTCTACACACATAGAAAAATGGCTAATTATGTAAGAGCACAAGGAGTAGTGCGTGTTGAAGGTTACAACAAGAAACAGTGAAATTGGCATCCAGAAGCAACATCCTTGATCCTAGTGAAAATTAAGCAGCTACACTAGGTGGGGCCCCCATAGGCTATTTTCATGTGTATGTCTATTTTTAAAATGGTGAGAAAAGTCTATTTATAGAGAAAATATATTTATAGATGGTTGAGAAAATTATATGTATGGATGGGCGTCTATTTTTGGAATGCATGTGCGAAGTTGGTTCGTGGATTGCATGTCTAAAAATAGAATGCATGTCGATTATTATTATCTCTTAATAATAATTAGACAATAAATAATAATCTATTCTCTTGAAGCACTTGATTTCAGTTAACTGATGTGGCAAACCAGTTAACTGAAGGAATTTTGAGTTCAAAGGCTGGTTGGTGGGACATGCTAGTGGACTTCGTTGTAACTGAGTGATACAAATTTTTAACAGAGTTGGATGTGTAGTTATGTGAGTTGTATAGTAGTTTAACTCAGTTAAGTGAGTTAAAATATGTTGTGCTAGTTATAAATAAAGATAAAATAGTGAGAGATCAATGAATTAAATATTAAATTAATTCACATGGAGTGATCTCACATGCAACTAAAGATTTACTACTGTTAACTACATGCATGTCAGATCCAGTGGAGACCTAGTTGAGAGATAGGTGAAAGGGACAATTTGACTATCTATTGTGACATTAGTGGGTGAACTCATGCCACCACACACACATTGGAGATGCCTATGAGTATTGCACAATCAAGGCAGGATAGAATTAATCATTCAGAGGTTCTTGACCATCAGGGATTGCGCGGTGGAGGCATGCTGTCAGGAGGCAATAAATTGGTGCACGAATATGCCAATTTTTGTATGACAGTGTGAGATGATTGTATATTGTATGGAGAGCTCTTGGATTAGATTTTTGTATGATATTGTTTCATGATCCATGATATATACATAATATATGATAGTGGGGTTTTTAGCTTTATGCTTTCCCAGTAAAAACATATGTGTTATGTGTGATTGATCTTTCTTCATGTGTTTGCAATTGGAGATTAAATTTCCACAAAGAATTTAAGCAGAATGATTCTTTATTTAACAGTGGCATATAATTTTTAGATCAGGAGAATCCGGAAATACCTAATTGTATTAAAATTTATACAATGTGTGGAAAGGTGTATATGTGGAATGTAGGGCAATGAAATGTTTCCACACATCGCACACATATAAAAATTACCAAAAATATTTGGATTTAGTATATAATACATAGTGATGATTTTAGTGAACATAAATAAGTTAATATTTGGCTCGAACTACATGATAGTGACTCCATGTGGGCTATCAAGAACACAATGATCTGACTGGTTATTTTCTCCATTAGGCTATGGAGTTGAAATTATTTTATAAATACACATGTTGAAGGAATCATAATACAACCCAAATATGTTCAAGATTACATACTTCTATGATATAGAGAGATGTTGAAAATTTTCAAGCAAATAAGTGCTTGAGATGGTACCCATTGACATGAAACTTTAGGTCTTGATTGTTTATTCATGTATGAATTGTAGCCATTGAACTTTTCTTTGATATATGGTCCAATCCATAGAGCATCAATTTTCATATGCATTGAAGGATTCTCTTTAGATTTTTTCCATAATAAGATGATTTGGCCTTTGAAGAAAGCTTAATCTAAGGCTCCTTTGTTAAAAATTTTGACTGCAACTTCTTGCCTCCTTTGTATTTTTATAAAAGTTTGTTCTCTTTGTTCTTACAACTGAACCAACTAATGAAGTCTCATTTGGATAGGTGTGACACCTTCTTCATCCTATATGTGAGTTGTTGTGGTAAATGCATTGATCTCCATATGTATGGGAAATTTTGCATATTTATTTATAATCTTATGTTCTTCTCCTTTATATATCAAAATCTAGTTGTCTCTTGAAAATCCATCCTGCATGACATCTCTGCAAAACTAGTGATTGATTATGAGAATATTTCCATAGTTCGCAAAGGGTAATTATATTTAAGTGAAACCTTGTTGAGATCGGAGAAATCGATATTCAACCTTATTCTCCATTCTTCTTTCTAACAACAAGTGGATTGGAAATCCAGTTTGAGTACCTTATTGAGAAAATAATGCCTACTTTCTCCATTGTGTTTATTTCTAATTTGATCAAAGGGTTTAGCTAAGAATTAATTATCCCTGGATTTTGTCTCACTAGTTCCCTCCCCTTCCCCCTCCCCACTTCAAAGGAATTACATGTTGAATAATTATTTCATCATATTCATTTAAATATTGATAGGTCCATGGAAAAATGTCTTGAAAAGTTTTGAATAAGGTTATGTATTGATCAATTTAAGGTTGCGTACAATTTCTTCCAATATTCAACCACATTGGTATCTCTGAGAGTTCCAATATTTATTTTCTTGACACATTGAATTTTCCTGATAAACGATTCTTGTAAAAATTTAAATGTTTGAATATGATCATTTCAATTGAAGAATAATTCAAGACATACTCACATTTTACTATTTGTTGTTGCCTCTTTGTCTTCGCTATCTTCTTTAGCAAGGAACTTGATGATACATTCTTCATTATAAAAAACATGTCAATGTTCTTCATTGTAAGGAATAAATGGATAAAATAAGATTTCAACATGACACAAATTATATGTTGACTCTAGATTAAACAAGAAAGTTGTTACTACCAAAAAATCAACTTTTTAATTCTGATCTCTCAAAAGAAAAGTTATCTCGAATGAATCAAAACTTTGTATTAATCCCCAAACTCTCTTTACATAAGCTTTCAACTTATTCTTCTTGGAATTATACTTTTTATGAACATTACAAATGAAAAATTTAGAGTGTCCTATGACAAAGATGTGTTTAACTTCTTTCTGTTAGGAAAGTAATAGACCTTGAATCATTTCGTCATATTCAACTTCATTATTTGCACAATTGAATTACAAATGAAAAGTGTTTGGAAAATATTCTTTGTGTGAGCGTTCAAATATCACACCCGCTTGTGATCCTACTCTTGAGGAAGCACCATCAAAGAAGATTTTCCAATGACCTTGAAGTGAACTTACACTAAAATTATCTACAATATGCACTTCATTTACTATGACGTAATTCTCGTGATTAGTGTCAATATAACTAATCATCATATCAACCTCCTTTTTCTCAAAGAAGATGGATTTATTCAACTCTTGGCATGCTCTTATCAATTTACCATCCTTTTTTTGAAGCATCATACAATTCCCACCATTCATCATATATGATCCTAAGGGAAAGCTCCATTCTGATCCAAAATCAATCTCATATGCAACCGATAAGGCCACCACAACTATTGTAAATATTTTTGTAATATGTGGTGCTAAGCTTATCAGTGCATAAAAGTCTTTGATTTCACCATAAGTTGTCACTTTTCTTGAATAAATTACACAAATTCTTTCTTCCATTTGATAATATTTAGTGTAATATAAGCCAATTTCTTTTCATAATGTAAAGTGGCATAATATTATTTGTTGCACCATTGTCCACTAAAAACCTATGCAATTTAAACAGTGGTGTTTCCAAAGGTATACAAAAGAGAGCTACTTTACCTTGAGAATTGGTAGGAAAAGCAAGACATGTTTGTTAATGACAGATGACAATTGTCTCTGTCATTGCATCGAATGTATCTTCACTCTTGAGGGCCTTGAGGAGATTATATCTTTGTTGAGGAATGAGAATGGAAACATAATCTTGAGCTTGTATAAGTCATCCATAATATTACATGTCATATTCATTGGATAAATTGCATTTTCACCCTTATTTTGAGATGGTCTAAATTTATCTTGCCACACATTCTTTTATACAAGGTTTCTCCTTGTGTTCATGTGATTACTTGTGGAATTGCACATGTTCATTTTTATTTTTTCAATTGAGTTATTGTCTAGATGGAATTTTTCTCCATAAATTCTCCATCTTATTATACTAATTATTCTTCAAATAAAAATATCTGGTCATCCCCATTTATTTAGATTCTAGCAGTAACATCTTGAAATGTTTCAATAAATGGGTCTTCTTGTTCCAATTCTTCATCATCCGTTATTATAAAACTTGTATTTTGAAACCTTGCGAGTCTAGGTCCACTTGGATGTGCATTATAAAATTTTTGTTTTTTGTCAGATCTGTCTCTAAAACCATATGATGGGCCTCTTGTGTTTTTCCATGGTCGAGGTCTTTTCTCGTCTCCTATCCTTAATATGATTATCTTGTTCTACGTTTGTTTCATAGTGATCTTGTTTAACTATGCAATCTTTGAATCGATATTTAAAGAGGATGGTTCTGTCAATATAGGAACACTGTGTACATTAATAGGCATCCTAAGGAAAATTCCTCTCCAAACTATTGTATCTTGAGTATTTTGGTCTTTTGAGTTTTGAAATCTTGAAGGAAGAAATTTCCCTTTGAACTTTTCCCAAAATTTTTTTGGGATCAACATTATTTTCAAATATATCTTCCTCCATCGCTTGCGCCTTCTTCATAACTTCCTCTATTATGTCAATGCGGGAATAATTTATTGCATACTTGACATTAGCCAACATTGCATTCTGATAACATTGAAATATAAATAGAGCATTAGGGTGGGTCTCATGAGGTATATATTGCAGAGTTTTGAAAAATCAAAGATTAAAATCCTTGATATTTTGATTATTTTCAAGATGGATTTGGGTGAATTGTGCAAGCAAAGCATTATATCAATGTGTATGGCATACCTACCTATAAATAATTTTTTCTATGTCATAAAAATAGGCAACTGAAGCAATGGGAAGGGAAATATACCAATCATAATGGGGTCCAATCAAAGTTTGGAGAAATACCCTAAACATGAAATCTTTTTGTATGATTCCATGTATGTCACAAATTGGCAAGAACTTATCCATATGTTTATCTAGATTGATAACAACATCTCCATTGAACATGGGGAAAAATACAACTGATATAGTAGGTAACTGGTGTTTCTCCCCTTCCAAGGAGAAAGGGCTTACTCTAAATCTTCATTTTTTATATCTTGGTATCTCATTACTTCTTCCTTCTCTTCTTCCCTCATAGTATACAATTTTTTCCTTTTACAATGGAAAGAAGAGAAACGTTTCATCATTATTGGAAGTGTTGACCTTTTCAACAATATTTCTACTTTGGATTCACCTTAAAGGCATTTTTGAATTATTGGATTCCTCCAACTTGAAGATTTGTCCTTTATTGGAGTTGACTTTCAGGATTACATAGTGCTTAACTATGGTTGCACCAAAGCTTGCTAGGACCTTTCAAGCTCCTATGGTTCTTGTAGTTCTTAAGACAAATTAATATAATTGATTCAATATGCTTCTTTTATCTTCGAATCCAATGAGAAGACAAGAATAGACTAGGTAAGGATGAGTCATTTATTGGGCATAAAATATTGAATCATTCACATCCCTAGTATGGTAATAAAAATGTTGATGTATTTTCTTGTTAGGGATAGGCATTAAACTCCTAGGGCCCATCTTTGCAGATGCAGAGAGAAACAATGAATAAAATTTTGTACCTATCACACGATTATTTCCGAGTCATCCAAAACTTTCAAGAAATCTACCTTGAGTTCAATGGATTTCTTCAACCCAAATATGAGCGCTTCATATTCTATTATGTTATTGTTAAATTCAAATTCTAATTGGTAGGATATCATGGTATTGTATTTGTGTGGATTGATTAAAATACACCCAACACCAGCTCCATCTTATGCCTCAAAGCCATCAAAATACAAAGTCCACATGTTAGTGTCAAACTCTAATCTAGTGAAATTATCACTATTTACATCCGAGTTAATAAAACCATCACTATTTACATCTAATATATATTAGTCATTATCACCAGTCTGTGAACACTGAAGGAGATGATATTGGGTTTCAGATGCAAGGGGGGATGATCGGGCTATATAACAACAAAGGGAAGCTTTTACAAAATAGTTCCCATTGTAGCATTTGCGAAGTTGATTGATTCATTGGGCCCCTCTAGTTGAGTCACTATTTGCTTCATATGAGGCTCATTTTTCAGCCATATTTGACTAAAATTACCTTTGTAGGGTGGCCATAGGTGAGAAAAATTTGTGGTAAAATATTCGTGAGGCTTTTGTAACCAATCCTTGCTCAACAACAAACCATAGTTCTTAGGTATGTCCAAAACTATGATAACTATTACTTGATGGAGACAAGAATCAAAGCATAATATGATCATTACATATTTAAGCTCACTTATCACCTTAACTTTTGACCTATCCAATTGAATGATCTTAGCATTAGTATTTCTTGAAACAACATTAATATTTTTGCAGAGGCTCCAGATTCCACCAAACAATTGTGTACATCATGATTGAAAATATAAAAGTTAAGAAGGAAAGGCGAGGTCTACGACTTTGAATATGATTTGATGCTTGTAGTATTTATTTTGGACTTGATAGCATCTGAGCTGCTACATTTAGTGGTAGGAGTTTTGGTAAAAGTCTCAACATTTTTTGTAGGTTTGGATTGAGTAGGAGAGGACTAAAAATATTTTAGAAGTAATTTATATGTTATGTAATATTGCAAATATCATAAAGCGATACGTTAGCCCTAATTTCTTCATATCTTCAATTACATTATATGATGCAAGGGCATTAGGCTCAAGAAATACTTTGTATTTTTAAAAGACATAGTGGGGTCTTATGTTTCTAAATTCTCATGTAATTATTAGTATTTTGAATAAAATAGTGAGGAATTGTAAATTTTCTCGAACCATTAGAGAACATGAGGGGAAGGTGATTAGTTAGGAATGTGAAGGGACAATTGAATTAGGACCAGTTTCAGTTATTTTAGGGATTGAGTCTAAATTTAGGATGTTGAGAATTCCAAGATTCTTGGGTGAGCTGTTAGTGAAACTGAATTGATTCCTTAGTATTTTGTATAAATGTAAGCCTACGGGCAGATAGGGAGGATAACTGTTCAAGAGACAGAGTAGTGAGGGTAGAAGGGCCATTGAATTGAAGATCAGGCCACAGAGGAAGTAAGTCTTTGTAATTAATTGAGTTTTAGTTATACAGAGGAATTCAGGGTCAAATTGATTCATGTATGAGACTGTGCGTATTTTAATTTGACTTGCAAATTGGGTGAATCGACCACTGAAAGGATCGATTCCAGTAAAGTATTTAATTGCTTGTCTCAATTTGTATGATAAGTTGGATGCATTTTGAAATGAATCGAAAGGATGAAATCACTGTATGTTTGAATGAGGGTTCGATTCTTTTTAAACTCTTGAAATATATGGTTCTGTCTAGAATCTGATTGCAATTAAAGCATTGATCACTGTGTGAAGGGGTTTTGTTCCCTGAGTGTATTTGAACCCATGGTATTTATGTATAGAGTTAATCCTGTGTATAAGGTTCTAATCATTTTGGGAATCCGGTTGTGTCAAGAATTGCTGAGTGAATCAAGAAGGGATTCGATTGTATAAATCGATATTGACTTTGGTGTTAAAGCCGCGATATATCGAAGTCGATGGATTTTCAGCCTTTGATAAAGAATATAAGTGATGCTAAGCTCTAATTTTGAGCACGTTTAATTCTTGCATCGAAATTCTGTGTATTGAATCGATAACGGCTGAGCCAATTCATAACATTGGTTGAATCAATCCACAACATCGTTGAATCTACATTAGGTGAAGCCGAACCATAGTATTAAGATAGGGAAGAAGAGTGAGCGAAATAAATTATAGTGGAAATCTTGCATTCTACACATTCTAATTCCTAATTGAAGTTGAGCAGATTTGAAATGGAAATCTGGTGAATTCGTGTTGAACATGGTCAAAGTTAAAGCATTTGGAGTGAGTGGTTTTGTGTGAAATTACTGCTAGTATCGCACAACATTTTGGCCAGGAAGTTGTTTCAAATAATAGAATGTGATCCAGTTAAAAATTTCCACACCACCGATACAATACTACCTATTTCGCACTTTTTTTTTCGAGTTAAAGTTCCATTCTTAAAAAAATGTGATTTCTGTCCGATCTTGAGGGCAGAAGATCTAAGGGGTTTCACATGAGAAGTAGCGGGTTTGTTAACTCCATGCATGACCAACGTTCTTATATTTGATAAGTGCGTATTAATTATTGAATGTGTGGGCCTGAGTGATATTTGAAGTTCGAAATTTTATATTGTTTGTGAGGTCCGAGGTGGGCCGAAAAGGTCATTTTTATATGTGCTGGCATTTTGAGTTCTAACAGAAGTCGAACTTTGAAATATATGTCTGCATGGGATCATATATATATTGGTGTTGGGTTTAAACCTAAAGACAAAATATTATTTAATGGGCTTAATAATGAAGGTCAAATGTTAATTAGAACTCCATGAAGGTGAGAAGGAAAGTTATTTCGTTGGGTCATTGAATATTAAATCAAATGCACATTCATATTTCATAAAAGTTCGAAGACTGTTGGGAGTTAATTATAAATCGAATATTTATTCGATATCATGACTGGGTTCTCATTATATGGTTTTACCATTGATCGAGAGTGAAGCTTCCGCATGTAGATAAGAATTTTGGGTTGTTTGGTTTGATAACCAACAATGAAGAAAAGTGCTTCCGCATGTAGATAAGAATTTTGGGTTGGTTGGTTTGATAACCAACAATGAAGAAAAGTGCTTCCGCATCAATATTGTGAAACTGCCTAGATTTAAAATTATTTGGGCTGAAACTTGAAATGCAGTTTGATATGCACAAGAGAGTGAAGATTGTGGGTTTGGCGGGGTTAGCCCGCTACCAAGTGGTATCAGAGTAGGAAAGGCTCTGTTAAGAGTAAAGGATTTTTTGTTGTAACTAAATTTGAATGTGTGATGAGAGAAGAGAGTAGATAGGATTTCAAAATATGATATGCAAAGGTACACAGAATTGCAGTGAATAGAGATTTGCAGAACTGCATGAAAGAAGAACAAGATCATACAGGGATCTTGTAGGTAAAATAATTTTAAATCTGATTTGAAATTTATGATTGTAGAAAGTGAAGACAAATTTTTGATGGTGATGGCAGTGAACCTGATATTCAGATAACAGTTGGATAGGGAGAACAATTGCAGTGATCTCAAGAGAAGGTGAGTTGATGAGCAATGTTTAACTCTAGTTTGAAGAATTGTTTGCAGAATTCAGATTGCAGGAAATTGAAGAAATCTCAGCAAAAGCAGATCACAGCTTTGAGAGCAGTGATGAACGAGTCCAGCAGAGGATTCTAAAGTGAAAAAGAAAGTGTGGCAGAACCTTGAGGAAATTAAACAGAGGTTGAATGAGTTCTAAAAGTTGCAGAGTGAAGCCTAGAGAGAGTAGTGAAGATGCTCAGAAGGTTCCAGCAGACAGGGGACCAATACTTTCCAAAATACCAGATTCAGAGGAAAATATTGGTGAGGTAAGTGGCAGTAGGAGAGCTTGTTGTTGCAGAGGCTTGGTGCAGCTCATGAGTGAATAATTCATGGAGAAAAGGATGAATACTTATAGTCATAGAAGAGATGGCAGAGGTTCAGAGAGAGGCCACAACAGAAAAGAGGAAGAAGATGCCAGGACAAATGGCATGAGGAAGAAATTGATTGATGCATAATATGAGAAGGAGGTAGATGAGCTCAGAGAACAATTTAACTAACTGAAGATGATGATAGAGGAAATCCATAGAGTTGGTTGGCTCATGAAGAAGAGATTAAAGTGGCCAAGGCTACAACAGAGAAGAGAACAACAAGAGAACATGCAGTTAGCAGAAAAGATGAGAAAGCTTGAACAGAGGAGTAGTGTACAGTTGGAATGTGCAGAACTCAGAGCAGCTGAGTTGAGAAAAGAAGTTTCTGTTTTTGAAGCAGAACTGGGTATAGATGAAGAGTGGAGATCTGTAAAAGATCTTGTGAATCATGGTGAAGGTTTAAGGCAAAAATAAGTTTGTCTTGCTGAAGAGGAAATCATTGATGATTTCCTGAGTTATTGGACAAGTCCAGATTAGCTGGATGATGTAAAGCCTTGTATTTTTGAATATGACAATTGTGTGGTGATTACAGGTTCTACAGAAGAAGAGGATCAGTCTGGGGCACTGATAAATGAAGCAACCGAGACTAATAAGTCTTGTGGTTTTAAAACTAAAGAGTTGTGTATGTTTGCAGGTACATCACAGGGAGATGAACAAGATTTAAATTTTGTTGAGGAGGAGAAACTGAATCTAAAATATGTTCATATCAATGCTGAGATAGCAAGATCTCAGGAGGAATTGAAGACAAAGGATTCTAATGAGAATATTGAGGCAAGAGATGAAGGACCATCTAATGATCGGTCAAGAACAAGTGAAGGTATAAAAGGTTGTGTGAGGTTCCCAAAATCTACTCCAATTGAAGTTGTTTAATTGTATAGAAGGTTGGATTTTCAAAGAAGAGAATTGGAGAAACAGAGGACCTATGCACAGGATAATTTGCTGAGGAAGCAGGGCAGGAAGGTCTTCATGAATAGTGTTCATGAAGCAAATGATGGAAAGAAGGAGAGACTAGCCGACAGTCTCATGGAGGATGCAAATCAGCATACTGATGTGCTGACAAAGGAATTGGGGGGAAACTCGGAGCAACATACTAATGTGTTGTCAGAGGAGAAGGACAATGAAGAATTTCTAAGTCTTGAAGAAGACTTGGAACTGCAGAGAGGAGAATTGGTGACTGGATCATCAATTGAGAGCATTGGGTCTTGTGATTTTGACACTGACAGTTTGATTGTGTTTACAGGGGATGCAGAAGACAATCCATCATTTGGAATTGTCTTGAGAGAAGAAGAACTGTTGCAGAAAGAAGGTGAGACAGTCATGTCTCATATGCAGAAACTTGTTACTGTTGGTGACAGGGAAGAATTGGCTTGTCTGATGGGCCAAGAGCAGACTGTGGGGAAGATTTTTAAAACTGACACAGCGATGAAGAATCAGAATTCTATTCTGATAGAAGGTGAAAAGGCAGAATTTGAAGAACTTGATTTGATTTCCAGAATCAAACAAGAAGGTGCAAGACAATTACTGAAGATTGTCAAAGAAGAAGAATAAGATGCTAAATTTAGATTGCAGCATACTGATGAGTGGCTGAAATGTTTGCTAGAAATATTTAAACAGGAGAAAGAGATTGCAGACACTAGAGTAAAACTGCCTGAAGTTGTGAAAGGAGCAGATACTAGTTTGACAAATTTGATTATGTTTACTAGTATACTGAATGAGTATATTACTGCAGGAAGAAAATTAGTTGATGATTTATTTTCTAAAAGTAAATTTGCAGGTGATGAGCAAAATAATGTTGCAGAGGGAGATATCCTAAGAGATACCCAGGAAGTTTGGGAGGCAACAACATTGGCAGTAGTAGCAACATCCACGAGGGAAACATTTACAGCAACAATTGAGGAAATAACCACAAGGGAAGCAACAAAATTATTGAAGACAGTAACAACAGCAGTAGTGGAAGCAATAGAAATTGAAGGCAACAGTGAGCAAAGTAAGTTCCAGACAAAAGAAAGGCTGGACATAGAGATTGAAAGCATCAGAAGACGTGTCTCAGAAGCAGCAGACAACAACAAGAAAGCAGAGGGATTTTAACAAAGGAAAGAGAAGAGAAGAATGTGAAAGTATAGATGGTGGTAAATTGCAGAACAAGATATGGAAACCTGGAGAAGTGCAGTTGGAGAATAATGCAGTTGTTGGACAGCAGCAAAGCAAAGTATGGGATCCAGGAAGACAAGGACGGAAGGCACATGATCAGGAGATCATGATCAATTTTAACCTTGGGAGTCTGATGCAGGGGCATCAGGCTCAAGAAATATTTTGTATTTTTATAAGACATAGGGGGTATTATGTTTCTAAATTCTCATGTAATTATTAGTATTTTGAATAAAATAGTGAGGAATTGTAAATGTTCTTGAACCATTAAAGAACATGAGGGGAAGGTGATTAGTTAGGAATGTGAAGGGACAGTCGAATTGGGATCAGTTTCAGTTATTTTAGGGATTGAGTCTAAATTTAGGATGTTGAGAATTCTAAGAGTCTTGGGTGAGCTGTTAGTGAAACTGAATTGATTCCTTAGTATTTTGTATAAATGTAAGCCTACAGGCAGATAGGGAGGATAACTGTTCAAGAGGCAGAGTAGTGAGGGTAGAAGGGCCATCGAATTGAAGATCAGGCCACATAGGAAGTAAGTATTTGTAATTAATTGAGTTTTATTTATATAGAGGAATTCAGGGTCAAATTGATTCATGTATGAGACTGTGCGTATTTCAATTTGACTTGCAAATTGGGTTAATCGATCACTGAAAGGATCGATTCCAGTAAAGTATTTAATTGCCTATCTCAATTTATATGATAAGTTGGATTCATTTTGAAATGAATCGAAAGGATGAAATCACTGTATGTTTGAATGAGGGTTCGATTCTTTTTAAACTCCTGAAATATATGGTTCTGTCTAGAATATGATTGCAATTAAAGCATTGATCACTGTGTGAAGGGGTTTTGTTCCCCGAGTGTATTTGAACCCACGGTCTTTGTGTATAGAGTTAATCCAGTGTATAAGGTTCTGACCATTTTGGGAATCCGGTTGTGTCAATAATTGTCGAGTGAATCAAGAAGGGATTCGATTGCATAAATCAATATCGACTCTGGTGTTAAAGTCGCGATATATCGAAGTTGATGGATTTTCAGCCTTTGATAAAGAATATAAGTGATGCTATGCTCTGATTTTGAGCACGTTTAATTCTGGCATCGAAATTCTGTGTATTGAATCGATAACTGCTGAGCCAATTCATCACATTGGTTGAATCAATCCACAACATCATTGAATCTACATCAGGTGAAGCTGAACCATAGTATTAAGATAGGGAAGATGAGTGAGCGAAATAAATTATAGTGGAAATCTTGCATTCTACGCATTCTAATTCCCAATTGAAGTTGAGCGGGTTTGAAATGGAAATCTGGTGAATTCGTGTTGAACGTGGTCAAAGTTAAAGCGTTTGAAGTGAGCGGTTTTGTGTGAAATTACTGCTGGTATCGCACAACATTTTGGCCAGGAAGTGGTTTGAAATAATAGAATGCGATGTAGTTAAAAATTTCCACGCCACCGATACAATACTGCCTATTTCACACTTTTTCTTTCGAGTTAAAGTTCTATTCTTAAAAAAATGCGATTTTCGTCCGATCTTGAGGGCAGAAGATCCAAGGGGTTTTGCATGAGAAGTAGCAGGTTTGTTAACTCCATGCATGACCAACGTTCTTCTATTTGGTAAGTGCGTATTAATTATTGAATGTGTGGGCCCGAGTGATATTTGAAGTTCGAAATTTTATATTGTTTGTGAGGTCCGAGGTGGGCCGAAAAGGTCGTTTTTATATGTGCTGGCGTTTTGAGTTCTAACAGAAGTCGAACTTTGAAATATATGTCCGCATGGGACCATATATATATTGGTGCTGGGTTTAAACCTAAAGAGAAAGGATTTTTTAATGGGCTTAATAACAAAGGTCGAATTTTAATTAGAACTCCATGAAGGTGAAAACGAAGTTATTTCATTGGGTCATTGAATATTAAATCGAATGCACATTCAGATTTCATAAAAGTCTGAAGACTGTTGGGAGTTAATTATAAATCAAATATTTATTCAATATCATGACTGGGTTCTCAATATATGATTTTACCATTGATCGAGAGTGAAGCTTCCGCATGTAAATAAGAATTTTGGGTTGGTTGGTTTGATAACCAACAATGAAGAAAAGTGCTTCCGCATCAATATTGTGAAATTGCCCAGATTTAAAATTATTTGGGCTAAAACTTGAAATGAAGTTTGATATGCACAAGAGAGTGAAGATTGTGGGTTTGGCGGCGTTAGCCCACTCTCATTATATTATAGGTACTTGCCTTAAGAATTTTAAGGTATGGTATTCTTAGTAACAAAGGGAGACTTCGCATTCTACGGAGAGGCAAGGGATTTTTTTGTCTTCACATAAGTTTAGGTCTGCTTTGTGGGTTGCATAGGAGGGGCATTATTCTTGTTATTCTGTGCAACAATTAATTTTGTCTTGGGTGGAAAGGTAGTAGTTTCACAACAAACTAGGGGGCTCCATAAAATGTGATACATGATTATTTTAGATATTCTTCTTCTAGATGTTTTTCTTAAAAGACATCAGGAAAAAATATTTTTTTTTTTCAATACTCGTCTTGAGCTAAGATGAATGCCATTTAGATCAAGAGGAATTTTTTGGAAGTGTTGTACATCAACATTGTAATTGGATTGAGTTACTATATTGTTTGGGTTCAGAAATGGTTGTACAGTTAGTTGAGTGGGAGTGGATATTTGAGATGGATGTGGTTGTGGTGGAGGTGGATGGTAGGGATAGCATGGAGTTGGGTATGGAGGATATTGAGGAAAATATTGAGGATATTGTGGATTTATCCTATAAGGTTCTTTCCAACCTTTTTGCCAAGGTTGGTTTTGGGGTTGAGATGGTCAAGGTTTCCAAGGAAAGGGTGTGTTCCAATTACTTTGAGATGGATGTGCATAACCTTTAAATTGTGAATTAGATTCTTGCATCATATCAGGTTGACTAGGTTGCCATGGTATTATTTGAACTACATCAAATAGCTACTTTGGTGATTGACTTGCTCCATCGTCCTCTTGGTAAAATATTTCAACCTTGGTAATGATGGGAAATATTTAATAACATGTGATTCTGCATGGAAAACAAAAATATTAGCATCTTCTTTTTTCTTATATTGTGTTCTTAACATTTCTACTTGTTCACTTAGATTTCTAAAAATTTCTGTTTTAAAGTTATCAAGCAAATTTCCAAGTTCAACTTGACTTACCAATCTTGATGTTGATTTAATTACTCTTGCCCTTTCTCTTGACATGCGCTTGCATGTTTCACAAATTTCTTCAAATGATAATTGGTATACATCACCTCTACCGATGAGATCAAGGAGATAAATACACTCATCCCTAATTTCTCTTAGTAAGAGGGTTTTAGTGTATCAGATCCTAAATGATTTAATTTTTCCCTCTTAACATCATACATGAATCTCTATATTAGATCCTCAAGGCTCTCATCTTTTGTTTGAGTCATTCTAAACATTTCTTCCTTAATATCACAGTCTTTATATTTTTAAAGAAACATCCTTTTCATATCATTCCATGATCTTATTGAATTAGTATATAAAATCATGAACCATTTAAGATCTATATCCTTCAATGTTGACAGAAAAAATCTCAATTTTTGAGTGTTTAATAAGTAACCATAAAGTCTACAAAGAATTTCAAATTCAGGGAGAAAGGTTTCTAGATCCTCTGACCTCATACCATGGAAGTTGGGAAGAAAATATGGAGGGATATTCTTCATTTGAAAACTAATATCACTATCTTGAATGGTAAATCAAAGATTATCTTCTTCATTGTCATCATCTCCATCCATTTCTTCTAGCTTCTCTGCCACCTCTTCTTATTCTACCTGAAAAAGTGGATGGTGATGTGGTTCTTACTGAACCACGTGATGAAATGGGGGAGTTTGGTGTTGGAGATTTTTTTGAATAAGAATGCTAATGCAACGCAATGTTTCTATATTTGAAATGAAATATTCCTAATGAAATTTTTGTTCTTGCAGAAAGTAAAAGAAATGAATCAAATATGGAAGAAAACAATGCATACTTTGACACCTCCTCAGCAACGGTGCCAAAAAGTGATGAACCCCAATATTGCAATAAGAATGTTGCAACTCCCAAGACTACCAAATTAAATTATCAACCCGAGGTTTGTACAAACTTAAGAGGTGGAAACATTATAAGTGAAACATGCAATGTGTCCTCCTTTCATTGATATGATGCAATGAAGTGAATATCATGAAATCAAACACGAGCCTAATTGTAGAATGTAAAAGTTGCATTAAAAAGGAAGCCTAATCTATGTAATATAAATAACAATGTTGGAAATGGAAACCATACATTAAGGTGTATGAAACAAAATCTAATCGTAAAATCATTCTTCAATCGCTGCATTCAAAATATATTTTGTCAATAGAGTTCATAAGGTACTTCATTAACGACTAATCGTAACTAAAGTATTTGAATCACATAAGCAATATTAAACCAAGAATTCACTCACCCATCTTACATAAGAATTTTAAGTCTAGTTGCATTAATAATTTACCTCCAAGCATAAGCTTGGTTGATAGATTTCGAAGGCCACCCTTTCTCATTTAGCTTGAGGGATTCAACATCATTCTAGTGGTTAACATGGTGACCTTGCAGTCATCAGTGCCATAGTCTTTGTAGCGCTGGAGGCACCGGTTGGTTGGAAAATAGGGGGAGGTATCGTTAATTAAGGATTTTCTTGCTTCCCATTGGCTTCCATCCCACAAACTACTCTAAATACTGGTTCTAAAATAGGTAAGAGGAAGATCTTACTTAAAATAGGCATATAATTAAAAGTAACCAAGATTATTACATCACACCTAGGTCCTAGGATTTGAATAGCATATAATTTAGTTTATAATTTCAAGCATATATTGTCCATCCGATTACTTGGCATTTAATTTATAACCAGTGATATATTAACTCCACAAGGCACTGGTCTCAAAGTTGAATTCAATCTAATTCTTAAAATCTTGCTTAAATTAACCAAATATCTAGGCCACTCAATCATGTCTCCTGGACTCATTGGTTGCCAACTTATCTTTCATATTCTCATTTCCATAGGGACTAACCCCCATAGCTTGTTCTTGGGAGACAACTAGAACAAAGTGGGCAGGGATCAAGGTGACAACCCCCACCTTGAGTAGTTGTCGCAGTGCCTGTACAATCTGAGTGGCAATAAGGTATATCATCAATAATATCCAAACACCAAACAAGAGAAGCTTAGAGTTTCAACATCTGGGGGTGCTATGAGATTTCAATCATCTACTGGAGTCATCAAAGTGCCCAATGCTCTGCTTTGGAGAGGCAACACTGCATCTACAAGGTCATCGCTACTCTCTAGAAGTGTAAAACAATGTAGGCATGATGTGTAGTGGAGACATGAAATGTGCCCTCAAGGCCTCTACTTCTATGTGTAGAACCACCTACCAAAACCATCTCAAGATCAAGTCAGATTAATCTATCATTAGGGGAAATGATCCTAAATGCATCATAGCACACCACACTTTATTGTTAAGGGCATAATAGTACTTAAAAGTGGGATCACTTTGAAATATCTAAATAGACCAAGTCTCGTAAAAATGTTCCCTATCTATGTTAAGGATGACTAGATGGTCAACCCTATTAGGTGTTTCAAACCCCTAAGGGGAGGTGACATGTCCTAGGTCAACCCTTCAATTCATAGGTGTTAGTGATTTGGTGGCAACAGAGGGGAAAGAATTCATGACAAGGTTCCATGGCCATGGGACCAACTAATGAAGGTCCATAATCCTGAGTGTATGGATGTATGGAGGGAGAAATTGTGGAGGATTGAGTTACCCCTTTCCTCGGTCTGCTTTTTCCACTCCTATGGTGCGCCTTTTACTTCTATTTTATAATGATGTGATAGGGAGCATAATTTATATGTATAAGCTTTCTTTTAATTATGTAGCATCAATTTATCCCTTACTGATGAGCCAATGTCTCACTCATCACGATTCAAACATGCAAGGGTTTCCTTATTATGTGATAGAGCATAAAGTGCTAAAGAACGAGTTGATGGCTACTTACGAGGGTAGATCTCATGCCGGGATTTTTCCCATGAGCTAATTAATTTCCATACCATATTTTTCATTTTAACCTTTCTTTTCTTTCATTGTGGCCATATTATGTTTTTATTGTTCTTTTAGTTTCACAGATACATAGGGTTAGGGTTTTCAAGTGACAGATACTAGAATATCGACATTTTCAATTGTTAAGAACGATGAACAACAATGGACAATTCTAATATCCTATATTAACAAAGCCCAATATATTTGTCGATTAATGGAAAGCTAAGATTTGACAAGCTACAAGAAGGATGGCTATCAGAGTGTCGACATATTAGAGGTCAACCTTCCTTCTTTTGACAATTGGGAGATAACATTGGAGTCTACTAGGAAAAACCCCATAATGCAAACAAAACTACACTTCCCATCACTTCATAAGAGTTCGAGAGTTGTCATTTAACGAAAATAGGTGTTGAGCATTAGGCTTTCAAAGGTTAGGGGATGAAGACCCAGAGGTTGTGATTCCTTCTGATACCTTTAACACCCTGTAATTTAGAGGACATGGCATTCCAAATATCACTAATGTGGAGATGTGTTAGCCACATGGCATGACATCAAGATGACATGGCATTAATGTAGGAATGTTATGAATCAGAGTGTGCATCAAACTAAGGAGGCAAGAAAACGAAAAACGAGGTGACAAGTAACATGGATTTTGGATATCGAGAGGTCGACAATTGGGTGCCAGGCTCTCGAGAGACTTGGGCCTCTGTATAGACCTACCCCCGACTCAAATATAACCCACATTGTTCATCAATTAACAAAGGTAAGAAAATTCTGAGAACTATCAAATGATGTCTATATCGATTATTGGGCGATCGACTATCACATGTCAGGTTTTCGAGGAGAAAAGGGACTTGGATGAGTTTCACTGATGTGTTTTTGGCTAGGGATCGAAGGCCCAATATGATTTCCAATGAGCTTGGATAACCGACGTGGAAATCAATGTGGCATGTGTAAGTGACATTTAACCAAGATTTTCCATGTTTCTGACGCTATGGATATGTACAAATGCTAATGTGGCCCTTCAAGCGGGGGGGGGGGGATCTTCAACCTAGCATAACTTTGTGCCCAAAGCTCAGTTTGAGATGAAATTTATATTATTGGAAATATCTCAACAAGTATAATATGATGATAATATTACTATAAATTTTTGAGGTGGTTACAAAAGGAGGAAATTTACTAACCCCATCCCCATAATTTAACCTTGGAGGTTGGGTTTAGAAACCCCGCATCCTTAATCAAGCATTAGGGGGTTGGGTAACTTACAATTTAATGCATAAGAATATATAGAGAATAGCCAATGGAATGAAGTAAACACATGCACAAAAACAAAAAATAGAATGGAAAAACGGGGATGACAAAGCGAAATCCATAATTACAGTTCAAATCACTCTGAGTTCCACTATTTTAACTCATCAAAAAACACCCAAAAGGAATTTGGGACATGTTAAATTAACTAAATGGGTCAAGACTCAAAAGAATTAGATGCTAATATCTCCATGAAACAACTCTTTTAGGTTCAAAATGACTAGTGTTGTAGCTATAACAAGTCACATAAATGAGTTGAGGTCCCTATTGAAATTGTTGGAAGAGGTATGTGTAAATTTTGAGGAAGGTGATGATACATAAAAATTATTAAGCATTTCACTAAAAAATTATAGCAAGGTGACATTCCCACTTTGTTGGTTGGGTTCACAACCCTTGGAGACTAATATCTACCCCTACTACAGAATGAAACAAGACAATAGAGGAAAATACTCAAGAAAATATTATTTTCCAAAAGAAAAGAAAGCAAAAAAACATGTAAAAACAAGGTAAAAAACGAAAAGATGAGTGCGTTGTTGTTATTGTGAGAATTTAAACCACGAGCTAGTATTGTAAAGTTTAGGCAGTTGGTCATATCAAAGGAAAGGCTAAATAAAAGGAGAAAGAAAAGAATATCTCCATTAATATTGTTGACAAGAAGGATGAGGGTGAGACCAATGGTGACAAAACTGATAATGATTTCCTATTTTTAATGGTCATTTTTGCTTGGGTGGGTCACTATAAAAGATAGACAGTAAATGGCTTTCTCATCAAGAACAACTATTTAAAGAATTTGGTGGCATTGGTGGAATTCTACCTTTAAAAGGGCAACAATAACCTGATAGAACATGTATGAGAGTTTCACATCAATTGGAGGAAAACAACAACTATCAATCAAGATTTTGTAAATCATCATCAAAATTTTGTAAATAATTTCTTAAATTTTGTATATGAAATTATGACCTTTGACTTTTGTGTCACAAAAGCGGTTTTCGGGGGGTGTTAAATAAAAGATGTTATTTTATTTGAAGGGAGTTGTTGAGTAGTAGCACTAAATAAAATGTTGTTATTAGTCCTAATGTTTGAGGCTCACGATAGTTTTCCAACATTTATCTCTAGGGTATGCTATACTTTTGGGAAATTTAAATGTTTGAGTCTTGGACTAAGACTTTACAGACATACCCATTCATGATGAATATAAGGAAGGACTTTCTCTAAAGGAGCTCAACCACGACACAGTGGGACTTTAGGGAGTTAAGTAGACATAAACAATCATATCACAACTTATGGGAGACATCTTCTTGAATTGGGAAAAGTCACGATCTTTTACTTCTCAATGAAATCTCCAAGTATGCCTTAACTTTCATGATACACAAAATTATGGTCAAAATAATTTCAAAGTATCATTATCAGCGCTTGTGTGAATCTCTTTTCCATAGGCTTCTAGCTATAGATAGGATGCCTCATAGTTGTTACTTCTAACATCACCTTCTTTCTCTATTGTCTCATACAATTTATTTCTCTATGTTTATTTTCCTTTTGTATTATGTTTTTATGTGAAAAGCTACCGCTTAAAACCCAAGCGATGTATACTTCAAAGTTTAATGCATTAATATTCTATATAAACCTCTCAACTATTTTGCATCAATTCTCTACATGTCATGGGCTTTTTGAATCTCATGCATTTTGAAAAATTAGTGTTTTTTGTCTAAGTTCCAACCACATTTTATCTCTCATGCGGGCACCTTTCTTCAACCACCTCACAAGATGACATGTTTTTCTAGAGTTTCTTACCTTCTAACAATTTATTGTTGCAAGGTATTTATTCCCTAGCTTCCTTGTTGTCAATGTATTTGGCGACAATCTCCTCTACAATGCCCTTTTCTCATTAGAGCTCATTGCAATTTTTTCACTACTTGAAATCATATCAATTTTTGTTGGAAGTGGGAATCTTAGTTTAGGTGGGCATTGTTACCCACCAAATAATTGGTAACCCATAGGTGTATTTTTTTCTCCTCCTTGGATAACTAGGTAGCCAATAACTCTATATGATCATCAACTAACATGATGCTAGGAACCTCCACTTATTGCTCTAGTCATATTTCTCTCTCCCATCTAACATTCTTTCTTGAAAGAATGTAGGCCATCCATTGACAGGTACTTTAATCATTTTGCAATCATGTGCTTTCACTTAATGTTATGTCCATTTTAATATGGCTTAAGGGGGAAACTATATAACTAATTGATCTTGATTGTACTCTTGTTTCCTTGCTTGACCTAGGAGATTAGTCTTTGACTCTAGTCTAGTGGGACCACCTTTGAGGCTTTAGGGTCTTAGGAAGGGCACTACTGGGGAGGAATTGAATTGAAATAATGTGTCCATGATTATTACATTCTTACCACTTTCCATCTTTCCTCTTATTCCTCTCCATTTTTTTGGTCGGTGGCCATTAGGCATTAGGATTGGCACATTTTCATCCTCATCCTTGTATTTGAACTTGGAAATATTTTCCCTAGAGGTAGATCCAACTAAAAGAAATTTAAAATCATAAGAAAACCAAAATGAAAAAAAGTATAAAATGTAAAATATTGTCGGGCCATTTGATTAGCACGTAGGAAAAATCCCAACATGAGCTCTATCCCCCTCATCAGCTATTACCCAGTTCCTCAAGAACATGATTTTTAATCTATTAAGGAAATCTTGTATTGTCCCAACCCTAATGAGAAATAAACCGACTCATATTTTAAGGGGTAATGAAAAAAATTCAAAAGAAAGCTTAGGCTCCTCAACTATGCACCCAAATCATAAATAAGTAAAAGGTGCATTAGAGGGGTGGAAAAAGTAGGCCGAGGAAAGGGGTAACTCATGCCTCCGCGTTTGATCTGTCCTTACATCTATACACTCAATATTTTGGACCTCTAAAAGCATTCAAGGAAAGGGGTAACTCATGCCTCCATTATTTCTCTGTCCTTACATCTATATACTCAGGATTTTGGACCTCCATTACTGGGTCAATTGGCTATGGCACCTCACTCCGAAGTCCTTTTCACTCGGCAACCAACATTTTCACACAAACCTATGAATTGATAGACTAACTTGGGCCATGTCACTTCCCCTTGGGAGCTAGAAATACCTAATAGGATAATCTATCTAACCATCCCTAACATAAGGAAGTAACCTATTTATAGGGCTTGATCTAGTTAGACATTTGAAGGTGAGATTTCTATGAAGTATCACTATGCCCCCAAGCATAAGGTATGGTCCATTATGATGCATTTATGGTTATTGTCCCTAATGATTTGGATTTCACTTGATTTTGTGTAAGGTTTTATCAAGTGGTTTCATCACAACGTATTTGAGGTCGTTTAACCATAAGCTTTTATCAAGTGGTATCATCAAAGTATACTAGAGGTTGTTTTACGAATTCTTGAAAGCGGATATGAAATTTTTGAACTAGTGTTGCCCATCAAAAGCAAAGCATTGTGCTATCTGATGGTTCCACGTGCTACTTAAATGTGGCAACCCCACCCATGGTTCTCTCATAAAATTCATTGTAAATAGTTTTACAATATAAACATTAAAAAAAAAGATTTGAGTCAAAGGGACACGAATTACAGAGCTGGGGAGGAGGATTACTTACTTGGGATGTTGAGGTTTTCTTGTGCAGAAAATATGAATTGTTGGACAACTATTAAAAGTTGTTGGTGCATGAATTAATGAACTGGTTCTTAAAATTGCATGAGAAACAAAGTAAGGTACATAAGCCCATGCACTTGGGAACCTTCACAAGGAAAAGGGACAAGAAATTAATACGAGAATTACATACTGCAAGTAAGGCAGGACAAGGCAGCAAATGCGAACTCAGGAAAAGAGGAGAGAGCAAGGAAAAGAAGGGTATTCGAATTCATGCCAGAGGTAGTTGGGGAAGACACGGAGGAGAGAAACACAAATAGAGAAATCTAGTTCAATCAACATGCAACACAAAATATAAGAGAAGAGAAGAGAAGGGGATTGGTTCTCTAGTTCCCTGTAGGTTGTGTGTTGAGCTACTAGTCTCTGGAGCCCTGTAACAGCTTGGGTTCCCTGGCGGTTGTGGGTTGAGATAGGATCCCTAGAGCATTGTAACAACTTGGGTCCCTAGAGGTTGTGGGTTGAGACAGAGTCCCTGGAGCACTGTAACAACTTGGGTCCATAGAGGTTGTGGGTTAGGATGAAATCTCTAGAGCCCTATAATAGCTTGGGTCCCCTGGAGGTTGTGGGTTGAGATAGTATACTCTGGAGCCTTGGACAGCTTGGGAACCTTGGAGGTTGTGGGTTGAGATAGTAGACTCTGGAGCCCTGGAAAAATTGGGAAGAGGCTAATCCCGGAGCAACATCAAAGTAATATTTTATTGAATACCTCTAGTTACTGCATTTTTGTTACAGTGGATTATAGATCCCTTTGAAGGGAGTGAATCACTGTGTGTGCACTTGGGGTGAGGCAGAGAAACTCTGGACTCCCTGTGCTAAGAAGATGGCAGTGATCAACTAGTCGGATTGAGGAAGAGGTCCTTTGGATTTCATGTTTTAGTTGGAAGTTGGTGTTCTAATCCCTCAAGCAAGCCCCTCAGTCTCTGGAATCTGGGTCGGGGGTGATAGCTGCAAGTAAGTGTGGCTAAAAATTTCTATGGCTGGGTGGAGAGTCCTTTTCCAAGACTCATTTTCCTTGCAAAATTAAAAGATAGTTATTTGTGGTTGTTTATATGTCGATTAAATTATGACACATTTATGGTTGAAACAATTATGGATTTCTGGACTGTAATAGTGTTGTTTATGTAATGAGCACATGGTTACACCTATGTGTGAAGATGTATTTTATGGTTATGACACACACACACACACAAACACACACACACACACACACATGTGTGTGTGTGTGTGTGTGTGTGTTGCATTTTTGAAATTATGGTTGTGAATTTCTCAACTGCGTGCCTCTAAATGGAAGAAAGGTGTTGTGTGAGGCATTTGTTAATGTAAATGGTTAAACCTAATAACAAAGATTATGCCACACCTCTACCTTGGGCATATAAAACCTTTTATTATTATGAAATGATTACAAGGAGACTGCCTGCTCGGCAGGGTCTATGATTACATGTATATATAATATTTTTTATAGATACAAGCATGTGATAGTTGAATCCCTTGCATCAAGGCTTATTCAACCTTTCATTATTAGTAGCCTGGATGTCTTCCACTAGCTTTCTAGCATTAGTGGTTAGGTATTGGCTGGATCTACATAGCGCCATAGAGTGGACTATATGCCAACTTTGGAGATCAAAACGCTTGGCATGTGGTAGGAGAGGTGAAGCCCTCCAGAAGGTTGGTGTAGGCCCACAACAAAGTGAGGCTGCAAGAGTGCCTACACTGGAACACCATGAAATCCCCTGCTTTGATACCGGGAATATCAGATGGCCAGGAACTCGTTGGAGAGGCCTTTTCCAAGCTCAGGAGGGGTAGCACCATAGGGTGCACTAGCAAGCCACTTTCACCACCATTGCAACTAAGCGACATTCCATTCACTATGTCTTCTCAACTCCTATGGAAGTGCCCGAGTTAGAATAACCAGCAATTAGTGAGGAGTTTAAGCAAGCTCTCACGATGCCGGTCGAAATCTAGATCAAACTCAGCTCAAAGGTAGACAAGATATCGTTGTTCAAGCCATGGTAGAGTTAAGAGCAAGCTCAATGTGGCGCAAGAGGGAAAGCCTTAAACTTATAACGAAAATATATAGAAACTTATCCTTGCACTAATCGAAACCCTAGTCATGGCAGTCGCAGATTGGCACACTTGATTTTCCTTTAACGCGATTGGATGAAGAAGTGGTGACATGGCTCAGAACCTCTAGCCCAGAGGGACTAGCCCAGAGACTTATATTGTGTGGAAAAAGGATTGAGCAGGATAACATCAACCAAGGATGAGCTAGCTGACACATAATCCTAGTAAGGGTGGCATTGGTTGGGGTGGTGCCCACTGAATAACGCAACCCGAAATATTTGGTATTGACAGTGCTAAGAAAACAAGATGATTTCAACTACATACACTATTGGACAAAAGGATGCCCTACTTGCTAGGTTTTCCTGGTGGCCCCCACCCAGAAGTACAAGGGGGAGCGGCTCAGGAAAGCATCGGGTAAGATCTCGTGAGATGACGTAAGGGAGGTTTGTGTCAAGTCCCACACTATTGGAGGCTGCTATTGGTGAGGAAGTGGGTCATGTGACAAGTGAGCTTGTTAGTCTAATCCCAATACTTCCTAGAGGTGTGTGGGAAAGAGCGAGATATATTGTCTCTAAGGGATCCAACCAATAGGTTAAGGGTAGCGTGCGAATAGATGTCGGGGCATAGGAAGTTAAATGATGTTGTGACTTAGCTGCATGGACCAACGCGAAGCATCGACGAGTGGAGGTGAAATCCACTAGTACATGTAGTCCCATAGTTCTCACTGAAAAGGCATTCAAGAAAACAAGGATATGTGCACCGAGCAGGAGCATGCATGACAACGAAGATAGAATGATATGGAAAAGTTTTCATCCCATTAGCTAAAAGGGGACTCCCGCTAGGTCACCTCGACAGAATAAACTTGGAGGTGACAAGAGGCGCATAAAGGAGAACACTGGGATTCAAGGGACAAAGTGATGTGGCACAAGTAGTGGCAGTAACCAATGGGAAGAAGGTTGTGCGGTCCCACCTTCCTCATAAGCCAAGAAAGGAGATCCCGAAGGGTAACAAGGAACACTCTGAGGAATCACTAGGAGAAAGTAAGTGGGGTGGCATATCTAGTGGGTTTCACTAGGGAGGCATAAGGGTGCTATATTAGAAGATGCCAGGTCAATGTAGAGAGCAGAGGTCGTTGCATTCAACAAGTATATATATATATATATATATATATATATATATATGTGTGTGTGTGTGTGTGTGTGTGTGTGTGTGTTTGTGTGTGTGTAAGAATGTATAGTGAAAGCTCTAGATGTGAGGCCCTGAAGCCTAAATGAAGTTCATTGGAAAAAAAGGGAATTTATACCCCATTCCTCTAACACCATTTGAGGGGTTGGGTATGTTACAGGTGGTATCAGAGCATCCAGGTTCAACACTTGTACTAGATGGGATCTATCATGAGTGTGTAATGATTTCTAGAAGACTAACCAATAAATTATTAGGTGTTAAAATTCGGTCTAACTAATTAATTGCAGGTCTGACGGGTGTATTGATTATGCGAGCCATAAGCCAACAATACCCTATTGAGTTGAGATCGCAAGCCTAAATGTGAAATTAATAATTGCTACTTATTTGACAATTATGCGCTAATATGGATTGTTTCACTGTAGGGGCGTACACAATATGGTTGCTTGTATGTTGATGAATTTGCATATTATGTGATTAATAAATATGAACTATTAAATGTGGTTAGTATGCTAACATGGTTTTTTTGTCATAGCAGGGTTTTCCATGACAAATCCATCAATGCAAGGTTCATGATTATTATGTTTAATTGACTATTTCTTGTAAAATCTAATAACGTGTGTGGTTGACATCACATCACAAGCGTGTTGAAAAGTCAACAAGAAATGTGTGTCTAATTTAATTTTCGCTTAATTAAATTGGAAAATAAAAATGTAATCTTATCTCATAATCACTTGTAATAGTTAACTGAGTGTGATAAACTCAGTTAGGTCATGAATTTCGAGTTGAGGGTGGTTGGTGAGGCATGCAGGGTGATTCTATTAGTTATGGAGTTCGAATTGCAGTTAATGCATTAGTTTAATGCATGAGAAATCAATTAACTTAATTAATTGAGTTAAAGTCAGTTGAAATAGTTGTAACTGTTTGTTGCACTAGTGAGAGATCAAGTGAATTAAATCAGATTTAATTCACATGAAGTGATATGCCATGCAACTGATGATTTACTATTAATAGCTGCATGCATGTAAGTTCCAGTGGAGACCTAGTTGAGATAAAGGTTAAAGGGATGTTAACTATCAGTTGTATCATTAGTAGGCTACTCGCATGCAGTAAGAAAACCATTGGATTGCCCATGAGAATTGCGCAGTTTTGGAAGGCTGAATTTCTTAAAGAATAGGGATTGTATTCCACATGAATGTGCAAGGCAGGCAGGCTAATTAGAGGTAGAAAATTGGCCAAGTGTTGGTCGATTTTGTTTAGGTCAGTGTGAGAAAGTTGTGAGAGTGCAAGAGACTCTTGTGAGAAGAGTGCATTGTAATTTTTTCATGATTCCATGGTGAATATACAATAGAATATAGAGGGGTTTTGAGCAGTAAGCTTTCTCTAGGAAAATATATGTGTTGTGGTTTGATTTTCTTCTTTCTTTACTTGTTGTGATTGGTGATCGTGTTTATTTTCCACAATTTATTTGTAGAAGGATTTAGTATCTTGCTTTAGTAGATCGCATGATCAGATTGAATCCATTGATATACATATTGTTTGTATAATTTATACATGGTATCACAGATTAGGAAATCACTATAGTGGATAAGAAATTGAGTTTGTGACTGAATAGCATTCAAATTTGTAAAAGTATTCTTGGTGCGACAGGCGAATCAGGATCAAGATGGATTTCAATGGCTTGATATTGGAGTATGCACTTGAGGGCAGTTCCAATTATATTGCATGGAAAGACATGATGGAGGCAGTTCTGGAGGAAAATGGGATGAAATAATTCATTGATAATGACATTCCAAAACCCGTTGCAGCAGATGCTGCAAATCTTGATGCTTGGAAAAAGAAGGTTGCAAAGGCGAGGAGGATCCTATTGGAGGGAGTACGAGACCACATTGTCTCAAGTCTCCATGGAAAAGCGACACCATATGCAATATGGAAGGCATTGAAAAATCTATTTCAGAGCAACAGTGATCATAGAAAATTGGCACTAAAGGAAAATCTCAGGAAAATCAAAATGGAGAAAGGCGACACCATTCCGAAATATTTAACCAAGTTTTTCCAATGTCAAGATGAGCTTGGGAGCGTTATAATTACTGTCGTGAATGATGACTTGGTGAGCCTAGCTCTTCTAGGCCTTCCCAAGAGTTGGAATAGTTATCAGGACTCTGTCAATGGGAGGGACAAGATGCCAGATTGGGATTGAATTTGGTCGGATTTGGTGCAAGAAGAATTCAGGTGGAATACCAGGGATGAATCTTCATCTAAGATAGATGATGAATAAAATTGCGCCTTGGCTGGTAAGGAAAAGAAGGGGAAGAGAAATAAATCCTATTCCAAATCTGAGTCTAGAAAAGAAGGCAAGAAGCACGACATGTCCAGAGTGAAGTGTTTTCACTGTCAGGAGCATGGACATTATGCCACTAATTGTCCACAAAAGAAGAAGAATAAGAAGGCTTCAGGATTTGCAGATGGTGAGGCTCTGGCCTCGCAATTTGAGTTGGAATTCTCGCTCATTGCATGCATGGTGTCAAGTGCAATGGGATCAGTGTGGTACTTGGATAGTGGTGCATCTTTCCACATGATGGGAGACAAATAACTTTTCAGTAGCTTGGAAAAGAAGGACCTCCAGATGCATATCAAAATGGGTGATGACAGGCAGTACAGGCCTACCGATATTAGTACAGTTACCTTCTAGGGACAATCAGGTAAACCCTTCTTATTAAAATATGTAATGCATGTACCAAGCTTGAAAAAGAATTTAGTTTCAGTCGCAATGTTGGAGGATAGAGGCTGTGATGTGGTTTTCAGTGAAGGGAAATCTTTCCTTCGACACAAAGCCATAGGACAAGCCAAGAATATTGGGATTCGTGTGAAGAATCTCTATAAACTTGATGTAGATGGTGCACAACATTGATGGGTAAGGCAGAAAAAGTGGTGAGCCGGGATGAGGGTGAGTTATGGCACAAGAGGTTGGGCCATCTACACCACGAAGCCTCGAAGGTCATGCAACATATTTCTATGGATCTTCCCAATGGTACTCTTGCACAGATAGACACATGCAAGGGATGTTCTACGGGGAAGTATGCAAAGGCCACTTTTAATGAGAAGGAGAAATGAGCAGCGGAAATCCATGAGAGAGTTCAATTAGATGTGTGTGGACCATTCTCTACATCTTCGGCAACAAAGCACATGTATTATGTGATCTTTGTTGATGATTGTTCTAGAAAGTGTTGGATCTACTTCGTGCAGAAGAAATATTCTCAAAATTTCTTGAGTTCAAAGCACTGGTGGAGAAAGAAACAAGGAAGCATGTGAAGGCTCTTAGGAGTGACAATGGTGGTGAGTACATCTCCAATGAATTCAAGAAATTTTGTAGCAAAGAAGGATTTCAGAGAGAGTTGATTGCACCTCATAACCCATAGCAGAATGAGGTCGCATAAAGAAATAATAGAACACTTGTGGGTACGACATGAGCAATGTAGCATGATCAGGGCCTACCGTTTTATTTGTGGGTGAAGGCATGCAACACAACGGTATTTGTGCAAAACCATAGTCCTCATCGGATACTTGGCATGAGTACACAAGAGGAGGATTTTTCTAGTAAGAAGCCTGATGTTTCATATTTTAAAATTTTTGGCTCATCTGTTTATTGCCATGTGACCAAATATTCCTGGAAGAAGCTCGAACCAACAAATGATATTGGGATATTTGTGGGGTACATTGATACTCCCCACAACTATCGGGTGTATTTTACAAACAACAAGATGACTGTTGTGAGGCATGATAAAAAATTTGATGAGGAGAAAGCCATGCGATTGTCCCTTGAGAGGGAGATGGATTTGCATGCAGAGGAGGAACTCTTGGTTCCAAAGAATGAACGTCAAGATGTGGAGCATACACATGTGGAGGATCATGGAGTGGCAAAAAACACTCATGCAAAGCCATCCACCAGAAATGGTAGAAGGAGCACCTCAGAAGCTAATAGATTGAGACTTGATGCGTCAGAGCATGTAGGAACACCTAATTCACTGCGTAGACAGAGACAGTCTCCAGACAGGTTTACTGGATACATGGCTCTTATGAGCAAGTGTATTGTGATAGAACCATCCTCCTTTTAGGAAGTAGTGCAGCAACCAATTTGGGTTGACACCATGGTTGAGGAGTATGACTCCATCATCAAGAACAGTGCATGGAAGTTGTCCCAAGACCGGTTGAAAAATCAGTGATTGGATCTAGATGGATCTATAAGGTGAAGCAGGCATCATATGGGAGTGTGGAGAAGTACAAGGCTAGATTTGCAGCCCAGGGATTCTAACAAGTTGATGGGATTGACTATGAGGAGACTTTCACACTGGTTGCGATATACTGATCGATTACATCTATCCTTGCACTCTCAGCGCAGATGGGGTGGCACATACATTAGATGGATGTGAAAACTGCGTTTCTCAATCTAGTTATTGGTGAAGAAGTGTACATAGAGAAGCCAAAAGGTTTTGAGATATTTTTTGTGATTTGCATGTGTGTCGACTCAAGAGAGCATTTTATGGGTTGAAGCAAGCACCTCGTGCTTGGTACACTAGAATTGACAGCTATTTCACTGGTTTGGGCTTCACCAAAAGTGAAGCAGATGCAAACCTATACCAGATTGTGGTTGATGGTAAGATCTTAATTATCGTACTTTATGTTGATGATATAATTTTGATAGGTGATGAGCAGCTGATAACTTCCTGCAAGAAAGATATTTCATGGGATTTCGAAATGAAGGACATGGGACTCCTTCACTATCTCCTTAGTTTGGAAATATGGCAGTGGGATGGTGAGCTATTTGTTTGTCAAGGTAAGTATTCCAAAGAGATTCTGAGTAATTTTCACACTGAGAGCTTTAAACCCATGGCGACTCCTCTTCCAGGAAACTAGAGGAAGGAGGATGCTACTTCAAGAGAGGTAGTGGATGCTACTGTTTATAGGTTCACTTATGTACTTGGTGAACACCAGACCAGACATTTGCTATGCAGTTAACTAGCTGAGTCAAGCTATGGTTAAGTCAACCAAGCTCTATTGGAAGGCAAGAAAGCATGTCTTGAGATATCTCAGGGGCACTATAGAGTATGGATTATGGTAGATACAGACATAGGGAGCGAAGCTTCAAGGCTTCACTGATGCAGATTGGGCAGGCAGTCCATCAGACATAAATAGAACATCATGAGGGATCTTCAACATAACATCAACAACAGTTTCTCTATATATTAGGAAGCAATGATTTGTGGCACTCAGTTCAGTCGAGGCAGAGTACATGGCAGTAAGTCAAGCTACATGTGAGGCCATCTGGATGAGGAAGTTTCTGGTTGGTTTTTTTGGTTCTCAGATGGATCCAAAAGTGATACATTGTGATAACCAGAGTTGCGTTAAACTCTTCGTTAATCCGGTATTCCATGATAGGTTCAAGCACATAGACATCCGGTACCACCATCTCAGAGATTGTGTTCAAAGGCACATTATGTTACTTCATTACATTCCCACGGAAGATCAGGATGTAGATATTCTGACAAAGGCGCTCGCCAGGAGAAAATTCGAATACCATAGAAGCAGGATCGGGGTAGCTGATAATGATTTTCTTGTTGAGAGGGAGTGTTTAAAAGTAAACAAGAAATCTGTGTCTAATTTAATTTTCCCTTAATTAAATTGCACAATAAAAATGTAATATTATCTCATAATCACTTGTAATAGTTAACTGAGTGTGATAAACTCAGTTAGCTCATGAATTTTGAGTTGAGGGTGGTTGGTGAGGTACGCAGAGTGATTCTATTTGTTATTGAGTTTGAATTGCAGTTAGTGCATTAGTTTAATGCATGAGAAATCAGTTAACTCAATTAATTGAGTTAAATTCAGTTGAAATAGTTGTAACTGTTTGTTGCACTAGTGAGAGATCAAGTGAATTAAATTGGATTTAATTCACATGCAACAATCTTCCATGCAACTGTTGATTTACTATTAATAGCTGCATGCATGTCAGTTCCGCTGGAGACCTAGTTGAGATAAAGGTTAAAGGGATGTTAAATATAGGTTGTATCATTAGTAGGCTGCCCGCATGTAGTAAGACAACCATTGGATTGCCCATGAGCATTACGTAGTTTTGGAAGGATGAATTTCCCAAATAATAGGGATTGCATTCCACATGAATCACACAAGCAAGGCAGGCTGATTAGAGACATGAAATTGGTTAAGTGTTGGTCAATTTTGTCCAGGTCAGTGTGAGACAATTGTGAGAGTGCAGGAGACTCTTATGATAAGAGTGCATTGTAATTGTTTCATGATTCCATGGTGAGTATACAACTGAAGATAGAGGGGTTTTGAGTAGTAACCTTTGCCTGGGAAAATATCTTTGTTGTGGTTTGATTTGCTTCTTTCTTTACTTGTTGTGATTGGCGATCATGTTTATTTTCCACAATTGATATGTGGAAGGATTCAATATCTTGCTTTAGTATATCACATGATCGGATTTAATCCATTGATATACATATTGTTTATATAATTTCTACAAAGCGACATACGAAAAAGGAGAATACAACAATGGTGACTGGAATGGTTGATTACGGTACTAATAAATCATGACATGGAAGTGATTGGGCGAGAGTTAATGAAGAAGAAATATCAATGGACCAAGGGGGAGGGAATAATTCCCTAGATTGGATGGACACTTTGAGAAGCTTGAGTGCTGAAGTGAGAAGCTTCAAGGCAGAAAATGAGATGCTAGTAAGAGCACAAGAAAGGCAAGCTGAGATCAATGCAGTTATCCTGTAAAGTCTCTCAGATTGGCAGAGGCAGAGGCAATCTGAGATAAGGGCCATTCATAGATACAAGAAGAGCCATCACGAGACAGAAGAGAACACCGATGGAGTAGATGGTGGCAGATCAAAGGAAAGCCATAGGCGGGGATGGGATGAAATTATGCCAGGAGATGTATCTTTGGGAACCACAATAGGAGGAACTAGCACACATGTGCGTCATTCTAGCAGACCATATATTTTGCTACAAGGAAGCACCATCAATAATCTCATCATTATCATCACCATCATCTAGAAATCAAAGGAAAGGATTAAATGCCTGAAGAATTTAAGAATCCAAGCCACCCAAATTTGATGGGGACATGAAGAAAGCAGAGGATGTTGAAGCTTAGTTGTTGGGTATGAAGAAGATTTTCAGAATACATGACTATTATGAAAATATGAAAGTTAGAATTGCCACCTAAGCTTGAAGGGAAAATCATATATATGGTGAGAGGATTTGAAAAATGTTAGAGCCATTGTTGAGAAAGAATTTGTCTAGGATGAGTTTGAGAAGCTCTTTAAAGAACAATACTTGTATGAAAATTATTATGATAGCAATGCAAAGGAGTTCAATGAGCTCAAGATGGGGCACTTATCAAATTGGGAAATATGTCACCAAATTCCTAGGACTATTGAGGTATGTACCATATCTAAAGAATGAGAAATATAAAATTCAAAAGTTTATCAATGGGTTGCCTATGAAATTCAGAGATAAAATCGAGTTACTGGAGCCACCTACGCTGAAGGACACCATTGAAAAGTTGAAGCATTGCTATGAGTAGGTAAAATTATGACTAAAAATCAAGAGTAATTGGTAGGAAAAAAGAAATGTTGTACACAAGAAAATTTGTCTCAAGAAAATCTCAAGGAAGAGAGAAGGTAAGCAACCAACCCATGCAAGACAACCTCAGCAGAAATTTGATGTTGTTGTTAAGAAAAATGTGCAGTAGCCAACATTGGGTCAACCCAAGTTTGAAGGTCGAGAGTCACTTAGATTTTGGATTTGTGGTGAGAACCACAGAAGAAGGGACTTCCCACATCAACAAAATGTTGGACCAAAGGTTTATAGTTCTCAAGAGGCTTTCACAGTGGGTCAGGTAGCTCATAGTATGCCAATAATTTATGCAACAATGGAAAACTGTCGAGCAGATCACTAGGAATCCATCATTGAGATGGAAGGTAAGTTGCATGATCAAATTGTTTCCATTTTAATTGATCTAGGTTGTAATTATAGTTATGTCAGTGCAAAGCTTGTTGAAAAATGCGACATAGTAAGGGAATTGCATGAATAACCTTGGCTAGTTCAGCTAACTGGGACAAAAAGGAATATTAGCCATTGGGTAAGGTCTTGTGAATTTGAGCTCAGTGACATGCCCACAATGACACACTTGAATGTATTACCATTGGGTGCATATTTCATGCTATTGGATATGGACTAGTTGTAATTACACCAGACCAAGGTAGATTTCCATGGAAAAGCAATTGAATGCTTGAATGAGCAAGGAGAAAAAAGGGTGTTACAGGGAAGAAAAAATCCCATTTCGGTATGACTGATCATTGCGATGCAATTTAAGCACAACAACAGGAAATTATGCAATATGTTTGCAGTGCAATTCATTAGGAACGAGAGAGATGACAATGAATTTGAAGACGAGGAAGCTGAACTGCTCATGAAGTACCCTGTTTTGCAACAGTATGCAAAAGTATTCTCAATGGAGGTTCCTGGATTACCTTCTCACAGAGAGATAAATTTCTCTATTGAGTTGGCACTGAGAGCAACACCAACATTGAAGGTACCATATAGGATGAGAAACCCAGAGTTAGTCGAGTTGAAGTTGCAGCTAAAATAAATGCTTGACAAGGGATACATAAGTCCAAGTGTGTCTCCATGGTGAACAATTGTACTGTTTGTAAAGAAGAAAGATGAAACCCTTAGGTTATGCCTCGATTACAAGCAGTTAAATAAGGTGACCATAAAAAAATCGGTACCCATTGTCAAGGATTTATGATATCTTTGATCAATTAAGGGGAGCAACAATTTTCTCTAAGATTGACTTGAGGTCAGGCTATTATCAAGTAAGAAACAAGGAGGAAATTCATAAAACTACTTTTAGGACAAGATATGGACACTATGAGTTCGTAGTGGTACCTTTTGGGCTTACTAATGCCCCTGCCACGTTTATGTTTCTAATTAACAATGTGCATCATCCATATTTGGACAAGTTTGTCATTGTGTTGTTGATGACATACTAGTGTACTCAAGGATGGAAGAGCACATGAAAAGCATTTGGCTGCATTGCTACAATTGTTAAGGGAGCACAAGCTGTATGTAAATCCTAGTAAGTGTGATTTTTTCCAATCATCAACACATTAATTGGGGCATACCGTCTCCAAGGAGGGGATCTCAGTTGATCCTGAGAATATTAAGGCCATAATGGAGTGGCCAAATCCAAAGAATGTGGATGAGGTTAGGTCATTCATGGGATTGGCAATATATTACAAGAGATTTATCATAAATTTCTCTAAGATAGGCCACCCCATTATAGCCTTGCAGAGAAAAGGAAAAATATTTGAGTGGAATGCTCAACGTACATAAAGCTTTGAGAAGTTAAAGAAGCTGCTCACTAATGCACCAGGGTTGAGAATTGTAGATCCTGAAAAGGATTTCGTGGTGTGCAGTGATGCCTACAAAGAAGGACTCGGAGGAGTCTTGATGCAGAAGGACATGTAGTATGCTATGAGTCCAGGAAGTTAAATGAGCATGAGGTAAATTATGTAAATCATGATTTAGAATTGGCTTCCATTACCTCCTTGGCAGAAAATTTACACTCATGGTAGACCATAGTGGGCTCAAGTATTTGTTTGGAAAACCCAAGATGAATGCTAGGCAAACAAGATGGTTGGATACGCTCAATGAATTTGAATTTGAAATTAAGTATATAAAAGGTAAATAGAACAAAGTTGTCGATGCTTTGAGCAAAAGAATTCAAGTAAATCACTTGGAAATTGTAAGTTCATATAAAACGAACCTGGTTGAAAGGGTCAAAAGTGTTAGGTAGCAAGACAAAAAATATTAGCAAGTGAGAGAAAAATTGTTGCAAGGTAGTGAGGAAGAAGAATATCACCTCACTGAGGATGGCCTAGTAAGGTTCAAAAACATAATTTATGTGCCAAACAATGATGAAATAAAAATGCTGATACTAAAAGAGTTCCATGTTAAGCCTTATTCAGGCCATCCAGGATATCAAAATATCCTTACAACCATTAAAAATTACTGTTACTAGCTGAATTTGAAGAAGAAAGGGGTTGATTTTATGGGAAAATGCATAGAATGTCAGCAAATAAAGGCTGAGTGGAAGCATTCGACAATATTGTTGCAGCCTATCCCCATTTTGGAATGGAAGTGGGAGACAATTTCTATGGATTTCGTTAATGGATTGCCTATAATCACCAACCATCGTGATGTAATCATGGTGGTGGTTGACAAGTTGAGCAAGGTAGCTCATTTTTTGGTAGTCAAGTCCACTAACTCTGAAAATGACATAACATATATTTTCATAAAGGAGATTGTGAGGCTACATGATATCCCTAAGAAAATTGTGTCAACAGAGATGCTAGGTTCACTTCCAGGTTTTGGAAGAAATTGTTCGCATAATTGGGAAAAAAATTGGCATTTAGTACCACATACCATCCACAAACAGATGGGAAAATAGAGAGGACTAACAAAATCCTTGAGGACATGTTAAGGATGTATGTAATGAACAAGCACAAGAAGTGGGAAGAATATCTTCCACTTGTGGAATTCACACAAACAATGGATATCAAGAATCCATAAAGATGATCCCATTTGAGGAGTTGTATGGTAGGAGTTACAAAAATCCTATTAGCTAGAGTGACCCAGTGAATAGGGTTGTTGTTGGACTTGACATGCTCAAGGAAATGGAGCAGCAATTTTAGATCATAAAGTAGAATTTGAAAGTGGCACAAGAAAGGTAGAAGAGTTTTCCAGATAAACATAGGGCGCATAAAGATTATCAAGTTGGGGAACATGTTTACCTGCAATATAAACCCAAGAAGAGTTCCCTAATGATTGGGACATGTTCCATGTTGGAATCATGGTATTGTGTGCCTTTTGAGATCCTTGAGAGGATTGGACCAGTGACATATAGGCTGGATTTACCTCCATCAGTTATATTTCATGATGTTTTCCATGTCTCTTTGCTTAAAATACATGTAAATGATTCTAATCATGTGATGGATTGATTCATGCTACAAGTGGAACAAAAGGGAGAGTTCCAGCTAGAGCCAATGTGAATTCTAAACAGGAGGAGTCTCATGCTCCATAATTGAGCCATAAAGCAAGACGAGGTGCACTCGAAGCACTTTGGGCCAGAGGAGGCCAAGTGGGAAATGGTTGATGCCATGAAAGCTAATTATCCCTTCTTGTTTGTGGTTAAAAAATTTGTGTACATGATTGTAAATATTGTATATAGTTGTGTATATAAAATTCCATAAAATAATATGTGATTGTGTTTTATTTTTGGTATTGCATATGAGAGCAAAAACATAGAGGGCGGTGTTCCCTCAAGGGGGAGGGGGTTTGTGGAAGCTCCACCCATGGTTCTCTCATAAAATGCATTGTAAATACTTTTACAATATAAACATTAAAAAATAGCCCCGAGTCAAAGGGACACAAATTTCAAAGCCGAGGAGGAGGATTGCTTGCTTAGGATGTTGAGGTTTCCTTTTGCTGAAAACCTGAATTGTTGGAAATCCATTAAAAGTTGGTTGGTGCATGAATTAATGAACTAGTTCTTAAAATTTAACGGGTGCAAAAGGAAGGTACACAAACCCATACACTTGGGAACCTTCACAACGAAAAGGGACAACAAATTAAGAAGGGAACTACACAATTCAAGGGAGGAAAATGCAGTAAATGCCATCTTAGGAAAAGAGGAAAGAGTCAGGAAACGAAGGGTATTCGGATTCATGTTGGATGTAGTTGGGAAAGACATGAAGGAGAACTACAAAAAATAGAGAACTCTAGTTCAATCAACAGGCAGTGTAGAACATAAGAGAAGAGAAGAAAAGGGGATTGATTCTCTGGTTGCCTGGAGGTTGTGGGTTGAGTTGCTAGTCTTTGGAGCCCTGTAACAGCTTGGGTTCTGTGGAGTCTATGGGTTGAGATAGGATCCCTGGAGCCTTGTAACAACTTGGGTCCTTGGAGGTTGTGGGTTGAGACAGAGTCCCTGAAGCCTTTTAATAGCTTGGGTCCCTAGAGGCTATGGGTTGGGATGAAATCTCTGGAGCATTGTAACAGCTTGGGTCCCTTGGAGGTTGTGGGTTGAGATATTAGACTCTGGAGCCCTAGACAACTTGGGAAGAGGCTAATCTTGGAGCAACATCAAAGGAATATTTAATTGAAGACCTTTGGTTACTAAATTATTGTTATAGTGGATTATGGATCCCATGGAAGGGAGTGAATCATTATGTGTGCAATTGGGGTGAGGCAGAGAACCTTTCGACCCCCTGTGATCATAAGGTGGCAGTGGTCAATTGGTGGGATTGAGGAAGAGGGGATTCCCTATTTCAGTTGGAAACTCGTTTTATAATCCCTCAAGCAAGCCCCTCAATCTTTGGAATCTGGCTCAGGAGTGATAACTACAAGTAAGTGTGGCTGCAGCTATATAGGGTTGGGTGGAGAGTCCTTGCCCCAAACTCAGTTTCCATGCAAAAATAAAATATAAGAAATTATTTGTGCTTGTTTATATGTTGATTAAATTATGATGCATTTTTGGTTGAAACAGTTATGGAATTCTGGACTGTAATAGTGTTATTGATGTAATGATCATGTGGTTACACCTCTGTGTGAATATGGATTTTATGGTTGTGACATATATACAATAGAGAGGTATTGTGTGAGGCATTTGATAATGTCATCATATCCTATAATATGCAACATAATGTAAATGGATAAACCTAATAACAAATATTATGCCACACCTCTACACTATAACTCCATTCTGTATGAAATACATAACAATGTGCTAACAATATATATAAATGAGTTTAATGTTGAATTTCCATGATCTTGGGTCTAGGATAGAATCTTAAGATATCTGATGCTACCAAACAAAGAATCTCAACATAACTACTTTGCGCAGTGGAATATAAGCAAGAGTATATCACAAATGCACAAAATATAAACAAATTTTTACATTTTTCAACCAAATTTTGTTATGTTAATCCAATTGATATAATACAACAGTTTAGGGTTCTCGTACTGGGGATAATGGCCCTCATACATCCACTAGTAAAAGATACAAAACAAGATACTCTGAACATATGGCTGTAGCGCATTCTCTGAATTCCTCTCGGTCGTACCCTATACCTGCCCGGTGCTTCGACTCTCGATCTGCAGCTCCTACCTTTATCAATGCTCCAAGTCCATCCAGCCACTAAACCTTGGTTTTCAATTAGCTCACTATTTGATCACTCGTCCACCAACGCATCAACAGATCGATACTCCTGTCGAGTTGTTTACAACTCTACTTGTGAACAACTCTCAATTTTCCCATTGCTGCTCCTTAGCTACTAAGGGACTTTAGCCTACTATGGTATTCTTGCGCTGCTCTAATGAAGACCAACATAGGGCATGTATATGAATAAAAAGGCTTAGGAAGGATAACACTTTCACATATATAAATATATATGAATGCACGGAAGCTAGGCTGAGTGGGAAAATATCGGGAGAGATAACTGTGTATATCACATACACACATATGTATGAATTTACATGTGCGCAAGCCCAGTTGGGCCAATGTTTTGTTGAGATCATAAGAGACAATGTTGTGTTATATACACATATATAAATGCATGTGTACAAATTTCTATTACCATGGCTAAGATTTGAAAGAGCTAAGGAAGGATAGCTAAGATAGGTTGGTATACTCGTTGTATGCATAAAGTCGCGCACACTCGAAGCTTGGTAAATCATCTTAATTTTACATTGTGAATTGGTGAAATATGTGGGGCTAGAAACCTTAATTCTGAAGAATAGGACTTCGAAAGGAAATGGCGTAAAATCCATTCTCTCCCATCATCAAGTTATTAGATAGGAGAAATATGAGTCGTCAATTGGTGAGCACTCATGGCTGTTGTATGACCCCAGAGGTTTGGTACCCTGAAGATTTAAAGTGGAGCATCAAGTGAAATACATGGGAGTTTATTCACAGGGTGAGGTGACATTGTGGGCCCACCTCAAATGGAGTGGCCGCCAGGGCTTTTTATTTATGCTCATATATGCCTTAGGTCTCGTAAGACATAGAAAGGCATGGATGAGTCGACATCGAAGGTAACTTTGCCATGTGGCAGTTAACTTAGATAGCCACGTGGGCACCATGTAGGGATCACGTGAGTGCCACATGTGGTAACCATGTGGGGATCACGTGGGAAACGTGTGGCAAGTTAATATGACATGGCATGATTTGATTGACCAAACTTTAATTGGCCATATCCTTTGATTCAAATGTTGGATTGAAGTAAATCTTATATTGTTGGAAAGGTCTCGACAAGAAAAACACAATGATGTTATTAATTTTAAGTTCTGAGGTAGTTTAAAAATACAAAAAAAATTTAGACCCCATTTCCATAACTAGATTTTGGAGGTCGGCCCATCAGAGTAACTGCCTCCTACCCTTAGTAGGGGTAGAGACAGTAGGTGATATGTTACATACTTCCCCCATTGGTTGAGTATCTGTTTCCACTATCAATCCCGAAGAAACATGGTAAACCCTTCATTGGAATCTTCCGTAGTTGCACTGGGTTCATCCTTTGCTTCTTGGGAAAACTCATTAGAAAATGATTGCTACTCAAAGAGATAATTGATAACTAGTGTGATGGAATTGACCCATTGTGGACAATTTTTTTAGAGTGATTGGATTTATGGTATAAACAAAAAATATCCATGCCTAAGTCATCTAGGTTTAGGTTTACATTAAAATTATTAGTGGGTTTAGACTGGTCATTGGTTTTTGTTTGGAATGGACATTCATGCCCAAACAAACTCTCTCCTAAATTTTTCTTTAGGTTAACAAATTCATTTGAGATATTCTTAATCGGTTTAAGTACAATCTCCATATCTATAACTTCTTTCTCTGTTGGCTTGTTCAAAATCAAAGGCTTCTTTCCATTGGTCTTGGGTTCTTATTTAGTCATATTGTCGTCTAGGGATAAAATTTCTTTTTATACTTTGATAACTTCCTTAAATTTTAGGGCTAGGGTATCCTTCTCCGCTCGTTTAACGAACATTGCTACAGATAGTTTCAAAGCTAAAGTGTAATAATCTATAGACAAGGGATCAAAATGGTGAGATTCAGCAAGAATATTATTCAGCAATCTACGTGGATTAATTTCCTTAACATTCTCTTTCTTTTCCCTCTAAATTTCAATCAATTCTTTCGAAAGAGTGTTAGGTGATTTCACTTCTGATTTTCTTTGCTTAACGTAAGCCTAAGTAATACATCATATGGCATTTACTTATGCATGAGGGATAGAGTACAAAGCTACTTGGGAAGTGTTTATGTTGTGATCAACACCCTCCAAAATATTTCCTACACTAGAATTTTGGATCCTAACTAGGATCTAATGATTTTTCATCGAAGGTCACTTCATTGTCGATTGATGTTTGTTGAAGTATTTGAGTCTTCTTCTCGAATTCTAAGTGTCAAGTCACTTGCTCACCCATTCCCAATTCTTGGTGAATTCACAAGCATGATTCTTTTATGCAAGCTTTAACAAGCATACCATAGTCCATCAAGATAGTGTCGATGCTATTTTACACCCATGTATATAGTCAGTGCACGCTTTCATTGACAACCTCCCTCACTTTCGTTGCATTTTTACTCCTACTTCTGTGAGTTGTGAACCTTTGTTAAGTGTCACTTTCATACCCGCAATTGTCTCTTTTGCTTTCTTTAACTTTAATAAATGCCATTTTCATGTTATCTTCATTCTACCATGTGTCACTTTCAATGTCGTTCACATTTGGCAGGTGTCGTATTCATGTTTTTTTTACTATCACATGTGTCGTCTTTTGTTGTTTTCACTTATGCATGTGTTGTAGCTTCACGCAACACAAGATTTAGTTCTAGAACGCTCTTTTTCATTATATGGTATTACATATCATTAGAGTATTCTATAAACACATTCCTACAACTCAACACACCTTTTTATCACAATCGACACTTTTGTTGCAACTTGTGTTCTAAGTGTCATAATGTCTCGTTTCAACTGTCACACTTAGAAATAAGTGTTGCTTTATAGAATTTCAAGGTTCCATTTCTATCCATGAGTCTTGTGTATAATTTTATATTTTATTAATGGATTTCAGGTTTTATGATCCAAGTTCGAGTTGTGTTCGAATGTATTTCCCTCTCTTGATCTATTGGTCTCACTCTTAGCCGTTTTTTAGCTCTTCTCAGTCCTCCTGCCCGATGAAAGTTGTGAAGGAATCAAACCTATTATCAAGTGATGAGATTAGCCTATTAATGAGCCTCATTAATGCAAACTTTATCACCAATATTTGTGCATTAAGTTCTTCTCAAGATCACCTCCAAATTATTGCACATTATGAACCTTCCAAGGATGATCATCTAATCCTTATGGCTTGTACTAGTTCAATGCACTGAGTTTTGATCATATTCCCCTTGCATGTAACTTAAATAACTTATATATGATAGTAAGGACCCCTTCCACCCTCCTACAGAAGCCAACCATGCAACAAAATGTTCCTCCTATCCTCACAGTGCAGTGAAAACCATCCTAGGCAAACAAGCTTGCTTTCTATGGCTCCCCCCACTGAAAATTGCATTCAAGGTGAACATGCACCCATTTTTGGGTCAAAATACACTAGCAAGAAGGAAAATAACATTCTAAATCTACAATGATCCCTTGTTCAGAAAAACTGCTTTGGCCCTTAAGCTTCCTCTTCCTCCTAGCGCATGGCGCACAAACAAGGCTCATTATTTCTTCCCTTAATCACTGTTGTCCCTCTCTATGCTCAAGCCCTGTCGTGACAAGTGCCCCTTAGTGAATGGCACAATATTAAGAGACAATGGACCCTTTTTGAGAAAAGCCGTGCTTTCCTTAAGGGCTCCTATTTCCTTCAACACATAGTGCAGTCTCAAGCCTCAAACCTTCACCCTTGTTCTCTTTTCTTCCCCTCTACATTATACACTTGTCAAACCTATCCCTCTCAGCGCATGGCACAATAACAGGGATCAAGGAGTCCATTCCTCAGCCTTTGACCAGTGAAACTTCACTTTCCAAGTTTTCCTCTCTTTCCTTCTTAGCGAATGGTGTAGTATTAAGCAACAAGCTCACCAGATTTTCTCTTGAGATTTCCCACTATGATGGACCAAGGAGAGTGTTGAGAAGTGTAGCAAAAAAGGCTCAATTTTATTTAGCCTCAGTCAAATTGAGAAAATCAAAATTTCCTCATCAACAGACAACTTGGAGGCAGTTAACTGAGGTGACATGGATCTTGTCACTCAGTTAGCTCAGTAAATTCAAGTTAGAGGGCTTGGGGTTCAGTTATGAATGTGTGATTGCTAATTTGTAAATATCGAGTTCAGTTATTTCTAGTTGTAATCAGTTTAATTAGTTCTAACAATTAATAGAACTAGTTGGAGGTCAGTTGTGCAGTGGGACAATAGTCTAACTCAAAGATCATCAAGTTAACTGATCAATCAACCAAAAATATCTCATACATGCAATGAATTCTAATTTCTTACCTGTGGTGGAGATTCCAAGGCAGTGTAACATCAGTTGCAGACTAGTCTTGAGTATACCGGTGTTGCATGCAATCAATGATAAATAATTGGGAATTTCACAATCATTTTGGAGGAAATTCATAAAGAACAAGGGCAAAATTCCCCAGGAATTACACAAGGAAATAAGAGCTTAGGTGGGGGAAGAAATTGACTAAGTCTGGGTTAGAGCTTCTCATTGAGCAGAGAGAACAATTATTTTTTTGCAGGCTAAGCTTAGAGCAAGCAAACAATTGCAATATATTCTCTATTAATTTGATTAATGCAAGTGGGCTTAAGGGGTTTTTATCAGTTGGTTTCCTCTAGATAAATTTGTGTACTTGTGTATGTGATTGATTCATGTTTGTGAATCTTGTTCTAAATTGTAAATTAATTTCCATAGAGCAGTAACGTAGAATTGTGTCTCTTGATTTAGATTAAATTTCTTGAGAAATTTAATTCTATCACCATATTTATATATGGTATCAGAGCAAGAATCACATTAGATCAAGAATTTTGAAGTTGTTCCTCAGGAGGTTCAACTTTTCATCTTTAGGCTAGCAATATTTCGTCGGAGTCAGGAGAATGACCTTCAATGGATTGAGATTAGAGTATGCCCTGGAAGGAAACTCAAATTTCATTTCCTGGAAGAATCACATGGAGGCCGTGCTTGATGACAACAGATTGCTGGAATATGTCAAGACAAACATTCCAAAACCAGGATCAACTAATGCCCATAACCTAGCCCAATGGAAGAAATATGTAGCCAAGGCGAGGATAATAATCTCGAAAAGAGTGAGAGACCACATCGTCCCAAATATTTATGGCATGGAAAATCCTTTCAAATTGTGGAAGGAATTGAATGACCTATTCAAGAATAACAATGACCATAGAAACTAGCCCTCAAAGACAAACTTTGAAACATTAAGATGCAAAAAATGATATTATTTCGCAGTATCTCACCAAATTTACACAAGTTTCGGGATGATCTCGAAGGGGTTTGTGTGAATGTTGTGGAAGATGACCCAGTGAGCCTAGCTCTTCTATGCCTTCCTAAAAGTTGGCATCTCTACTAGGACTTGGTGAACGAGAGGAAGAAATTACCAAATTGGGAATGCTTATGGTTCAATTTAGTACAAGAAAAAATTAGGCGAAATACTAGAGATAGAAGTTCATCCAAGGGAGAGGATAAAGATAATTTTTCATTGGTTAGAAAGGGGAAGAAGGGAAAAGGGAAGAAATCTCAAACCAAACTAGAATCGAGCCAAGGGGGCTTAAATAATTTTCCAAAATAAAATTCTTCAATTGTCATGAATTCAGGCACTATGCTACAAAGAGTCCACACAAAAAGTCTATCAAGAAGAACTCAGGAGGAGCAATAAGTGTAGCATTAGCTTCATAATTCAAGCTATACTTCACCTTGATCTCATGCATGGAAAACACTGTGATGGGGAATGTTAGGTACTTGGACTCAAGTGCCTCATTCCACATGACAAGGTGTAGAGATTTTTTCAGTGGCTTGGAGGATAAATATCTCCAGATGCATATAGAATTTAGGGGCGATGGAAGGTACAATGCTACTGAGATTGGTACAATAACCTTTAAGAGGGAGTGCGATCTCCTCTTCACCTCAAAGATGTCATGTTTGTACTAGTCCCGAAGAAGAACCTCATATCTATAGTAGTTTTGGAATACTATGGTTATGATATAATATTTGGTAAAGGAAAAAAATTTCCGAGACACATAGCCATTGGGAAGGTGAAGCAGATCATGGTTCGTGTGAAGAACCTTTGTAAAATTTATGTGGAATATTACACTTCATTAAGAAGTAAGGCAAAGAAAGTGAAGAGTTGCGATAACATAAGAGACTGGGCTACTTCCATCACGGTTCCTTAAAAATTATGCAACAAATAACCACTTGGCTCCCTAAAGGATAAGTCAAACAACAAGATTTATGCAAAGGTTGTACCTTGGGGTAGTATGTAAAATCCACATTCCATGATCTAGACAACAAAGCAAATGAAGTCTTGGAGAGAGTCCACTCTTATGTCTGTGGAACCTTCTCGACAACCTCCACTTCTCGACATAAATACTATGTTATTTTTATTGTTGATTTCTCAAGAAAGTGTTGGATCTTCTTCATGCGGAAGAAGGATGAGACATTCTCAAAAATTGTAGAATTCAAGGCACTCTTTGAGAAAGAGACTGAAAATAAGGTGAAGGATCTTAGGAGTGACATTTGAGGTGAGTATTTTTCGAATGAATTCAAGGAATTTTGTGCCAAAGAAGGAATTTGAAGAGAATTGATAGCTTCCCAGAACCCACAATAGAATGAGGTATTTGAGAGAAAGAATCCAAGAATTAAGGTTTGCCACTGCATTTGTGGGTAGAGACATGCAACAGAACAATCTACTTCCAGAACTGAAGTTCTCATCAGATTCTTGGGATGATTACACTATAGGAGGATTTATCGGGGAGAAAGTTGGATGTGTCTCATTTCAGACTTTTTGGAGCCTCTGTTTATTGCCATGTCCTCAAAGATTTAAGGAAGAAACTTGAGTTGACAACATAGTTGGGAGTTTTTTTGGGTTACACTGAAACTCCACACAATTACTGGGTGTACTTACCTTCCCTAAAAAAGATAATCATGCAACAAGATGCAAAGTTTGATGAGGAGAAAGCAACGAGATACTCTATTGATAGGGAGCTTCAAATCCCACCAAAAGAGAATATTTTAGCTCCAAAGGAGGAGCCTTAGAAAGTCATGGAGCATACACAAATGGAGGAGCAAAGAGGAGATCCACTGAAGCATAACCATCTAGAGAAGGTAGAAAACGAACTAGGGAAGTTGATAGATTGGTGCTGGATGCAAGGGAGAATGTATGAGCTCTTTGAAATTTGTGCAGGCAAAGGAGGTCACCTTAAAGGTACACTGGATACATGGATCTAATGAGTGATATTGTAGAGACTAAGCCATCATCTTTTGAGGAAGCAGTTGAGCAACCATTTTGAGTTGATGCAATGGTGTAAAAAAATGAATCCATCATAAATATAAGTGTTTGGGAAGTGGTCCCAAGACCGACATAAAAATCAGTTGTGGGTTAGAAATGGATTTTCAAAGTTAATCTTGTAGCAGACGAAAGCATAGAGAATTATAAGGCCATATTTGTGGCCAAATTTTTCTCTCAAGTTGAGGGAATTTACTATGAGGAAACCTTTGCTTATGTAGCAAGGTATTCATCCTTTAGATCGATTCTTTCTCTGGCTACACAAATGGGGTGGAATATCCACTAGATGTATGTAAAAACAACATTTCTCAATGGTGTTATTGAAGAGAAAGTGTACATAGATAAAACAAAAGGTTTTGAGACATTTTATCACAAGTCTCATGTGTGCAGACTTAGGAAAGCATTGTACGGTCTCAAACAGGCACCCCGAGCTTGGTACACTCACATTGAGAGCTATCTCACTGGATTGGGCTTCACCAAAAGTGAAGCAGATGCGAACCAATATCATATTTTGGTATAAGGTAAATTGATTATCATGTTTTTATATGATGCTTTAATATTGACAGGTGATGAGAAACTGATTAGATCTTGTTAAAAGGACCTTGCAAGGGAATTTGAGATGAAAGGCATGGGTCTCATGCACTACTTCCTTGGGATGGAAGTATGGAAAGGTGATGGGGAATTTTTTGTATCTTAAGGCAAGTATGCCACCGAAATACTACAGAGATTTCACATGGAGAGTTGTAAACCCATGGTGACACTTATATCAACCAACTGGAGGAAGGAGAATGCCACTTTAGGTGAAGAGGTTGATTCTACCATTTACCGATAGCTAGTGAGTTCACTGATGTATCTTATGAACACATGACCAGATATGTGCTATGCAGTCAACTAGCTGATCCAAGCTATGGTTAGGCTTATCAAATTGTATTAGAAGGCATCAAAGCATGTCTTACGGTACCTCAGAGGCACTACCCAATGTGGATTATGGTATATACATATAGAGGGAGTGAAGCTGTGTGGCTACAAAGATGCAGATTGGGTAGGGAGTGCATCTGACCAAAATATTACATCAGGTGGAATTTTCATTGTTGGGTCTGCAACAAATTTCTGTTACAACAGGAAGCAGAGGTCTCTGGTGTTCAACTTGGTAGAAGCTAAATACATGGCTACAATTCAAGCAACATGTGAGGCGATACGAATGAGAAATATAATTGTGGTAATTTTTGGTTAGGAGATGGATCCAACTCTGATCTATGTTAGAGTTGCATTAAGCTCTATGAGAGTCTAGTATTTCATGATCGATCCAAACATATAGATACTCGGTATCACCATTTATGGGACTGTGTGCAGAGGAGGATAATGTTGTTAAAATACATTTTGAAAAAGGAACAAGATGTTGACATCTTGACAAAGGCTTTTTCAAGAGGGAAGTTTTAATTCCATAGGTGTAAGATAGGGGTGGTTGATAATCCATTTCTTACTAAGAGGGAGTGTTGAGAAGTGTAGCAATAAAGGCTCAATTTGACTTAGCTTTAATCAAATTGAGAAAATTCGAAATTTCCACCTCAACAGACAACTTGGAGGTAGTTAAATGAGGTGACATGGATCTTTTCACTCAGTTGGCTCTGTAAATTTGAGTTAGAGGGCTAGGAGTTCAGTTATGAATGTGTAATTTCTAATTTGTAGAAATCAATTCAGTTATTTCCAGTTGTACTAAGTTGAACTAGTTATAACAATTAATAGAACTAGTTGAAGGTCAGTTGTGCAATGGGACAACAATCTAACTCAGAGATCATATATTTAATTGATTAATCAACCAAAAATAGTTCATGCATGCAAGGAATTAAAATTCCTCAGTTGTGGTGGAGATTCCATGGTAGTGTAACATCAGTTGTAGACTACTCTTGAGTGTACAAATGTTGCATGCATTCAATGATCAATCCTTGGGAATTGTAGAATCATTTTGGAGGAAATTCCTAAAGAATAGGGGCCAATTTCCTCAAGAATTGTGCAAGGAAATAGGAGTTCAGATAGGGGTAGAAATTCACTAATTTTGGGTGAGATCTTCTCATTGAGCAGAGAGAATAATTATTCTTTTGCAGGTTGAGCTTAAAGCGAGCAAGTGGTTGTAATACATTCTCTATGCATATGATTAATGCAAGCAGACTTAAGGTGTTTGTACCAGTTTGTTTCCCCTAGATAAATCTATGTACTTGTGTACGTTATTGATGCATGCTTGTGAATGTTGTTCTTCTTGTGAATTAATTTCCACAGAGTAATAGAGTAGAATTGTGTTTCTCGATTTAGGTTAAATTTCTTGAGTAGTTGCAATTATATTACCATATTTATACAGAAATCCCCCCTTTACAACACATATCATAGTAAAAATGAACATTGGAGCCTTCCTAGGCCACTAATGAGTTCAACTGCACTTTCCTTATCAAGCCTCCTTCCTCTAATCTTTCCACAAGTCTATCATAAGCAATTCATTCCATGAGCTAGGTAGTGATAGAGTAGATGATTTTAAGACTAATTTTTCCTTGAAATGAATGATCTTCATTAGCAAGAATATCTTGTCAACATGAAAAGGTGATGCTAAAAGAAAATAGTAATGAGAAAGCACAAAGAAGCACTTGCAGATAAGAAGCATAAAAGAGAACTTCACAAATACATGAGGGAGATGCCAGACCATGACATAAAGAAGACATGGCATGATGACTAAGAAGACTCCAATACTGATCCAAGACCTTTTGGAGGGTGAGATAAGCAAAAAGGTGAATATTTACATGAGGACGAAATATAGATAAGATCTACAATCAATAATGCAAGACAAACCAAGAAAGAGAGAAACTTGGCATTTCCACCTCATCATGAGCTCCATGTCATCATTGTCAACTTATAACTTGTACAAATTTCATCTTTGTGTCATGCCACATAATCATGCAGAATGTAATGATGTATTCTCAATAAAAGGAAAAAATTTAATGCGTGAATGTCTAAAATTCATATGTGGAATATGAAAAGCCACATAGCCATATATGGAAAAAAAAATCTTTAGGAGAAGTTCAAGAGTCATTAAGAGAAGTCTCAGAAGTTCAAGAGTTGTTTAGAAGTCCAAGAGAAAAGGGGAGATGAAATATCATTCCTCTTATTATAAAAAATACCTCATAACTCAAGCACATAGATTTTTGGAGTCTTAGGCTTTGGAGAGCTAGTCTTGGCTTCTCTAACCTGGCATAGGAGAGAAAAATATTATTTAGAGAAGCAAGAAGTGAATTAATGTTCCTATATTGGAACTATCTGCTCACTATTGTAATTGTGTACTTCGATCTTTCACCTAATGTTGAAGCTCAATGAGCCAACACATTTTCATGCATGTATTGTGAATGTTTTAAGGCTATTCTTGGGATGTTTGTGGTATATGCTGTGTTCATATGTACTAGAGAAATTGAACTATTTTAGTGGCTTTGGTACTTATCTTGTCGAATGTGTGTTATATTTTCTTTAATGATCATTGTGTCTATGTGAACTATTTCACAAGATAACTAACAAATCTCTACTTTCTTTAATGTGTCTCTCTAAGGTTAGTACTATTACTTCCTTCCAGAGGCTCACTCATGTTTCCCCTCTCCTAAAGGCCTCCTTTTACACATTGCAACTCGTTTTTCATAATGTAAAATTATTTGTTTTTTCAAGGGTTATGTATATAATCTCTTATGTTATTCATTGAAACCAAGGAAAACCTTTGTGTTATGGTGGTAGAGCCGATACTTTGGATGGGGCTAGAACTCCAAACGGTGTGAAGTTTAATTGAGACTTCACATTAGGGAGATCCCCTGTATGTTGGCCGTATCTAACACTGTCAACATGAAGGTTCTGCATTTTCAGGTTCAAATAAAATGTCTTCATAGCTGGTTTCTCTCTCACTATGCTTAGTATGGGTGAGAGGGGTGTGGGGTTGTTGGGTAAGGTTATATTTGCCAAAATTTTTGCTTGGTAATAATAAGGAATTATACCAGCCATGCACTTCAATTCCTTCCTTCTAGAACCAATTTAACTACTGATAGCGAGAAATGACCCAACACTAGTTACTAATGGGTTCTCTCTAGTATGAGATACCAACTAGACTTCATGCCATTCAGGGTAAGAGACCCATTTGGGTTCACACCTGATAACCATGCTTGGTTTTTGGAATGTTGTGTGATGTGGATGATCATCACAATAAGGGAATGCAATTCATAAGCTAAAACTATCTAAATAAAAAATGAAACCAATCTAAATCTAACAAAAAATTGAAAAGATAGATAAAAATAAAAATAAATGAGCTAATAAACACACAGATGCATAGTCAAGGAGACAATTAGTTGATATCCATGCAACAAATAATGCTTAATTTACTAGAAATATTCTAGAATAGTCAGTTTTTTGTTCTAATAAGTGCTTATTATTAAAAACTGCATACTGAAACAATAAACATGCGAGAATAGATTATCTATATCACATATTAGTATGTGACATAGTATGAAAACATCTCACGAAATACATACATGAATGAAAATTTTCAAGTATATTCTAAAACAAAAATAAAATGTATGTGGAAATATAGCATCAACAATGGCCTTCAAGGCCTATAAATATTATAGCAATGAATACATAAGTACCAACCTCCTAGCTCTAGTCTGCAAGAAAATAAAAAAATCAAAAGTTTGGAACCCTTCTTACTAAGAGTTTTAAAAAGTTTATAGACTCAGTTGATAACTTCCACTTGTGATTTTTGATTTTATTTGGGGTTAGTTGTAACTCTTAAACTTCTCATGATTTAAAATAAATAAAATAAAATTATTTAAAATGATAAATGAGGTTGGAAATTGTTACAATTTTATTGGGTATTCAATTGGGAGCTTCATGATGTCCTAAGATAAGCCACCCATATTTCATAGTATGAGGCAATCATCTTAATTTTGTTGGGAAGTAAGCTCTCCATGACTACATGATACTATGAGGTGTTATGGGAGAGAATTGGCATGCATATCTTTAGTGAAACTAGCAAAGCTTTTTTTTTGTCAGTAGGATCAATGAGATGTTGCTTCAGGTTGTTCTTAGTGGTATTATCAGTGAAGACACTAAAATATAGTTCCTTTTCGTTAAACAACTCCTCCAATTATTTTTTTACCTCTTTACTCATCCCAAACTCTCCCTGGGCACCAATTAATGGAATTCTATTCATTCTGACGATTCTTTCATTCAAGGACTAATGTTGATGATATTGTGCTAGTGACTGAGCTATGTCCTTTTCTAACTTCTCTTGTATCTTTAGAGCTTGGTTGATAATGATAAAGTCACACAATAATTCATGTGTGTTGATTCTAGGAACCCTTGTTGGGGCTTGAATATATTCTGTGGTCTATTGTACTAGCTGATTTACAACATTTAAGATTCCTTTCAATTGGGTGCATCGCTCTTTGGCTAATTGTCAAAGTGGTAATAACCTAGTTGATATTTATAGCATGATTTGTAAGTATGGGTATACTTGAAAAACCAAGGATTTGTAGTACTCATGTAGCTCTAAGGCACATGCATTGTAGTCCTCTACCATGATGCTCACTTTTTTCATTGTCTTGGTCTTTGCCTTCAACAATTTTACTCATTGTTATAGCTCAACTATCTGTGCAACTTTATTCTTCATATTTTCTAGAATATCCCACACATTTCTCTTAGTGTCTTTAGAGAATATCATGTTTTTTGAAGCCATGTCAAGGTGAATGTTCCTTGTGTCAAGCATTATGGGTCTATTAGTGGTAAATATGTAATGACGATAGATGTGTCGTGACATATGCCTTCTTTGTATGTTACAAAGTCTTGTTCGGGTTGTGACTGAACCCAAACTTATTCAATTTTACCACCTTATTCCTCTTGGCTGGTGTGATGCCCATTTCTATCATATATAGGTGGCATCTTATGATTTATAGAACTATTGGTGATACTGGATCAATCCCCATATCATTTGAATCTTGCTAAGATTTTTGTATGGTTCTTCTTGTTGAGATTGGAGATATTCTTCCCTTAACTTGGCTTTTGCTTCATCCTCTAGCCTTTTTTTCTCTTATTCTTTCCTTTTTTCTTCTTCATCATTGATTTTAATTTATTCAACTTTTATGTCTTACTCAACTCTTCTTCTCCACTCCCTTTATTCTCCTCCTACTAGTTCAAGCTCCTGAGCTACTTTCACAATTTATTGTGCTATTTGAGTTGGTTGTTGTTCCTACCTCAACTTTTCCTCATGTTCCTTTTGAGTTGTGTCTTGCTAAGTTGATGTTATATCCTTTCTTGAACCTTTTCCTCTTTTATTTGGGTAGGATTGTAGCTTATTCTTGAAATGACTTTTGCAAAATTTAAATCGCTCTTCTACTTCTCTTCATTTTCCCAGGCCTATGACTAAAACTCTCACTTATACTTGCATGATCTACAATGATATTTCATTGTGGATCATATATCATACTTGTGGAAAATCACGTCCCAAAAATTAAAAAGCGTTAGAGCCTCAAAATATTCATTAGAAATTTTTATTTCCTTTAATTCATATACTACTAGAAGGAAAGGCATGCGTGGCCAAGGATGATTCTTGTTTCGTGAGAGAGATCCACCTACCCCTATGTAGAACCTACAAGATATTTGTTAAAGCACCACTCTGTCAATTACAAAATTAAGCAGTGGGGAGGTTTAGTTGCTCCAAGGACTTTGATGTAAGTGCCATCCTTGTCCACAAACTAGTTACCGACTAAGGGCACTATTTGTATGTCCTTTTATGACATACATGGGGTAGCCTCATTGAACATAGTTTCTTACAAGGTCACTAGAATTATTAATAAATATATGCATAAGTTGGTACATAGTGATCCTTCTAGAGGATTTTGTAGTAAATAAAGATCAAATCCTTGTAAATCATTCATCTTCAGTTCATATTTTGGATTGCCATATTGACACATAATATGTCCAAGAGTTAGGAGGGCATGAAAAATTTAGGTTGTTGGCCTTCCTTGGGGTTCTAATCCTATTTAATACTATCCCTAAGAAAGCCCAATAAGATGTCTTCCAAGTTGAAAATTCTACTTTCGATTGCCACAATATACATGAGTGGAACCCAAACTTTAGGGAAGGTATTTGCATTGGGTCAACCATATAGCCAACATAACAATGTAGCCACTAAATGAAATGGGGTAGTCAACATATTCAGTGGATACTCTTTATTTTCCCATGTTTTTAAAGCACCCCTTTCGGTCCACCATGTCTTGATTAGTTCTTTGGGAAAAATCTTGAAGTTTGTCAACGGATATTCATCTAAGCACACTTCTTGCTTAGGTAAATTGTAGTAAATTTTGATGTCAAAGAAATTAAAAAAATCAATGTGATTCCATTGAATGTCCCTAATCATGGCTTCTTCTGGGTTTTCATGCTTCACCATACATTCTACAACTTCAAAACATGGGAACACACATGGATGGGAAACCAACTTTGGTAGCCAAGATCTCTCAACAACCTTATAGATTTATGAATTTGAGTCATCTACAAGTGGATTTCCCTATAAAATATCTTTTATATCTCTAAACATGTATATGTGGTGAATTTTTTAATGAAACATGGAGTGTCCCAAGATTCAAGCCTAGAGGAATTATCATATTCTTTTTCATCTAATGTCATGGCTATTGGAGCTTTGCAGGCTCGTTTCTTGGAGGCGTACATGATTTTCATGCAAACCTAATAAAATTAAAATGGTCCCATTATAGAGGTTATCTTATAATGCACAATGTAGATAACCAAGGTGTGTAGGTTTAAAAGATAATCAAGTTTGTTCAAAGCAGTGATTTTAAGTGATGAGGAAAAAGTAATATTTCCAGATTCACAATCTTGACAAGGGTAGTTGGGTTTCTTCCATAGAGAAAATCACTTTGGTCTTCAAATATAGACTAGGGTTTTTGGGAAAGAAATTTATTCTCATGCAGTTAACTTTTAAAAAACAACAAACTGGTCGAGATTTTAACCAAAAAGAAAAGTTGAAAGCATGGGAACATCTTTGTACCTAAAACCCTAGGTGCTATGGAAATGAAAACCCTAAATAATTGGATAGAATAATTATCTAAGATTTGTTGGGTTTCCAAAAAAGATTTGGTGGGATTTTTTGTCATGGAAAAACATTGTGGGGGCAAAAGAGCAATTGTTGGATAGCTTGGTCCCAGTCCTGGGGTCATGTTGAACAAGGAGAGGTAGTAAGATATTCAGATTGAGGGTCAAATGGAATTAATTTCACTGTTGTTGGAGTCGAGTTAAGGTTTTTCACCTCTTTCTATGCGTTATATGATATGCTATAAGGGCACACTGAGTCACTAGAGGGAAAATGTTGAAGAGGAATAGCTCAACACATCCCAAATTTCAATATAATTCACTTAAAACTCACTCACTTAGTTAAATATGAAGCAAATAAATGATTTCATGCAAATAAAATGATTGTGGGGTAAAAAATTGTGTTAAAATTGACCATAAAATACATAAACAAGATGAATAAGCATAAAAATTCACTTACTTGGACTGAGATGGCTAAACCTAGTGCTGATTAAGAAATATGAGGTGAAATACATTTTCAATAAATTGATTTGTCCTCCAACACATGAGAGCTAATTGATGTGAGGGATGGAGAGAACTATGAGCCAATTTTAAAGAGTTTTCATGAGATTTTTCATTAATTACTCAAGTATTTTTAATTTTTTAATTTTTTTTTTAACTTGAATTTTAACTTTTGTTAACTCAATGTTACTTAAGAAAACTCAAGAAAAAGCCTTATGAGTGAGATAAAATCTTGAGAGTGTCTTCTTGTTGCTTCCTTGAGGATCAAGAGAGCATTATAGAGTTTTTTTAGGTCATAGAGTGGTGTGCTATAACACTCCACTAAGGCTCATTGGCTTAGAGGGCTACTATATCACTACATTTGGGTCCAAGAGCATTCTATACATAAGTTGGAGGGATTAGAACCAAGTGTTGAGAAATATAGAGGGTAGTATTTAGGATGATTTCTCTTTCTATGATAATTGATTGTGATATCTTTTTACTTATTAGCTTCTTCTCTTATATTATGCTCAGTTATCATCAAAAAAATACCAAAACAATAAGAATAATAATACACAAGTACACAGGATATAGGCTTCCAGCCAAGGCCAAAACATCTCCACTTGAGAGGAAAACCCATAAATCCCTTCTCTTCTTCAAATTCTTCAATTAACGAATCCCAAGACCTATAAAACAAAACCAATACACTTCCAAGACCAACTCTGACCTCTCCTGATGATGTGCTTCCTTTGTCCAAGTCGAACCCAGTCAAATATCTTCCAGTAGCACAACTTCAACCCTCAGCTTCGGAATTTCAGCCTTTATTACAGGTTTGAAATTTTCAGCCCCCAGAAACTGCTACTACAGCCACACGTGCGAGAAAAATTTAGCCTTACAAGGCCTCCCCGACGCTTGCTTTGCTTCCTTGTCTAGTGCTAGAAGGTGATCTAGTAGTAGCTTCTTCCAACAACTTTGATCCTCTTCTAACAAATAGAAATTTTGACCTTGAAGCAACAAACCATAGCCTTCCTTCTTTGCACATGTGAGATAGAATTATTCCATAAAATTTTTCCTTCATCCTCTTCCATCTTCGCTAGCCCTTTTCTGCTCCTCCTTCGCTTTAATGAGATGAGAATGGAATTTGTCTCAAGGAGGTCGAGTTCCCTCCTTTATATAGGCTTCTTAGGGTGGACATGGCTCCTCAAAATAGGCCGACTTCTCAGTTGTCAGGCCAACTTGTTCTTGAAGGGTATTTTGACACTTTCAATTACAAAAATATTTTTCTTTACAATTTATAATGTTCCCCATGGGGACTTCAACTTATGCCAATGACTATTTTGAATTTTTGACCTAGGAAAATCCCTTGAAGTACTCAATGGGTGCTTGACCTCTAAAATAAAATACTTTGATCATGAAACCCATGCTCCAAAAATAAAAATAATAAATTTTCTTTCATTTTACAAAATACAAAATACAAGAATCAAAAGTGCATTTCATAATTATGAAGACCGAACCTAGTTACACATTTTTCAATGCTCCCTCTTAAATAGGGAGGTATTCATAACTGGTACATGGACATTCTCAATATGAAGAGATCTCATAAGAAGAGTTAGATTGATAACCCATCTGTTTAGCATCATTACAACCAACATTTTCACATATAAATGCCTTTAATAACAAATTTATCTCTCCATAAGATCAAAGAACAATTTTGACGAGAATAATTATTGATAGACACCATCATCATTATCTCTCAAGGCACACACCGCACTCGAGTGTTCATAGAGTATATCCTTCTTAGACTATTCTTATCTTGGATAGCTAGTATTCAAAGTATATGAGTCCTCGACTACTCTTATCTTGGATGCCCTACCTCAGTCTCAAAGAGTATCAGATGCCAAATGTTTACCCAATCCTCCATTCTGTATTCCCATGAGAAGATAATAATGATGTGCCAATCTCTCCCTCTCAACTAGGGAGGATATATCAACCAGACCAAGCTTGTCTCTCAAATACACAAGATTCTTAATAGGAAGAGATTTTGTCAATATTTCAACTACTTGCTCATCGGTGGAGATATATTGTAGCTGCAACACACCATCCTATACTAGCTTAAGAATTTAGTGATATATATGTATTTTTATATGATTTATCTTTCCATGAAACGTTGGGAATTCAGACAATATTATACAATTGATGTTATCACAATGTATCACTATAGGTGTTAGCCACCTATAATATTTTGTTATACCAAAAGGTGGCTAAGAATTTTTGAGCCTCCAAGGAACAAATTTTATCACTAAAAATTGTTGGCTCTTGAAGACTCCTTGAAGGCCTCATGCCTCTGTCCGAAATCTTCATTTACTATTCCGAAATTCTGCTAATTTCATAAGAAGAGACTGCTGAAGAACCATCATTTTCGCCCTTCTCCCACTCAAAACTAACCTTCATATGCTCCCCTTTTTCTCCGTAAAATCCCCTTTGTTTTCATGATTCATTTTCTCCCCTTCATGAAAATCACTCTTATTAAGGTTGAAGACTCATTCTTTAGCTTTACCGAAACCCCTCAAATAACCCATAGGACTTTATAATAAAGACTTTATGTTATAAAGCCCTACCTTTCTAACCACTTCCCCTTTTTCATACCCCGCCATACGTTATTATATAAACTTTATTATAAAGTTCATATCATATAATATATGGCCCACCGCTTATCGCAATGTCGCATTATCGCATTTTCCATGGGTTGGTCAATCGACCCATCGCTAAAACTTGCGATGCGATCAATCCGCCCGATCGCATATCGCGAAATCGCATTTTCTTTTCGTTTGATTTAATTGATCCATCGAAAATATTTGCAATGCGATCAACACATCGCATAAATACCTCCATCGCGCAAATCGCAAAATCACATTTTTATGTGAAACCCCTGATCACTCATCGCAAATATTTGCGATGCGATTTCACAATCTCTTTAACTGCCTCTGAATAAAATCTCCACCGTTGGATGCAACCATCCAACAACCACGATCTTTCCCGCCTTCTGAAGCAGTCTAAACCTAAAAACGCAGGATTTCTTAATGGTTTTTGTGTTTTGCAGGTGTTTTAATGGTTCTCCATTGTATAACGAAGGAAAGCCGAGGGTTAGGAAAGACGTTTCTTGCGCCTTCGAGCTATTAAAAAGAACCATTCACAGGTTTGAATTCAATTATTGATCAATGTTTCATGAGCGTTGATAGCACGTAAAATGGCCTGTGCAGCCCTGCACATCGATAAGACACTATTTTATTCAAAAACAGTTAAAGAGTATAAGTTTGAAGACAAAGCACAACAGAATGAAGATTGAAGACAGTTTTACGGGGATTACGGCTAAGACAGTTATCAAAAGCCTAATCCCAAACTCAAAACACAGTTTAAAGAAAACATAAAGTGTTTTATCAGACAGAAAGCCTCCACCGCCACATTTGAGGCAAATTGATTCCTCAGCTACCACAGAGCCACCTGTTGCCTCAAACCTTTCAAAACAAAGGCCGAAGTTATTGAAGAAAATTAGATATTCACCTCCAGCGCAGCCAGGGAGTTACTTCTGCAAGGAAATCAATGCAGAAATATCTGCAGAGTTACTCCAAAAATTACGCAAAGCCTCAAAGTCAAATAAAGCTCCCACCGAGCTTGATTCATAAATGTAAAACAATTAATACAGAAAACCACTTGTAAACTTCTTCATCGAGCCCCTCAAAAGGCCAAGAAGTCTTGAATCTGTATTTATTTCTTTAAGAGATCTTTGATTAGATGTCACCTCCTCATTCTTCTATAAATACCTCAGTAGAAGATGAGAAACTGTTGGTTGAGTTGGTTGCAAAACTTTGATATACACTTGAGCTAGAAACTTCTGATTGTAAATAAGTGTTCACTGGCCCTTGGAGCTCTGCTTGTGATAGATTTTTTAGGCTAAGTAGTGAAGATGATTGCTGAACTGAAACATTGGACTCGAAGATTGTAACTGGTTTGACATCAATATAAAGCTGTTTCTTGGGATCCTGGTCTATATTACTGGTGAAGTGCCTCTTTCTTTGTTACTTGTTTTCCTTCTATGTATGCCATATTGTCCATATTCCTCTGTAAAGAACAGTTTAAACAGGGTTAGGATCTGCTGTACATCAGTAACCTTCTCTGGCTGAGAAATCTTTATCTTAATGTTTTCCTCATATTGGTTTATTTAAGAATGATTCAATACAGTTTAAACAGTTAGGAATGTTGGCATTCCCTCGTCCTTCTGTTAGATTAAAACATTGTTCTTGAATGTGATTTCCATTATTTGCTATTAAATTGAGACTAGAGAAGATATGGTTTGCCCTGATTCCTAGATTATTTTCTCCAAAGGCAGATTCTGAAAGTTTCCCTTGGTGTTGACTGAAAGCAAACTAGGTTTAAAAGTACTTTATCTGATCTTAAGTTACACTTTGTTTTTCTTATATGTTTTCATACTCTGTGAAGGTAATTACGTGGATTACTGGATTGTGTCAATTAAGCTGCTTTAATACAAACTTTCCCAAGAAGTCAATGGTTAGCCTTACACTTGGTTGGTTTTAAACAGTTACTTAAGAGGCTTTTCTTGTTTGGACTGACTATAAATCCTCTGAGAAATTATTATCAGTTTCCACCCCTCCAACACTTTATTGTTTCCATTCCATCATTTTAATCTCAATAATCCTGTGGTATAGATGACTTTCCCTTTGGATCACTCCTGATGTTGTTGCTCAATTAAAGCCCAGATATGACTCCATGGCCCAACGGACTAAAAACCAGCGTTATATCTATCTTTTAGCCAAAGCTGTTCTATTTGCTTGCAACTTCTCACCTTTGAAGCTTTTTGCACTGAGAACTTCCTCCTCAAGTAAAAATCATGCTCAACCATCCAAAAAAACAAACAAACCCTTGGCCTTCATAACTAGCCTAATACCATAACCCCAAACTTCAAAGACAAATCCATATTTGTACATATTGGCGAGATCCCTCTCCGGATTCAGGAGGGCTAGATCCTAGAATCCCAAAGTTGGTTGAAACAATGTTGTTTCTGTAATTGGACTCTACCAATCTTGCTAATAAATTACAGATTCCTAACATTTCTGGCGACTCCGCTGGGGAACTTACAAACCCAGAATTTTTTAAGGATAATTACACGATATTCAGAGATTTGGTTCATAGAGCGTTTACTTTATTAACCAGCTGGAGCCACCAGCACCTAACATTTCTGGCGACTCCGCTGGGGATTGAACCCAGAATCATCATAAGACTTTGAGAGTAAAAAGTAGCCTTTTCAAGTACTACCAAGAAATGGAAATCATGATGGAACTTGTTTGAATCAGTGACAAACTAGGTCAACACTAGGACTCTGATAGGTCTTCATCTAACCTTGAAAAATAAGCTAGCTTAGCCATAAGAGTAGACTGTCTTTGTCTCACAACCGTAGCTAAGTTTTGAAGCAAAATTAGGATATTCTTAAAAACCACACAACTGAAAAATAACTCAGAAAAACCTTAAAAATATTTCAGTAAACATGGTGGTGGACCATAAAACCTTTTACCTCCTTAGGAGCTAAAAAATTCCACTTGGCGACTCCACAATCCTTAGCAGACCTTAAGACTCCACTGGGAAGAACCCACATCATTATAATATCATTCAAACTCAGTTAGAGGACTGTAGGATTAGGATTTGTGTAAACAGATTAGTTAACCTCTCAAAGACTGTCATACTTGGTTAAACTTCTCTTGTTATTTGGGTCTAAAAACACAGCATAGTGGCTCCTAGAAAGATTCACACTAGAGCCCATCCTGACCCTAATCCACCTGAGATAGTTGATAACCCAGAAAGAATCCTTAGGAAGTCTCCTAATATTAAATTATCAACTGTTTTCAGGTCACCCTTGAGAGCTAAATCAGTTCCTGAAAATCTTTCAGCTCTACAACAATCATAAGCTGATTTAGTAAATCCATTTAGAACTAGTTTATTTGATGATATAATACAGTTAGACTCTGAGTCTTCGCTTTCACCCCCAGAAGTAAGTGAACATCCTGGTGATAGAGAAACAACACCTCCTGATTTACATTTCCTTCACGACTTAGGTGTCTCTTATCCAAGATCAGCTCAGCAATCTACTGTTGGTCCATCCACTTCTGCTCACCCTTCATCCACTGCCCAAACCACTCCACCTCAGCTCACTTTCCCTTTGGTTAATCCGTCTCTTGTAAATCCACCTCCACCACATATCATGGCAACATGGTATGCTCCCCTAGTTCTTCCTGCACCACTAGTCAATCTTCCACAAGACTATCAGTCCAAAATTCCATTATATCATGCTAGAAATGCTACAACTGCATCACGACATGTGGATAAGATGAATAATTACTTTGACAGAAACGAAATTGATGATGATTATGTCAAACTCAGATTATCTGCTCAAAGCTTTGGGGGAGAAGTAAGAAAATGGTTTAAAAGCTTAGCCCCCCATAGCATTAATGATCTTCAAGCTTTCCATAAAAATTTCTTAAACAAATGGGAAGTGAGGAAGAATCCTCTCCAGGTCCTTGCTGACTACAACAATCTCCATAGAAACCCCAGGGAAAGTGTACAAGCCTATTGTACTAGATTTAACAGTGTGTATAATGCACTCTCCCCAAAATTAAAACCTCCACAAGGCTCAGCCTTAAACAAGTTTCCTGAAGGGTTTGATGGTGACATGACCTATTCACTCAGAGAGAGAGATTTTGCAACCCTTGAAGATATGCAAAGAGGCGCTCTTTCTGTGGAAGTCAACTTAATGGAGAAGAGAGCAAGGATGAAAGCTGAAAAGAGAGTATCTTTTAGAGAGGAGTCCACACATTCTACTTCCAACTCAAAGATGGAAAGAATGATGGAGGAGATGATGAAAGAGATGAGCATAATTAAGATAGCACAAAAAAGCCAAAACCAAACTGCTCCTCAAAATAGAAACCAGAACCAGAATTAGAATCTTAGAAGGAACCAACCTCCAAACAGACCTAGGGAAGATGATCAGCAGATCACTCCTCCCTTTCATCAAAATTATGTAAGTGAGGTTGAAGAAACAAAAGACATAATAGAGGAAGAGGATATCAACATGTTTGGGGTAGAGGATGATGACTTGGAAGTTCATTATGATAGGAAACAAGGTCTTTATACACCTCATGATGACAAAAGAGATGATGATCAAAACTATTATCAAGACATAGAAAATGTCATCATAGAGCCTCAAAGAGAATATGACCTTAGAAGCAAAACCAATCAACAGCCCTCCAACACCATAACCTCTGATAAATCTTCACAAAACAGCACTGAAACCAAGCCCATAGTTGTCAAATAAAAGGATAAAACAGTGGCTGAAAATTCTGATAAAGGTAAATGAAAAAGCACTGAAGAAAATGAAAAACAGAGTGAAGACATTAGTAGTACTAACACTTCAGCTAGTACTCCTATGAAAACAATTTTATCTAATGTAAATAAAACAAAACAGCAACCAGACATTGCTGGTAAACTGGCAGTTAATAAGGCTGAAACAAGTTTTTCAAAGAACCAAATTCCTTTCAGCTTAGAACAAGAGATTTCAAAAATCAAAATCTCTGTTCCCTTGACTGAGTTAGCTACCCAACATGTATATAGGACCCAAATTTTGAAGGCTTTAAATATAGAAGAAAATGGAGATACAGTCAATCTTAGTGATGACTTGCCAGAGCTTATTTTTGGTCCAAAGATGGAAGTTAGATATCAAGAGGGACCTGTCCCTCCATTTTATGTGAGTTTGAACGTTCATGACAAGATTTTACACAACGCTATGCATGATTCCGGGGCTTCTCATAATTTAATGCCAAAAGCTGTGATGGAGAGCCTTGGTTTAGAAATCACCAGACCGTACAAAGACCTATCCTCCTTTGATTCTAGCAAAGTAAAGTGTTTAGGATTAATTAAAGACCTCTGTGTTAACTTAGCCTAGATTCCAGCCAAATGTTTGCTCATGGACATTGTTGTGGCTGATGTGCCCCCAAAGTATGGAATGTTATTATCTAGATCTTGGGGGGCTAAGTTGCAGGGGACTATGCAGATGGACATGACCTATGCGACTATCCCTGTTTTCAATCAAACTAGAAGACTTTACCGGGAGTCTCATATGCAATACACAGTTACAAGTCAAGATAGACCACAAAATTCTCCCCTCTATTCTGTAAGCACATGCCTTGATTCATTTATCCTTTTTAATGAACAAACCTTAGATGAACAAGTAACTCTAAATGAGTTAATGGCCAATAGAGAGGAGGAGGTAAATGCCACAGAACTGTCAAAGCAGTTTGCTGAACCTTTAGACTACAACAAACTGAGTATGAGTTTTGAACTAAAATTCATGCATCCTTTGCTTTTAAACCTGGACACTGAAAAAAACGACCCTCAAATGAACGCAAATCTTGGAGAATCAAAACAATTTCAATCAAGTGCCGCTGATCGTGAAAAAACAGAAAGCACTGTAGTTGAAGAGGACATTCACCAAACAGACGAAATTGAAAATAGTCCTCTATGGAGTATGCATTTTGATGGATCATGCAGTAGAAATAACGCTGGTGCAGGTGTCTAGATTCACAAAACTGAAAGCAACCACACTGAATGTATTTCTTGTAAATTAAACTTCCAGTGTTCCAAAAACATAGCGGAATACGAGTCCCTTCTCTTAGGCTTACATTTTTTGAAAAAGTTAGGGGCCAAGAGAATTAAAATTCATGGGGATTCAGAGTTAGTCATTAGGCAAGTAAATGGGGAGTATAACGCTAATCACCCCCGGCTTAGAGCCTATCGAAATGACGTCATGGAACTTTTAGAAACTTTCGAAGAGTCCCAATTAATTTTCGTCCCAAGAAAGGAAAATATTGTTGCCCACAATCAAGCCTTTGCAGCTAGAACATGCCTAACGCAATATGATGATACAAGTCAGATTAAATTCAGACCAGCCGTGCCTGATAACAAAAAATATTGGCAAGTGTTTGACAATGACAAACAAATAGAAGACTTCATGCAATTTAGAAATGAATTCGAACTAAACAGTTCGGACTCAGATTATGATACAGACTGCAGTGAAGAAAATTTTCTTGAGAAAGAAGAACCGTCTCCTGAACCTGCTAACATAAACGTGTTATTGAGCAAACTTGAAAGAGGAACTGAAATAAATGCAGAGTTAGAAACAAAGGAGTTAGAAACTCTGCACTCTATAGATGAAAGTTTGCCTAAGGGTTTGACCCCTTTAGAAGAGTTGTTCGATTTTAATGATGTGGTGAATAAACCAAAACTGGAACCTGTAGAGACTGAAGTTGAAGAGTGTAACATAGGCAGTGAGGAAAAACCGAAAATGATTAAACTGTCTAAGACTTTACCAGCTCGCATTAAACTCGAATACATGGAGCTATTTAAAGAATTTTCTGATGTTTTTGTGTGGAGTTACGAAGATCTTAAATCCTATGACACTGAAATAATACAACACAAAATTCCCCTCAAAGAAAACCAAAAACCATTCAAACAGAAACTACGCAGAATAAACCCTGTTCAGTTGCCTTTGGTTCAGAAGGAGATCATGAAAATGTACAATGCTGGCATTGTTGTCCCTATTAGATATTCTAAGTGGGTATCTAATATGGTGTCTGTTAGGAAGAAGACTGGAGAAATCAGGCTTCGTATAGACTTTAGAGACTTAAACAAAGCCTCATTAAAAGACAACTACCCTTTACCCAAGATGGATCACATTCTACAAAGGGTGGTAGGGTCTAGAAGAGTTTCTTTGCTGGATGGCTATTCAGGGTATAATCAGATCTTGGTTTACCCTGCTGATCAATTAAAGACAGATTTTACTACACCATGGGGCACTTTCATGTATGTGAAAATGCCTTTTGGTCTAATGAATGCTGGAGCAACCTTTCAAAGAGCCATGGACATAGCATTCTCGGAAGAATTGGGCTTCTTCATCATTATATACTTTGATGATGTCACTGTGTTTTAAAAAACAGATGAAGAGCACTTGGAACATTTAAGGAAAGTTTTCGAGAAATGTAGAAAATTTGGAATATCCTTAAACCCTAAGAAAACACTTTTGGGTCTCCAAGAAGGTAAAATTTTTGGCCACATTATTTCAGAGGAGGGTATTAAGATTGATCCAAAGAGGATTGAGGCCATATTGCAAATCTCTCATCCTCGAAACATAAAAGAGTTGCAGTCTTTCATAGGGAAGATCAACTTTTGGAGAAGGTTCATCCCCAATTTGGCTGAGCTCTTTAGGAATATCACAAACATGTTAAAGAAGGAGCAAGGGGTAAAATGGACCTTGGAAGCAAAGAAGTCTTTTGAACTGGTGAAACAAGCATTAACCAAAACACCGGTTCTCATAAGTCCTGATTTTTCAAAGGATTTTTATATCTTTTCATTTGCATCAGAACATACCATAGCTGCTTTCCTTTTACAGAAAAATTCACAAGGATAGCAGCCTATTGCATTCTTTAGTAAGGCATTGAGGGATGCCCCTTTGAAGTACAACATTATGGAAAAGCAAGCTTTTGCTTTGGTTAAAGCTTTAAAATATTTCAGGGTGTACGTCCTTCACTCACACATCATTACCTTTGTCCCAAATTTAGTTGTTAAAGACATCCTAACACAAGACCCAGATGGTAAGAGAGGTAAGTGGATTGCTGTTATTCTTGAATATGATTTAGAAATAAAACCCACTAAGCTCGTCAAAGGCCAAGGTCTAGCTAGATTAATGGCTGAATCAAATTGTGAAGTTCTTGGTATTCATATGATTAATGCTTTAGATGATCAAGAGGAAATCTCGACACCCGCTGTTGAAAACCATTTCATCAATTCCTCTTGGTATGCTGATATTGTCTATGTTTTTCTTAATTTAAATACACCTCTTGGTTTATCAAAAACAAAGGCAAGGTTCTTGAAGCTGAAAGAAGTAAACTATTGCATTATTGATAGATGTCTTTATTGGAAAAATGCAAGTGGTATATTGCTTAAATGTTTGCCTGAGTTTGATGCAGAGAAGGTTAAGCAGGAATTCCATGAAGGAGAGTGTGGGGGTCATTTGTACTGGAAGTCAACAGCCAACAAAATTTTGAGGGCTGGTTTCTATTGGCCTACTCTTTTTCCTGATATACACAAGATGACCACTACTTGCCATAAATGCCAACTGTTTGAAGGCAAGAGAAAATTGCTACCCCTTCCACTGCATCCAATCACTGTTGAAGCCCCTTTTCAACAGTGGGGACTTGACTTCATAGGATAAATCCATCCACCATCTTCTGCCCAACATAGGTGGATTCTTACTGCTACAGACTACTTCACAAAGTGGATAGAAGCCATTCCTTCTAGGCAGGCCAATGATTCAGTTATCATCAAATTTATGGAGACTAACATTCTCTCCAGATTTGGCTGTCCTACCAAGATCATCACTGATAATGCAGCGAAATTTGGATCAAAGAAGATGGTTGAGTTCTGTCACAGATATCAGATATCATTGGGGCATTCCACAGCCTATTACCCTCAAGGTAATGGACTTGCAGAATCTTCCAACAAAAGCTTAGTGAATATAATCAAGAAATTGTTGGAGGACAACAAAAAGTCTTGGCACACAAAGCTGGTCCATGCACTTTGGGCTGACATATTAACTTTGAAGAAATATATTGGTATGTCACCTTTCCAGCTTGTGTATGGTACAGATGCAATTTTTCCAAATAACCTTGGTGTACCAGTGATGAAGTTGATTCAAGAGTTGCATACTGAAGAAAATGACATGATCAGAAGAATAAATCAGACCATTCATCTTCAGCAGACCAGAGAGGAAGTGTATAACAAAGCATTACAGAAGCAGGACAACATCAAAAGGATTTTTGACAGAATAACAAAGGCCAACAATTTTAGGATTGGGGACAAAGTTTTAAAGTGGGACTCAAGGAGGGAAGAAAAGGGCAAGCATGGAAAATTTGACAACCTATGGCTTGGCCCTTACTCTATTCATTCTGTTGCTGGTAATAATGCATTTTTCTTACAGGAACTGGATGGAACAGAATTGTTTGGTGGTCCTGTCAATGGCAGGATGCTTAAGCATTACTTCTCTTGATCCATTTTATGTTATGAAGCCTTTTTATCTTTTTCCATTATGAATATTCCATCCACCATTGCATTCAAAGTTATAAAAAATCAAGAAATACAAAAACAAAGAAAAGAAAGAAAAGAGGGCAGAATGAAAACAAGAAAGGCAAAGCCCCATGCCAAAAAGAGAAACAAATTATGAAAGTGTGCAAGCTCAAATGCCACTCCTACTAAACACACTTCTAGTTAGTCAAACTGTTTAATCTTGACTAATTAGCTTTAAATTTTTCTGCTGATAGGATAGTGAATTTGATTTGCCAAACTGTTCAATCTTGGCTTATCGGTAGAAAGGTTAGGATAGAAGTTGAAGGTTCAAACAAACTCAAAATCTGAACCAAAGTTTCCAAAGGGAGATGACTCAAAATTGTTTTATTTTCTGAGTCACAAGAGAGGAGATCTGGTTCTAATCAACCTAAAATATGAACCAGAAGAAAAGTAAGGACAACTCAAACGAAAGCAAAAATAGAGCTGTGAAGAAAAGAGAAGGCCATGATGAGAGACTTTCATATCTTAAGCCTTCCATTTTGATTTTAATTTTCTGCAAATAATAATCTATGTGTAGCTTGTCTTTATGCCATAGATCACAACAATTCAAACAAATTAATCTTGACTTGGCTGTTTTTAAATTTTTATTGTAGAATTTAGAGAATGGAAGTCTGATTGGACAGTTTAATCCCAACAGACAGTAGATTAGTTTGAGAAATATCTGAGCTCAACTGTTTAATTTGAGTTCAGGGAGAAATAAGGAGTAGAAGTAGAATAGTTTTTATGCTTTCAAAATAATAAAATGTTGTGAAAAGAGTTTTCCAATCCAAGTGCACTCTGATGAAGAAATTTTTTTAGATCAATAGGATTGGGTAGGTAGAAAGTTGTATTGATGAAGTCCAGTATTATTTCATAACTGATATTATTTTTCAAAAGCAAAATAGATCATCCAGCAAAAGAAGAGAAATCCAATGGATCAGGCACAAGTCAGCGTCCCAGAGAAATCAAGTCTGAATTCTTGAGGCCTTCAAGAAGGCACCATCCCCAAGTGGAGCCACTGTTAGCCACCTATAATATTTTGTTATACCAAAAGGTGGCTAAGACTTTTTGAGCCTCCAAGGAACAAATTTTATCACTAAAAATGGTTGGCTCTTGAAGACTCCTTGAAGGCCTCATGCCTCTGTCCGAAATCTTCATTTACTATTCTGAAATTCTGCTAATTTCACAGAAGGAAGCTATTTGAAGAACCATACATTTTAGCCACTTCTCCCACTCAAAAACTAACCTTCATATGCTCCCCAACTCTCTCACGTAAAATCCCCTTTGTTTTCATGATTCATTTTCTCCCCTTCATGAAAATCACTCTTATTAAGGTTGAAGACTCATTCTTTAGCTTTCACGAAACCCCTCAAATAACCCATGGGACTTTATAATAAGGAGCATATTTATAAGCCCTACCTTTCTAACCACTTACCCTTTTTCATACCATATAGCACGTTATTATATAAACTTTATTATAAAGTTCATATCATATAATATATGGCCCACTGCTTATCGCAAATCGCAATGTCGCATTATTGCATTTTCCATGGGTTGGTCAATCAACCCATCGCTAAAACTTGCGATGCGATCAATCCGCCTGATCGCATATCGCGAAATTGCATTTTCATTTCGTTTGATTTAATTGATCCATTGCAAATATTTGCGATGCGATCAACACATCGCATAAATCCCTCCATCGCGCAAATCACAAATTCACATTCTTATGTGAAACCCCTGATCACTCATCGCAAATATTTGTGATGCGATTTTGCGATCTCTTTAACCGAATCTGAATAAAATCTCCACCGCTGGATGCAGCCATCCAATGACCACGATATTTCCCGCCTTCTGAAGAAGTCTAAACCTAAAAACGTAGGATTTCTTAATTGTTTTTGTGTTTTGCATGTGTTTTAATGGTTTTCCATTGTATAATGAAGGAAAGCCGAGGGTTAGGAAAGACGTTTCTTGCGCTTTCGAGCTATTAAAAAGAACCATTTATAGGTTTGAATTCAATGATTTTTCAATATTTCATGAGTGTTGATAGCACGTAAAATGGCCTGTGCGGCCCTGCACATCGACAAGACACTGTTTTATTCAAAAACAGTTAAAGAGTATAAGTTTGAAGACAGAGCACAACAGAATGAAGATTGAAGACAGTTTTACAGGGATTACGGCTAAGATGGTTATCAAAAGCCTAATCCCCAACTCAAAACACAGTTTAAAGAAAACCTAAAGTGTTTTATCAAACAGAAAGCCTCCACCGCCACATCTAAGGCAAATTGATTCCTCAACTACCACAGAGCCACCTGTTGCCTCAAACCTTTCAAAACAGAGGCCGAAGTTATTAAAGAAAATAAGATATTCACCTCCAGCGCAGCCAGGGAGTTACTTTTGCAAGGAAATCAATGCAGAAATATCTGCAGAGTTACTCCAAACATTACGCAAAGCCTCAAAGTCAAATAAAGCTCCCACCGAGCTTGATTCATAAATGTAAAACAATTAATACAGAAAACCACTTGTAAACTTCTTCATTGAGCCCCTCAAAAGGCCAAGAAGTCTTGAATCTGTATTAATTGCCTTAAGAGATCTTTGATTAGATTTCACCTCCTCATTCTTCTATAAATACCTCAGAAGAAGATGAGAAATTGTTGGTTGAGTTGCTTACAGAGCTTTGAAATACATTTGAGCCTAAACTTCTGATTGTAAATAGTGTTCACTGGCCCTTGGAGCTCTGCTTGTGATAGATTTGTTAGGCTAAGTAGTGAAGATGATTGCTGAACTGAAACATTGGACTTGAAGATTGTAACCGGTTTGACATCAATATAAAAGCTGTTTATTGGGATCCTGGTCTATATTACTAGTGAAGTGCTTCTTTCTTTGTTAATTGTTTTCCTTCTATGTATGCCACATTGTCCATATTCCTCTGTAAAGAACAATTTAAATAGGGTTAGGATCTGCTGTATATCAGTAACCTTCTCTGGTTGAGAAATCTTTATCTTAATGTTTTCCTCAAATTGGTTTATTTAAGAATGATTCAATACAGTTTAAATAGTTAGGAATGTTGGCGTTCCCTCGTCCTTCTGTTAGCTTAAACATTGTTCTTGAATGTGATTTCCATTATTTGCTATTAAAGTTAGACTAGAGAAGATATGGTTTTCCCTGATTCCTAGATTCTTTTCTCCAAAGGCAGATTCTGAAAGTTTCCCTTGGTGTTGACTGAAAGCAGACTAGGTTTAAAAGTACTTTATCTAATCTTAAGTTACACTTTGTTTTTCTTATATGTTTTCATACTTTCTGAAGGTAATTATGTGGATTACTGGATCGTTTGTCAATTAAGCTGCTTTAATACAAATGTGCCCAAGAATTCAATGGTTAGCCCTGCACTTGGTTGGTTTCAAACAGTTACTTAAGAGGCTTTTCTTGTTTGGAATGACTATAAATCCTCTGAGAAATTATTATCAGTTTCCACCCCTCCAACACTTTATTGTTTCCATTCCATCATTTTAATCTCAATAATCCTGTGGTATAGATGACTTGCCCTTTGGATCACTCATGATGTTGTTTCTCAATTAAAGCCCAGATATGACTCCATAGCCCAATGGACTAAAAACCAACATTATATCTATCTTTTAGCCAAAGCTGTTCTATTTTCTTGCAACTTCTCACCTTTGAATCTTTTTGCACTGAGAACTTTCTCCTCAAGTAAAAATCATGCTCAACCATACAAAAAACAAACAAATCCTTGGCCTTCATAACTAGCCTAATACCATAACCCCAAAATTCAAAGACAAATCCATCTTTGTACATATTGGAGAGATCCCTCTCCGAATTCAGGAGGGCTAGATCCTAGAATCCCAAAGTTGGTTGAAATGATGTTGTTTCTGTAATTGGACTCTGCCAATCTTTCTAATAAATTATAGATTCCTAACAATAGGTTCCATTGGTTCTTCAAGCAAGTTGGACAACAACGTCCTCAACCATACCGCTTCTCTATTTACGTCATATGCTACAATATATTCAGCCTCAACACTAATTAAAGAAATTGATTCTTGCTTTTTGCTCATCCATGAGACTATGGAGGAACCCAAACTAAAACATCCTCCTATAATTCTCCTTATATCATGCTCACTTCCTCCCCAATCGAAATATTTATATCCAATCAAGTAGACATCATTCCTCCTTTCATATTTTAGGCAGTAGTGGATTGTACCTTGCATATATCTCATAATGTGCTTGGCTACTATCCAATAATAATTATTTGGTTCAAATTTGAATTAACAAAGAAAATTTACTGCAAAACATATGTCTAGTCGATTATTCACCAAGTACATCAATGTGCCAATCAATTTTCTATACCTAGTCAGATCCACTGGGATTGATTCACAATTCCTTAGCCTTTTTGAGTTTGTGATCATGGGGGTTTTCATTGGTTTGAAATCCATTATGCCAAACCTATTCAACATCTCGATCACATACTTCCCTTGACATAGATAGATCTCATCAGGTCCTTGCCAGACTTCTAGTCCAAAATAGTAGTGCATTAACTCAAGATCCTTCATATCGAATTCTACTTAGAGTTTCTTTTTGCATTGTTGGATTTGAACTTCTACACCTTTCAAGAGAAGATCATCCACATATAGAATAGTGATTACATGCTCATCCTTCACGAACTTGACATAGATATTCATATCAACATAACTCTTTGTGAAGCCAAATCATTGTAGTTATGCATTGATCCTAGCATACCATGCCCTTTGTGTTTGATTAAGACCATATAATTCCTTCTTCAACCTACAAACATAATCCTCTCTATATTTGACTTCAATTCCCAAGGGTTTATCTATATATGCTTCTTCATCAATTGTGCCATTTAGGAATGCAGTCTTGACATCCATTTGATGTATATTCCATCCCATCGATGTTGCCAAATATACCAATGAGCATATTGTTGTATACCTTGTTGTTGGAGAAAATGTCTCTTCATAATTGATGCCTTCTTGTTAAGAGAAGACCCTAGCCACAAATCTTGCCTTATACTTGTCAATACTTACATCTGCCACATGTTTAATCTTGTAAAGCTAGTTGGAAGTTACCACAAAATTGTCTTCTGGCCTAGGTCCGATCTCCCATACCCCTTTCTTCATTATCAATTGATATTCTTCATTCATGGCATCTTTCCATTGTTGATGATTTACAACTTCTTCAAAAGTGGATGGCTCTACTTCTATTAAAATTTTCATATATGCTTCTATTAAATCTTTTGGGCTTCTTGATTTCTCTAAATGTGCCTTTAGATGCTCCATGACCCTTTACATCTAATATAGTAGATTTAAAAAATTTAGGTCTTGTTCCAGTCTCGGGGATTACTAGAGGTTGTATAGGTTCACTGGGACCTTCATCTTCATGATTTTATTCTTCTTCCTCCCTAGTAACCTCCTCTTCAAATACTGAAAGTTATTCATCAACAGAGTCCATAGGGAGATCCTTTGATTTCTTGAATCCAATAATTTCACCAAATTTCACATCTTTATTGACTTCTATTAACTATCCTTATTTTACGTAGATCCTATAGGCCTGAGAAGAATTACTGTAGCCAACAAATGTTTGCTTCATGCTTGATTGATCCAAATTCTTTCTCTTGTCCTTTGGTATATGAATATAGACAGGACAACCAAAAATTTGGAGATGATCCAAGCTTGGTTTCTTTCCAGTGAATGATTCTTCAGGAGTCATGTTATCTAGTGATTTGTGGGGACTTATATTTTGTATGTATACAACTATCTTCGTGGCTTCACCCCACAAAAATTTCAGAAAATCTTGGTCATGTAGCATATATTTCACACTTTCTTCAATGGACCGATTATTTCATTCTGCAAATCCATTTTTCTAGGGATTATATGGGACTATCAACTCCCTCTTAATCCCAGATTCCTTACAAAAGACTATAATTTCCTTGGATGTGTATTCTCCTCCATTATCAATCCTTAATATCTTGATTCTCTTTTCTGTAAGGTTTTCTACTTCAACTTTGAATTCTTGAAATTTGATAAATACTTCATCCTTGGATTTCATTAAGTAAACCCAAGTTTTCCTTGAATGGTCATCTATGAATGTGACAGAATATAGATGAACTCCAAGTGACTTTGGAGTCATAGGACCATAAACATTGGAATGAATAAGATCCAAGATTTATTTTGACCTTGAAGCATTACTTCCAAATGGTCTCTTGGTGTTATTAACCAATGCACATCCCTTTCATACTCCTTCATGATCCTCTTTCAGTTCGGGGATGACATTCACTATTGAATCTAGGGTTGGAAATATTTTTTAGTGAAGAAGACAAAATATTTTATGCCAAATTTCACATGGGATAACTTCAAAGTGAACCAAATATTGAGTGAGGGGATTTAACAATCTGTAAATTCTTCCTTCACGGATCCAAATCATTCTTGCATCTTTTATGCTTCAGATTTTACCCCATACTACAACCTTTCCATCAATGAAAGAAACTCTATTACCCTTGTCATCTAGACATGGAATGAAAAGTAAATTCTTGTGCAAACCTGAAACACATAATATATTTTTGATATGAATGTTTCCTCCATTCTCCAGCTCAAGTGAAGTTGATCCAATTCCTCTCACATGATAGCTTTTATTGTCACCAAGATCTACAGAGTAAGAGGACTTTCCTTTTTGATAATGTCTTTAATTTATTGTGTTGACCAGTCATATGTCTTGATACTCCACTGTTGATCACCCAAATATTCTCATCTTGAAATGTGCCAATGAGTGCTGAAAATAGTCCTTCATCCTTTGTAGATGTATTGGTTACTTTCTTCTTAGAAGAAAACAGGAGGTCCCATACTTCTTTAATGCCCTTCTTGCATTGAATTGCCACCTTCAAAAACTTCTTTAGGAACTTCTTAAATGTAGTATAGATCTTAATTATGCCCTTATCCAACCTTATTTCTGGTACCGTGTTGAGAAATATAGAGGGTAGTAGTTAGGATGATTTCTCTTTCTATTATAAATTCTTGTGATATATTTTTACTTTTTCTTACTTATTAGCTTCTTCTATTATTATTATGTTCGTTTATCATAAAAAAACTACCAAAATAAGAATAATAATAGTACACAAGTACACATGATATAGGCTGCAAGCCAGGGAAAAAACCTCTCCACTTGAGAGGAAAAGCCATAAATATCTTCTCTTCTTATAGATTCTTTAATTGACCAAGACCAATACCCTTCCAAGACCAAATACGACCTCTCTTGATGATGTGCTTCTTTTATCCAAGTCAAGCCCAATCAAATCTCTTCCTACACAACTTTGACTCCAAGCTTCAGAATTTCGACCTCTACTACAGGTCTGAAAATTTCACCCCCCAACAATTTCCAATGCATCCACATGTGTGAGAGAAATTTAAAATTCCAAGGCCTCACAACAAATTTTCTTGCTTTGCTTCTTTGTCTAGGGATAGAAGGTGACATAGTAGGCCCTTCTTCCAACAACTTTTATCCTCTTCAAGAAAATACACATTTTTTACCTTGAAGTAACATACCTTAGCTTTCCTTCTTCGCACGCGTGAGATAGAATTATCCCAAAAAATCCTTCCTTCATCCTCTTCATTCTTCGCTAGCCTTTTCATGCTCCTCCTTCACTTGAATGAGATGTGTCTCAAGGAGGTAGAGTTCCCTCCTTTATATAGGCTTCCTAAGGTGGGCATGGCTCCTCAAAATAGGCCAAATTCTTAGTTTTCAGACTGACTTGGTCTTGAAGTGTATTTTGACACTTTTAATTACAAAATAATTTTCTTTACAAGTTATAATGTGCACGATGGGGTCTTAAAATTATGACAATGATTTTTTTGACTTCTTGACCTAGAAAAAACCCTAGAATCACTCAATGGGTGCTTTACCTCTAAAATGAAAGACCCTGAGCATGAAACTCATGCTCCAAAAATAACAATAATACTTTTTATTTCATTTTACAAAATACAAGAATCAAAAGTAAATTTCATATTAATGAAGATCAAACCTAGTTACACATTTTTAAACAAGAAGTTGAAAGGGAAAGTGTGAGGAAAAAATGCTAGGCTGTGGCTCGTTGGAGTGTCGTAATGTAGGCCAAAAGCCTTAGAGTAATTCAAATTTTAAAAGGAACTCAAGTTAAAAAATTCCCGAAAAGTCGTCTCAATAGGATAAAAAGTTTCACGCTCCTTCTTTACTGTTGGACTAAGGCTTAATGCTCCTCATTTCTGCTAGATTGGATATAAAGGCTTAATCATGTTCAAAACCTTTCCTCCACTGCTTCAAGTCATCAGAGAGCTAATCATAACTTAAAATTTCTAGCCAGAGTTTTCAAGATAAATTTTGAGTTGATTTGTCTAGGTGGTCCGCTCAATTCTCCCAGGCTCAAGGCACTAGGAGAAATTGAGGAGGATGGTTTTAGTGGCTAAAACATGTTTATAAGTCCCTTTGAATTTTCTCACTTGAACATGCTCTTAATGAGCCAAATATTGCTGATATATTGACTCAAGGTTTCGACTTGCAAAGTGGAATAGGATTTTAGAAAGTGCCTATGAGTTTTAATCAATAACTTATGGTTCTAAATTGGCACAACTATTGTATGTGGGCATAAGATGTGGAAACACTATCAAAGATAAACATGCTTTCTCACTCATAAAGGCTGCAATTGTAGACCATAAGGAAGATCAATAAAAGTTCATCATTGATAGGAGTAAGGATGAGATGAGTCATAATGACCCACATCTCTAAGGATATTTGCCTTCATTCAAGTGGGATTAATTGTCCAAAACTCTAGAAGAAATTAGAGACTATATTTAACAAGAGTAATGAGAGATAGATAATGCAAATTGAGACAGTGTTGATCTCTCGTAATCCTCTCTATTTTGAGAGGATTGAATATTATTTGGCTCATGTTATAGAGCTATAATTGAAATTGGGTGAATGTTGAAAGGATTTACCTAAAAACATCGTCAACTTATATAATTAATATTGATGAATTGAAGTACACACTCTTATGTTTTTTGTTAAACACCCCATACTAGTTGGCCTTTCAAAAAAGGAGGAAATAAGAGCTATAAGTTTCATTCTTTCTATGGTTTTTTAAACATAACATAGGAAAAGTTTCTTGATGAAGTTAAATTTGAGATTATGAAACAAGACATATCCTCAAGTAAAAATATCGATAAAACTATAGAGGAAGAGGTTTATAATACAATTATGAGAAAGAACATGATTTTGTCAACCTGATTCATAAGGAGCACATGATCAAACATCAATGAACAAAGGTAAGCAGAAGAAGATATGTCCATATTGTCGAAAGGTAATACATATTGATAAAACATGTTGGAAGGTGACTAAAGATATTGAGAATAGGTAAACAAGCTTAAAGATAATATGCCAACTAGTTTATCAATCAATTTGCAATGTCAAATTCTCTAAGGTAATGGAGATAACTATTCTTTTTTTTGGTAGTGCTTCCAAGAATTGCATGGTCACAATTATAAAAGTGAGTGGATAGTAAACTCCCTTGCAACCATAATTTGGCTAAGGATGCTTCTCTCTTTTATTTAGTAAGTAAATCTACATAAAAAGAAATATTCTTGCATATTCTTATGCACTAACTATTGCAAGTTGTGCTAGAATTGAATGCTAGCATAATGTGTCACTAATGTCCAGCACATGCCAAGTTTGAGTGCCAATTTATTTTTTGTACCTCAACTAACCCAACCTAGTTAGAAAGTTGAGTTATGCTTGCTAGGTTTATTATGAAGGATATTAAAATTGAAAATGTTCTTGCTACTGAGGGAATTCTTGAATATAAGGACAAACTATATAAGTTATGTGTTTTTCCTAAAAAATACCCAACACTAAAAATGCTCGTATTTAGGACCAACAACTAAAGAAAAAATTGACATGAACAACTAAATTTCTAAAGTATAAATGGATGGTGAAGTTTAATATGGTGTGATACCTAAGACAATGCATCCTAACTGTGTATGTAAAGGGTGTGTGCTTGAAAAACATGATTTGATTGCATTTGAGACAAGGTAGGATCCCTTTACAATGAACCAACCATCATGAACAAGCATACTTGGGTGTATTTTTGAAGAGCAAGGATCATGTATTTGAAAAAATCAAGGAATTTAGGGCAATAAGTAAAAGGTAGTGCTCTACACTTGTCCAATGTTTAAAATCAAAAAATGAGGGAGAAAAATTGAGCAATATTTGAGATCTACTTGCCATAACATGCTATATATTGGTAGATATTTGTACCTTACACACCTTGATGCGATGATATCATTGAAAGGAAAAATAAAACCTTAGTTGAAATGGCATAATTTATGCTCCAAGATGAACGTTTGTTAGGTAGATTTAAGGCAAAGTCTGTTTACTATTCAAACTACCTTGTGAACATGATTACAACTAAATATTTATGGGATGATACCCCTTTGAAGAAACAGAGTGGAAGGAAACCCTAAGTTAGACATATAAAAACATTTGGATGTATAGAATGCCCTCATATTCCATGTGATAATAGAAAGAAGTTGAATGTAAAGAATCATGAAAGCATTATGGTAGTTACACTAATGAGTCAAAAGTTTATAGGTTTTTTTATTTATTCAAACAATAAATTATTTGCATGAAAACTATTGCCTTTGATGAATAGAATTTATGCACTACTTTATTAAGCTCCTCCTATATTTATAAGTAGTTATTCATTTGAAATTGTGAGTAAATTTTTAGATTTAATAACTATTTATACAACATTAATAAGTATCTCTACTATCTTATCCACTGGACAAGGAACCAACATATTAGATTTAATTTATAGTGGACTTTCAATAACAGCGTTGACTATGACTAGTGGCTTGCTTAATATTTTGAGTTTGGAATATTAGGTTGAATTTTATGTAGAAAATCCTTCTATAAGTGACGAATTTTCTCACCCGATGGGTGACTAAGGCAATTGAATATATTGGTGTTGATGTAGGCAATATAAATGACTCAAGGAAAATTAGAAGACAAAAAAACCATGGTAGTGTTTCTTTGATGGCACATGCGCTAGACACATTTGATCTTGATACATATGAATATGCACATATTTAACCAAAATTGTAGTTCCTTTACCAGAAGAAATAATGTTGTGAAATGTCAAAGGGTATATAAGACCAAATTTACGTTTGAATGTGTTATGGAGAGGCATAAGGCTCAAGTAGTAGAATTTTTTTTCTTTGTAGGAAGGTATTGACTACACTAAACCTTTGCCCTTGTTACGAAGATGAATTTTATTTGACTAATCCTTTTCCTTACTACTCATTTTGGAGAGGGAAGTGCTTCAAATGGATATCAAGAATCCATTGTTACATGGTAATCTCACCGAGGACATACATGAAAAAACCACCAACTTTGAGAAATATGGTAGTCTTGTGTATCAACTAAAAAAATACTTATGGTTGAATCAAGAAACTAAGACATGGTATGAGAATATTGATAATCTATTTCTAATTTTGGTTTGAAATACTATGAATCAAATCATAGAATTTATGGTCAAATTATTAATTCCTTCAATTTTGACTAAATGATCAAATCTTAGTCCAGTGAATCATCATTTATATTTTATACATAAATGATGATTCTTTGCACTATATTTTGACCATTTAGTCAAACCTGAAGGCATTAATAATCTAATTTTATGTTTGAAGAAATAATTAGTAGATACATTTGAAATGACCAACCTTTGCCCCGTTGCATTCCATTTTTGAAATGTACATTTTCCAAATGGATGATATTATTTTTATTTCTCAACCTAAACATGTTTTGGATCTATTACAAATATTAAAATGGAAAATTATAGACCATGCACTATGTTGTATCTTAAGAAACAATCACTTGGCTGTGGTAAGGAATTAGTGCTCAAGACATTTATATAAATATGTCACAAAAATATTATGTTAAATGGTCTCTGCTTAATCACCTTTAGAGTTTTTTTATTAAACCCTCAAGAATCAAATGCAATAAATGCCTCACAATGCCATTATCTGCTGATATTAAATGGAATGACAAGAAGAACATGAAGGAAGGAAGCCCAAACTGATATGATGATAAACAAAATCTATCACTTTAAACTTCAGAATAATTTTAAGACAATGGAATAGTTAAAATGAAGGAGCTCGCATTAAGGATTTTTGACTCTTATTCACATATGTAAAAAGAGACCTGCAGCTTCATTACTTCATTTTATTCATAGAAAGAAAGTACATAATGGAAACTGGAAAACATATCAATACCAACAGATGCAAGAATCTTGATCTTCATTCATTAATCATTTGAAAATTAAGTACAAAATTTGCAGTAGTCTGAAGGTCCAAAACCCAGAACCTTTTTCTCTCAAGTATTTTTCTTTAAATACGAAGTAAAGTAGTTTGTAACTGCTGAAACTACTTCTAACTACTCAAACTACTTGAAACTTCGTAAAAAACCTATTACATGTCATTGAAATGTTTGATTACATTTACATTATCTTAAAAGAGATAAAATAAAACTTAAATCCTAATCTATTTGCTGAATATGAACTGGTCCTGCTGCTGTTGTATTCTCTTGATTTGCGGCCTTGTCTTTCTTTGAATTTGAGGGATCTTTCGGGAGAACAATCATCCAGGATCTACATTTCTTCCACACCTCAATGTTAGTTTTAGGTGAATTAATTAGCCTATGATATTCCAGTCTAAAGGTAGTGATCCTATTGAATGTTGGCCTATCTGTAAATAAGTTTTTCACTAACCATAGTAGTTGAAAATGCCTCTGCAGAAAAATTAATCACTATTGCTCCTTTCAGAATCTGAGTCTTCTCATGAGTGTTATCTACCTTGCTTTTTTCCAATACTAGTAATGGTTCATAGGAATCCCATGATAAAAAACTGCCTCCAAGGCTCCAACATGATGGCAACCCTGCCTCGGCTCTTTTGTCATATAAATTGTCAAACTTGCTTACTTCTTCCTTAATCTCTGTCAACTTTTTCTCTGTAATCTTCCTACAATCATTTTTAACAATCAATTTGTTAATTTATACAACATATAAAATCCTATCTTTAATCTCATTCTCCTCCAACTCTTGATCAGCCTTGGAATCAATGAAATCAATAAATTTCTTTGCCCAAATTGCTTTGTTAATTGTCTTCTGCTTGTCTGCCATAACCTGTTCCTTGAAATATCGGTTAATTCTTCTTTCTTCTGATACAACAGTTATAAAAACGCAAATTTCTTTCATCTCTTCAATAATATCATTCCAGATAATGTCCTTATCCTTTATCAGAGATATATTTCCCTTCAACTTTTCTTTTATATTTTTAATCTCAGCATCAACTATTTGGCAATCTGTCCTGTATTTATTGATTTCCCCATCTCTGGCTTGCATTATCTTTGTTACTGTCTCCAGATCATTTTGTGCCTTTTTGAGATCTCTCTCTGCCATATTTAGTTCAATATTCAATTGAGCTATCTGTGATGCTGGATCATCATTTCCAGATGGAAAAATAATAGTGCAGGAATGAGAATCAATTTGATTATGTAATGACAACATAGTTTCCTTCAACTTGATAATTTCTTCTTCTTTCTGCAAGAGATGCTGAAAAAGGCTCTCTTTCTCATTTTCCACTTCTGCTACCTCTGCTGCCATAGAATTCTCTGCTGTGGGTAACTTCAAATTTTTCTTCAATAGAGAAATATTTGATTCTGCACTTTGTAGCAACTTCTGCACAACAAATCTGTCATTTGGATCTACTCCAATCTTTACAATTATCTTCTTAAGTTCTTCATTCTGTGTTGTCAAGGCCCTGGAGTTGGCTTTTTCCAATTTCAGCTGCTTGATGACCTTCCCTAGCATGTTCTCAGCTTTAAGAGCCATTGCATTCGTTTTGGTCAAATCATTCACTATCAGTTGACCAGTTTGCAGATGTAAATTTACTTTATCAAGCAGAGGAATCTTTCTTAAATCAACAGTTATATTTACAGTATTGAAATTATTAGATGAACCTATATTCATATCAGAGGGATGAGAAAGAGAAATCTTAAACTGATCTTTTTCAAGATCCATGGAAGTCAACAATCTTGTTTGATTTGGAGTTATTTGATACTCATCCTGTGCCTCCATGCTAGCCTTCATCTTTTGATTTCTTTCAGAAATCTGGGAAAATACTTGTTTAATCAAGGGTACTTGCTTGTTGGCTTGAGGGGTCCTGACCTAGGTTCAGAGGTTAAGGTTTGCCAACAAACCCCTATACTACTGGCCCTTTCGGCAATGGCTTTCTTGCGCAGGCCAAAGTCTCACCCGAAGTAGTATGGGAGGGTGCTAGAACTAGGTTTCCACACCCTGGGAGAGGGCAGGTAAGTCAGGTAGAGCTGTGTTCGAATTCAAAAATATCAGATCAAATATTACATAACCCAGATCTATCAGTTCCTCTGCATCCACGTGCGCAATATTATGTATAATCGCAACAAATAACATATATAGGAAAATAAGGCAACTATTGCAGCTATTCTTGCATCAATTCTAATAAACAGATTCAGGTCAATGGTCAATGTAGCATAAACGCTTAGCTCAGTTACTTGCAGAGCTCAATATAGAATTATGCATACCATAATAGATCTAGATCGCAGTATAAACAAGTAACACAAGTATTTGTGCAGCTTAAATCAATGACACAAAGCATACATAAATAGATATCACAGATCCAATAGGTTCAGAGATTTCAACAGCCTTCCGCATTCATTAATCCTTCAGATCCTTTTACAATACCCAAAAAACCAACCTGCGCACACAACAGCAGGGTTCGCACATAGCAGGATTGAGGATCTCCGCGCACATAGCCAGCAGGAGTCCATTCCCCAAAAACCCAAACATACCTACTAATTCGCAATTCGCACCAATCTTAATCCAAGTCTCTCCTACAACTCAAAAAGGTTCAACTACTTATACTATTTTAGCCTACACATCCAATGGTTCGCAAATCGTGGTTTGCGAACTCTTGGTCTACACTTTACCCACTTACAATGCATTAGGGGCTTTGACCCACCCCAAAACCCCTGCGTTAGACTAAATATAATAAAAAATATACAAAATGGACCAGTTTCACAGCTGTTGCAGGAGGCCCTATTCCAACATTGCTCCTGAGCATCTTCCTATCTTCTTGGTGAGGCTGGGACATTTTTCTCATCTCCCAATTGTAGTGAGAAACCAGGTTGAGCACCCACTAATTCTTTATTGAGCTCTGTTCTCTTTTCAACTCTCCTCTCTTCATCTTCTGAATCAATCAACGCTTCTTTACTCCTCTTGTTAGTTTTCTAAGATATGACAGGAGTTTTTATATTTGAGCCAACAGAACCTGCAAAACCCTTATTTGCTAGCTTCTTTATGTCATATCTGCTTTCATGAACGAATGCTGAATAGCCATTTTCAATTCTTTTATTTGAAATCACTTGATGGGGGTCATAAGCCCACTTATCTCCTAACAACAAGTGCATTCCATCTAACATCATAGTGACTTCATCAGCTGCCTGTCTCATATTGACTATAAACAGATCCACAGACATAGGTAGCTTAAACATATGACCCTTTTTCATAGGCACAAAATGTATTTTGTCAACATTTAAACTCTACCTAATGAACTTCAAAGCAAATAATCTCATAGGCACAAATACAGGAAATGTATATGGTTCTACCCCAGCCCCATAAAGTCTAATTTCTGAATAGTCTTCAAAAACATACCAATCACAAAACTTACAATTTGTTCCAGCTACAAGAACTCTTGAGCCTTTGGTAGGAAGTGTGGGGGAGAAACCCCATTCATAATTTTATATGCAGTAGACATAAAATGATTTGCAAAATAAAAAATACCCTCTTCATTCTATTCTTTTCTTACTATGTCAGTCCAAAACACTATTGACTGCCTCTTTTTATTTACATCCATGATATTTAACCCCAGATGCAATAATTCCTCTACATTTTGATATAAAAAGAGGCAAATAATAAGAGAGGGGAACCTAAATAACCCAGTCAGTGATAAGCTCATGAGTTGAGTATTGACAACTTATTGCCAATATGAAGAAATATCCAGCACTACCCCTGGCTTCATCATCAAAGAAAACATTCCCATAACTTATTTGTCAATTGTGTTATCGTCTTTTTTTTCCCAAAATCTTTGAAATGCACCTCAACACCGGTCTGACTTCTGTGTCGAAAAATTCCATGGAGAATTATTTGCTGTCATGTAAAAACTGCTTCGTATCTGGGTTCAAGAAAAAGACAAACTGATTGAATTCTTGACCTGCAAGACTATCATAATGTGCTATCAAGGAGTCGTCAGTGAACTGTACATAAGATTCTGACTTAGGGTAACACAGAGCTTGACGAATTAATAGGGCTAAGACTTGAAAGACATTTTCTCCTTGAAAATTCATTATAAAACACTTGCAAGGGTACATGACAGACACTAGCCAATACACAAACTTAGGAAAAAGGTGTGTTCTTGGAATGCATGTAGACAGTACACCTGTTTTGGCCATGGCGGAGAAAATTAGAGAGGATTTGTCATTTAGACAGACCTGTTGATAGAATTGGAGGTGATATAAAGAGCAGACAGTGTCTTGAATATCCCTCTCAGTGTCCATGGGATGAATATGACTAGATGAACCTGAAAGGGATGAACGCTTGGACATAATTCTGCTCGAGGTGGCAAAAAATGGCAAGGTGGCGGACAACAATGGAAGAAACAGGCGTAGACAAATTGACAAGTGCAAAAGAACAATAATAACATTGTGAAAATAAGAACCGATTTTAAATAGGTGGCATGGCCCTTGTGGATTAAATGCTAAGTTGACGCGCCAAAAGACCGTTAAACAGTACCATGACATGGCAGATAGCTGTCGTCAACCAACGACTTATGTCACTGTGGAGGCCTCAAATTTATGGAAAGCTCGTCGGGGTCATGCCCCCGCAGTTAATCCTGGTCGTAGATCTTGATCGGCCCTGCAGTCAATGAGGTCAACTACGGAGGCACCCTTATCATTAACCCTCGTGCTAAATGTGCCAGCAGGTTGCTGCTTTTATCTTCTGCTGATCAAATCTTTGGATCCTGCTCATGAAGATGCTCATTTATTAAGTGAGCGCTCAGACCCACCTTCATGAACCCTTTAAAGCTTTGAACTTTAAACTTAAAAAATATTACATCTTTATGCTAAAGTATAATAAACATGTACTTTAACACATATTTTTATATTTTTCCATTTTTTTGTATTTTTGAAAAATTAAAACAAAGGATATTGCAAATGAGCCACAACATGCTACACCTCAATAGTCGAAAGTGAAGCTAACTAAGGAATATCATTTTCCAAAACTTGATGCTACTCTCTACAAGTAACCTCTTGGTAACCTTATTTATCCAAATAATAGTACAATTGATATTTCAGTTGATGTTAGTGTGGTCCCTAGTTTTATGCCAGATGTAAAGGAGACAAACTTTAATCCCATAAGAGATTTTTTCACTATTTCAAGGGATTTTATCAACTTGGTATAAAATATCGTGGTAAGAACATGAACCAATTAGTTAGTTATACCCACTTAAATTAGGTTAGAAATTAAGGTGATTGTAAATCAATTTTGGCTATGTGTTTTATCTCAAATATGTGCCCATATAGTCTTGTAAAAAGAAAAAAACGATCTCTCTTTTTACCATAAAAGATAAATATAGAGGTGTAGTTAATGCTAACATAGATATAGGGTGTATTCACAACCTAATGGGCGAGTAGGATTTCCATTTGATGTATAAATTGTAGTGTATTATGACAATCATTGTGTAATACAAGTGGATAAGTACTTTGTTGTTCATGTTAAGATGCAACATGTGGAGGATCATGCTAATTATCTAGACAATTGGTACATACAACTATTGTGTCCCTTTTTTATTGCAATATATATAGTCAAATCACTAATATATTTATGAAGCCATTGTTAGAAGCTAAATTTGTGAAACTATGGGCTATTCTTGGGCTGCAATATATTGAAATATTTAGAAACAAAATACTCATGGAATATGAGAAATTGTATTATTCACTTGAGAGTAAGGAAAAAAGACTCAAGTGAACTTGAACAACCATCTGGAGCCTAAGACACCTCTTGGAATATGAAACCAAGGGTTGTAAAACATTGTTTTTATGTGTATTATATGAATGATAATGTATCTCATGCCTTATCTAATTTTATCTTCCATTTATGTGAGCCAAATAGTGCCATCAGAGCATAAGCCTTTTAAGCCTTCTCAATTGTATGAGAACCACAAGTTTGTGGCCATTTTTGTGCCTCATCAGGTGTAGCCTCCCCTCGATGCTTTATTCACCTTTATATACCTATATATATTTATAATCTCTACCTCATTCACACCCATTTATTTTCTTCTTGGGTTATTTATCATCATGCCCCTTCTGCCTTCTTCTCAGTTCTATAGTTTGACTCAATGCTTCTACGCATCTACCACCTGTTGAGCTCTTCATATTATCTCCATGAGCTGTAATAATCTCCATAATATTACTCATGAATTTGTATTATCGTTTCCATAGCCTAAAAGTTGTTGGCACTTAGTTTGGTTCCTCTAACATCTTCTCTGTCACTTATACAATCTCTTTGATAACCAAAAACCTAAACCTAATCTAGTGTGTGTTTTAGGAAACGATTCTTCTACAACTAATCCCATGCATCCTTTGGATATTTTTATTTGTTGGCATTCATTTTTATATAAAACCACATGAGTATATTTGACATTCCTTCTCTACTCAATACAAATTATGGATCGCTGAGAGTTGACTAGTGCACATTTGATTGTGTTCTCTCTCCAGGTAAAAAATGAAGGCATTTTGTCATGTATGCAAGTTTACATTAAAAAATATTCTCCATGAGCTTCTTAAACATCTATAGAGGCAAGGGGATCAATTCCAAGTGTAAAATAAATCTTTGTAATAGTGTTATTTCTTTGGTTATTTATTGTTTGAATCCTATTGACAAAATATTTTTCATATTCTATGTTATTTCTTGTGGCCCTCAAAGTTATTTTATACTCTTTGGGAGTAAAATACATGAGTGAAGCTTACAATATTGAAGGAACTATTTTACCAATGTGTTTCACTAGTCTGATGTTGTGTGGTGTTAGGAATATTGCATGCAACCCATTTACGACCCATCTATAGGCCTAGTTGCATGTACTTCACAAGGAGGATCAAAATTTCCCTATAAAATTCAAAATATGAGGAAAAAATAAATTGAAAGACCATGTCACCTTTCTATTTTGATGTAGCAAGTGCATTTTCATTACTCTTTAATCCCGTGATAGAGAAAATATGCCATTTAGGTTTCTACGATAATTAAATGTTTAATTACATCTTTATGTGGGTTGATGCTTTAAGCTTTGCAAATTTTGTATTTCAAGTAATTTTGTTATAATTTAGAAAGATTGAGGCTTGGATTATAGTTTGATGGCTCGTTCATTATGAGAGATCCAATGAAACCTTTGCAATAGACTTAAGGAATCAATTTTTACATAGCAATTTTGGCCACAATTGTTTTTATAACATGCTAATCAAATCTATTAGCGAGTTCTTGTACTTGGGTTACATCATCCCATGTTCTTGTAGTTGTCTTTATAGAAAGATCTTTCAGTTTCTCTTATTGCATACATTTTATAAGCTTTTACTGAAGTTTTGTTTATCACATTCTTCTTGGGATTTTGTTGTTTTTTGAGGAAATGGGATGTAAAATTGGATATATCATAAATAAAATTATATGGAGATGATATAGACAATGTAGAACATAATTTTTTTGTGACCACTAGTGTGGTTGGAGCATATTTTATTTCATGCAAAGAACGAAATTTTCTAGTCTAGCATTAGTGGATGATTTCAACATATTTTCTCTCGCATTTGGCTCTATGGTTCCATGAAGTGGAATATGTTTGAAAAATTTGGTGGTTTAAGTAAATGACATTGTGTAATTCTAGTTATTTGCATGAGAATATAGTATTTCTTTTAGGTTACAAGTTGGAGTGGCCTCTAGAAGACTAGGTTTCCAAAGTTATAATTTTGACCATAATTCATGGATTGGACTTGAGACCTATTCAAAAATCTCTGTCTACACATAATGGTTGATAGGTTGTGTAAGAGTGTTATTTGGAAAAGACTACTGATATTGAAAGTAATGATCATATATCTTGGCAAGTTTCAACTTAATAATTAGAACAAATTGACAAAAGATAAATTCTCCATCTCGCAAATTGATTATACACATTCCAAATGTGGGCTTTTATTAGATTTTGTTTCAATTATTCCTAGAAATATTTGGAAGGAAGCATTGAAGTATTTCTAATTATTAGGTTTATAGTATATTTCTTGGGTGAAGAGCATAGCTTAAATAATTATTGTAATTTTAAAAATAGTTTAATTGTAAGTTCACTTGTAATTTTTGAAAATAGGTTGAAATTTAATTGTAAATAGGTGCATTTAAAACCCGAACCTTGATTTACTAAGATTGAATTGTTAAAACATGGCCCAAGCTGACGAGGTATTAAACTTATTTAATACTCTGATACTCTCTTGTTGAGGTTACCGTCACAATCGAAAAATATACTCTTATTGATGTTCAAATCTATTTACAAGTTGCATAAGACAAAATCAAGTTTCTCCAGCTTCAATCACAACTCCAATAAGATGAACTACAACAAAAGAGTGATCACTATGAACTAGTACTTGTTTAGAACAAATCCCTTTTTGACTTTATACAAGTGTCCTCCCAACAGTTAGAATATGATCAAATCAATGAAACCATTTCAAGGGAATATTAAATTGAAGATGAAGAAGTTTTTCATTAGGGGAATTTGAGGTATAAAATGGGCCTCCTAAGGAAAATAATAAAATAATATTTAAAACAATAGAATGATATTTATGAATTTTTAAATAATGAGAAAGGAAACTATTTTTTTAATTGTATTTTCATTTTATCTCCTTTTAGGTCCACTCAAATTTCAAGACTAGACACCCATTGGATTCAGAATTAAATTCCACATCCAACGAGTACCCATTATGCATAATTTTGAGTAGGTACACATCGAAAAAAGTTGAAAATACATTAAAAAAATGTGTTTTGAAAATACAATTAAAAAATGACTTTCTTCTTTTCCCTCCAAAACATTTTCCCCCGGGGATGACATTCTTGAATCCTATTGGTCGTTTTAAAGTGATTTTTTCTAGTACATTTTTTTTTGAGGCCCATTTTTTTCCTCAAAATTCCCATAATGCTTGAATTTCTAAGCCCATCATCTGACCTTGGGAAGAAGTCACCAACAATAAGCACAAAACCAGTATTGGATACAAAAAGGAAGCGAATTTTCACATTTCATAATATTCCAAACCAATATAGTTTTAGAGTCTTGGATTTCTTTAATAAAGCTTAGCTTCACCTGCTCCAATTCCACATTAAATTCTCAAGTGAAACATTATCATTGAGTTGGCCACATGAACGATCGATGTTTTGATCTTCACCCTTGTGAAGATTGTGGAAAACATATTCATCATTCAAACAAATGTTCTACTCACAAGAAATCTATAAGAGAAAAGACTCACCTCGGATGAATTGCTTTATGGAAATGTACTTGAAAAACTAGGAAGTTATATCAGTCATACCATATCATTCATTCTCAAATATTGACACATCTTGCAGTGGAGAGGATTTTGTCTTGTCATTTTATATCTAAGAAGGGGGGAATAAATAGTCAACTTCTAGCTTTGAAGTCATATAAGCTTAAGCCACAACTAGAGCCTAGAGCTAGAGTCAACCAGAGCTATATTCAAAGCTATAAAAAATATAGGGCCATGTTCCATGAGCACAATTTGGTTTGTGTTCATCCCAAAAGCACCATTTGATTTGTGGTGCTTCTTAAACCACCACTTAGTAGAAGAGTTACAATTTTTTCTGAACAACAATTTGTGGTCATATTTAAACCACCATCTAAGAACACTTCAATTTTTCATAAAACATCAGTTTCTAGCTAAATTAGGATTTTTACTAGGAATTTCTTTGAGTCAACGTCTTTGGTCATCCTTAAAACACCACTTAGTATAAAAATTTGGTTTTAGCTACCCATTTTGTTTATGGTCTTCCTTAAATCACCATATTCAGAGAGAACATCTAGCCATTAGTTGCTATCTAGATCCTTATTTAAACTCTCTTATTGGACTCATAAACAACCCTTTGTATTAAGGTGGGGAATTTTGGAAACATAATCTTGATGGAGTATCTGAAATTATACTATTCATTTGAGAGGAAAGTGAAAAGCCTTAAGTGAACTTGAACAACCATCGGGATCCCAAGAGACATCTTGAAATATGAAACCAAGGGTCATAAAAATTGAATTTATGTCTATCATATGAATCATAACGCGTCTAATGTATTATTTAAATATGTCTCCCATTTACACAAGCCTAACAATAGTATTAGAGTAGGTGCCTACCTAGCCTACTCAATTTTGTGAAATCCACATGATTGTGCTTATTTTTGCACCTTATTAGGTTTATCCTTAAAAACTCTCTTTAGTTCTTCCTATACGTTATTTGTAATTGATGCAATCATTTTGATGACCAAAACTCTATACTTAATATAGGGTGTTTTCCATGAAGCGTTTCTTGTGAAACTAATCCCATGTGTTCCTTGGAGATTCTTATTTGTTGGCATTCCTTTTGAGAGAAAAATGTATTGGTATATTTGAAATTCTTTCTCTACATAAGAAATATTCTAGATTTTTGAGAGTCTAATCAAATTGATGAGGAATTAAAGTTATTGAATGCTATGATACTCTCTACTATTAACAACACAATCATAGTTGACAAAGATAATCTTGATGATGTTCAAATTTGTTTAGAAACTACAAATGAAAAAAAAATCAATTTTATCTAGCTTGAATCACAACTCCAATGATATGAATTACAACAAAATAGTGATCGGTTTGAACTAGTCCTTGTTAGAACAATTCCCTTTTTTAGTTTAGAAAAGAGTCCTGCCAATAACTAGTGTATGTTAAGATCAATGATGTAACTTCGAAGTTAGATTCAAATGAAGATGAAGAAACTTTTCTTGCACTTTCCAAGCCCATCAACAAACCTTGGGAAGGATTCATAAAAAATAGAATCTGTATTGGATATGAAAAGGAAGTGATGTTTCACATTCCAAACTGCTATAAAACAATCCAATTTCAGAGTGTTGGGTTTATCAAGAAATCTCATCTTCGCCTACTCCAAATCCACATCTAATTCTCGAATGCCAACATTGTCATTGAGTTGGCCACATGAAAAAATAATGTTTTGGTCTTCATCCTTATGAGAATGATATAAAACATACTCATCATTCAGAAAAATGTTTTAGTCACAAGAATTGTGCAAGAGAAAAGATTCACCTTGGATGGATTGATTCTTGGAAATGGACTTTAACAACTAATAAGATATGTCAATTATACCATATAATTCATTATCGAGTATTGACACATCTTGTAGTGGAGATATTTTCATCTTATCACCTTTTATCCGAGATGGGGGAAATTGAAAATCAAATATTTGTTTCAAAGTCCTATCAAGTGAGCTTGAGCCATAGCAAGAGTTGGTGGTCAACATTAAAACACCACTAGCATCCAGATCCTAAAACCAAATTTAGTCATAGCTAGAGTTAGAGCTAAAGACAAATATAGAGTCATGTTCCATGAGCATAATTTAGCTTGTGGTCATTCGAAAACCACCATTTGGTTTGTGGTACTCCTTAAACCACCACAAAATAAAAGTGATGCAAGGGGCATTCTTCAAAACTTATAAGACCCATGAGTCTTATTTCTCATTTACTAAAGGGAGTGGGTTCCCTTAATCATTTTAATTATTTTTCTAAGTTTAGTTGAGTTTGAGGGAATTTAAATTGTAAATTGATTTATGGAGAATATCTCGTGAATTGTAAAATCTTAGGGATGAGTAAGGAATCCTAATAATAGTGAGGACTTGAGGGATTTAAAAACAAATCTAATCTAGGATTCTATTGAGTGAAGAGAGGATCTGAAGAGATAATTTAGGATTTAGTTGAGAAAAGAATGGAATTGAACTGATTTGGTTCATGAATCCTTTTCTTTTATAAATTGTAAGCTTTTGAAGCATTAGGGGATAGAGAGGAATGAGAGTGAGATAGATGATAGAAGGAATTTTATTTTAAAGCCTATGGGCTTTGACAGAAAAGAGGAGAAAGGCCATGTAAGGGCATATCAAGCCGAAATCCTGACTGTAAAAAGGGTTTGATGGTATTTGTATAATTCATGATAAATGAAGATTTGATTGCAGTGTGATTTGTTTTATTCTGCTATGCCTTGAGAAATCTGTGTATGATTCTGTGTAGTATAATTCCCAATCGAATGAATGGATGAATGGATGAGGTGATTAGAATTACAAAATATATAGATATTTAGATTTATGTGTAGGTTCTATTTATCCTTAATCTTCTGTGTTTAAGGGGTTTAGAAGATGATCACAATTCATCTGCGATAAGGAGATCCATCAAAAAAGAAGCCCGTTATGTAATTTATAATCCAAATCCTTTCAGGATAGAGTGGAACCGAATTATGCATGTTTGAATGTGAATTTTGAGGTTGGGAGGAATCCTGTGAAGACGGAGTAATTGATGCCTGGAAACCCATGATTTATGGCTCAGAGGAATTGTGTTAAAAATAAAGGCGGAACCATGAGTAATGGCAGAACTATGCGATGAAACAATGAAAGCAGATTCGGAAAACCATTAATGGTTTTCGCGTAGCAATTAAGAGGTAAGTGGTATTTTTCTGAGGGAACGCGATAGTGCCCAGCGGGTGACGCGTGGCATCACAAAAAAACTTTTTTCACGTGAGTTTGAGGCATTAAAGATTGTGAGCTGTTGTTATGAGATAATCGTCGGATTGGTAGTCATGATGCGTCAACCGTCGAATCTATTCGGAGGTTAATGAAAGGTACGTGGTCAAGGCTGTGGGACCCGAACAATTATTTATGTTGATATTAGGTTTTTAAACCAAAGTATGAAGTGTTAAAACTTGGTACAGATATTATTATTACGATGGTGCATTGGGTTTTACCCAAAGTCGAACCTTTGATATGAAATGCAATGTTAGTTGTGGGGCCGAATATATATCTTAATGTTCATTGACCTTTGGATTGGTGGGCACATAATAGCATTGTTTAAATGTGAGTTGGTGAGTGTGGGCCATACATATATATATGTGATGATACTTTGGGTTGCTAACCAAAGTCGAGATTTTGAATGAAATGAATTGTTAAGCGAGGGCTCAAGTATATGACGGTGGAAATTGGGTATTTAACCAAGGTTAAATGTGTTGATTCAAATTTCGTGAATTGATTTTGGTATATGATTTAAAACCATAGGGTAATAAAAAGGAGAGGTTCTGCTTATGAAAGTGACCCCTATTGAGATTTATTTGGGATTTTAATTTGAAGAGCATTTTATATGCGTCGAGGGTTTTATTATATGGTTTTAATCATCAATTGAAAAGGTACCTTCCGTATTAGAATTTTCCAATATGGGAAGTATTTTGTTTTGAAAGTGAGAATGTGGGTTTGCAGCGTTAGGTTGCATCAATTGTGGTATCAAAGCTAGACTAATGCCCTGTGGAATTGATTGAAAAATATTATATTTTATTCTCAGCATGTATATGATTTGAATTTTGATGGACCCGATATAGAGGGAGCACAGGACACAAGAGATTGTATGCAAAGAGGAATTCTGAAATATTGCAGACAATGAGAACTTCAGCAAAGGCAGATTGTTAAAAAAAATTGAGGAAGACAAGATCAGGTAAAAACTTTGCAGAATTTTAATGATATGTGTATGTGATGAAAGCAGCAACAGAAGTTTTAGCCAAGTAGCTGTGAAAAAGAAATGAATGAATAAATTGCAACAGAGATACTGTGAGAAGTGAATATGGATGTACTCAACAAGAAGGGAAATAAAGTTGACAAAAGAATTGAAGTGCAGACAGTGAAAAGTAAAGCAGCATGTGTATTGTCCAAGCCAATGGAAGCTCAAAGAGATCAATCATTTGGATATCTCTCAGGTATGAGCCATATTTTGATGTTGGTTCCATTTGAATTGTTTCTATAAGAAATAAAATGATAGCATCAACACACAGTAGGAGGCTGTGTAAAGAGAGAGAATAGTCGTGTTAGTGGTAGTGAACCTAAATATTCCAGCTAAAAGTTGGACAGGGAGAAAAACTGAAGTGTTCTCAGGAGAAGTTGAGTGGAGGATATAAGACTAGGAAGAGAAGAAGAAGAATGCTCAAGAGGTTCCAGAAACAGAGAATCAATGCTTACTAAAAGACCAAGTCCAGAGAAAGGATTGGTGAGGTAAGTGGCAGCAAGGAGGACTTGCTGTTGCAGAGGCTTAGTGCAGCTCATAGTGAGTGAGGAGCTTATAGAGATGGAGAAGAAAGTGACTACTGATAGTCATAATAGGGGTTCAGAGAGAAGCCACAACAGAAGAAAGAAAGGTGCCAAGGAAAATGGCAAAGGTAAGGGAATGAGTCAAGAAGTATTTGACAGAGAAATTGCAGAATTGAAAGCAAGTGTTGATTAAATAATAGGGCTGCTTGAGAAGAGTATGAAGGACCAAAGTTATGGTTGGACTTTGAGAAGAAAGAAGATAAAATGGAAGCTGTTGCAAAAGCAGATAAACAGAAGAATGTATATTAGATTAAGAGAGGAACTCTGAACAATTGAGTTAAAGATGGAAGATGACTATTATAGACCTGGGCAAGAAGATTACTTTTTTGAGAAAGGAATCATTGATGAATTTCTGAACTATTGGACAAGTTCGGATCCGCAGAGAGATGTGATGATTGAGACATCAAAGAAAGAGGAGCCTAGTATTTTTTAAACTGATGATTTTTGTATGTATGTAGGTGATGAAAAATATTTACAAGATATGTTTATGCAGGTTGCTGAAGAAATGAAGATGTTAGAAGAAGTGACTGTAATGGAACAGTTCTTGATTGAACATGTGTTCAAGGACACTAAAGAAAGGCAAATGTTGAAAGCTACCATGAAAGCTGGAGGTGATGAACCTAGTGAGATTTGGAAAAAGAAGGACAAACAGTCTCGAGATAAAGGGAAATTGTAGATTGCAAAAGAAGAAGCTGAAGAGAGGTATAAAGATAGCCTTGTGACAGGAACAACCAAAAGTATGTGTACAGTGCAGCCATTTGAGGTAATGGGATTATCTCTTTCATTTTTACTCAAAATTTATGGACTTGTATTGATAGTTAATGGACAAGAAATTGTCTTGGAAGAACATAATGGAGCATTAATGGAAAAGAATCTTATTAAAAATTGTACTATGGAAGATGGTAGAACATATATTTATAAGAAGAATTCAGTGCAATAAGGTATAGCTAGTCCAGAAAAGGCTATAAAGAGGAGAGAAAAAGAAGACAGTCAAGAACATAAGGATCAGTTGGTAGAGGTTGATGCACAACATAAATTTTAAGACTGTGTTACTTGTACAACTTGAAAAAATAATAAAGGTAAATGTAATCAAAAAATTGGTGAGAGACAGGCAATCTCAGAGGATGGAGGCAAGGATGCTTTCATGAATGATGTATCTACAATAAGCATCAAAGGGTTTCAATGGAAACTGATATTCATGGTGTTAACAGTAATTTTTATTCTAAAATGAACTTTATCATGGAAGGTGTTACACAGCAATTTGTCACCGTCCTTGCAATCCCCATCTCTCCCATTGGAGGGATGTTTCTGTGACCAATAAGCCGTGTTATGCCTTGCAAATACCATCACTGCATCCCTTTCCATGAGGACAACATTCCTTCTGTTGATAATTTCTTGAGCAGACCCCTAAAAACACCTGTTTTTGCCTTGGCGCTGGTAGCCCGTTATGTACTCGCACCAATGAGGAAAATTAACACTGAGCCCACGCCAATTGGTGCTCTGTCCCAGTTAAGCACCCACGCCAATCTACTTTTGGAAATTTTTTTAAAAAAAGAGGCGAAGTTTCGATTACAACAACTTCGTGGATGAGTCATCAGGAGTGGTTTCGACTGAATAACCACGGCCTTCCTCCTTTGGCCTCTTATTTCCACCTTATGGGGAACCTCCCAAGGGATAAGGCCTCCCTTCCACTATTGTAGGGATCCAAACCTCCTCCTCTCCTCTATAAATATAGCCTTCATCCATTGATGAGGGGGCTGAATTGCTGAATGGCTGAATGGCTGAATAGCTAGTCTCCAAGTTCCCAAGAGCCTTATGCTGCAAGAGCCTTGATTCATTCCCTTAAGGCCAAATCCAAGCAAGGAGATTATTGTTGAGACATCCAAAGAGAGAGGTTTGTCCCATCCCCGATAGGCTTATTCGAGACGTGTTCCGCTGGCGACCCTCCGAAGGAGAATTCAACGTCAGAGCTATGGTTGTATTCTTCTTTGATTGATTAATGATAAGCGACTATTGGCTATGGTTCCACTCTTGTTGCTGATTATGATGTTGAGTTATGTCTTCTATGACTGACATATATTTGCATACATTGGATTTTATGCTTGCATTTGTTTTGTTTCTTGCGTGTGCAGGTGTCCGATCATGGAGATCGTGAGGATTGTGATCTGCCGGAGCTAAGGAACGGGAGCGCTACTTTCTCTACAAACGACAACGTTGGATTCCAGGCAAGCCTTCATCGCTAGTTGGTTTATTTGAAATTAGGAACCTGCACTATAGTGTGAACGATTGTTGCTAGACCCGGTCTGGGCTAGTTGGGATCGCCTCTGTCCGCAGAGGGGATTTACCTCCACAACAAATTGGCGACTCCACTGGGGATCGTCTAGCTTGTTGTTGTTCTGCTTTGTAAGCTACAAACGGAGCTTGAAGTTAGCCAGATAGCCTTCGAAATGCTATTGCTTCGCATTAGCGAAGTAGATCAAAGCTGCTTCAGTCAATCTCTGGTTTAGTTTATGAACTGAACACTTAGAGTATCGTCTTGTATTTTCGATTGTTTCTCGATTCTGCTTGCTTGATCAGCTCTTTTGGCTGGCTCTTTTCTGAGTGTTTGGATTTTGGTTCAGCCCCAGAGGATCAGATCTGACCTCTGTTTTTCTGAGTTTTCATCCTTTCATGGTTGGCTTGATTGGCGCGGTTTCCACCTTGACAGTCGCGCCAATTGGCGCGGGTTGCCAGTTCATCACTCGCGCCATCCCCTATCTGGCGCAAATTACAGCCAGAAAATCACACCATCTCCTGTAGGTGCTAGGGTTTACCCTTGTTCAGAAGTTTCTTTTGGTCAGTACTTTGCTTTTGGGTTTGTTTTAGATTCTGCTTGAAGTGGTGAGTCTGGTCTTGGTTGGGAGAAATTCTTTGTTTTTTCATTTTCAGGCGTTGGCGCTTGTTGTCAGTTAGCAACCCGTGCCAATTGGGCATTCGCACTAGTTTTCAGTGAGCAAGTCGCGCTAATTGGCGCAAGTTGTCAATGACAAAGTCGGGCCAATTTCAGGGTGTGTGAAAATTGAAATTTTTTCCCTAAATCCTTCACCAGTGTGTCTTTCCCTTCTGGTCTTTTCACTGTATGAGCATAGATTACATTGCTCATTGTTTGAAATGTATTCTTTCCATGATTGCTTGATGTAAAAGGGAATGAATGCCTTGTTTTGATCTCTTGATTTGGAATTCCTCTTTGTGTTTGACCTCATATGTCTTGTCGCCTTTTGAGGGATTTCGTGGCAAAGTGTTTGAAACAACGATTGCATTCTTAGTGTTTGTTTACATCTCTTTTGCATTCATCCTTCATTAAGAGGATTTGCGTTCTTTTAGTTTTCATCTCATAGTTTTATTTTCGTTAAAATGCATTAGATCACATTGCATTGAAGAGTATTTTGAGATTTATCATTGAACTTAGATCACATTGTTTAATGATTGAAAGCTAAAAATCGCTTTGAGTGCATTATCTTTTATTAAAAGCTTGCATTGAGTATATTCTCATTTCATCGAAAAATGCATTGAGTGCATTCTTATCATTTGAAAAAGAAAAAGGAAATTGTGCATAGATTACAATTGCATAGTTTTCGGAAGAGAGGATTTTGCATAGATTACATTGCATTATTCGCATCGTTGAATGTTTGAAATTACTTTTGGATAGTGAAAGTCGTTTAGTTTAGAAAAATTTCGTTTACAGTGTTGTTGTTTGTTGCATCATTGTTTGAAACTCTTCCCTTAACTAGATATCATTCATCGAATTGAAAGTTTTCTTTTCTCATATAGCTACATACAGGAGATTGTCAGATGACACTCGTTAGTGCCTAAAAACTGAAACGTAATTGAAGATAAACATTAAAATTTATTCAATTTACACTAAGGCAACATTGAAAAATTAACGAAATATTTAGAGGTCTAGGTTAGAGACGTGTTCCCACGTCGTTAAACCTAGTAACTGTCGTTCGCCTCTTGGCTTTAGATAGCACTAGTACGGACTTGTGCTCCCCGTACCGTCGCGTATATAAAGGGAGACCCCACTAGGTTTCTATCCTTTATCCATAGGAAGCCGAGTCTACCACCTTGTACCCATGATACACCGGACACAACATTCAGGGAGATTGCCTGCACGTACGTTAAGTCCTTGGTTGATTTATCTTTCATTTTGAAACCAAGGTGTATATTGCAGTTCACGGTTATTTGGTACACCCTGTTGTTCCTTGAGAAACAATTCCTTGTTGTGTAAAGGAATCCGTGCTCAAGACATTAAAGATTATGTCACAAACACGTGTATATCTGTCTCTGTTTATTAAACCTTCAAATATTAATAATATGATCTCCAAATATCAAACCCCTACAAGTTCTGCAATCCCATGTTCTCTTTATGCTGAAGTGAATGAATGGAAGAAAAAGAAAGAAAAGGATTTCAATTTGATATGCTGCTTAAAACAAAATCTACCATTATAAAACCTTGAAGAAGTGAGCAACAATAAAGTTAAAATAGAGGAGCGCCCATTAAGGATGTTTAACTCTTAGATACACAGATATTAAGAGACCTGCAACTCAAATCACTCTATTTTATTCATAGATATGGAAACGAAATGAAAACTGGAAAACTATTCAACATAGATAGAATAAAGGAAACTTGCAAAACTTTTCATTGATTCAATATTTTTCAGTACAAAATTAGGCTTCAAGGTCCAAAACTCAGAACCTTTCTCTTTCTTCAAATTGTCTTTAAATACATTATGAAAAAACAATTTCCAGTAATGAAACTGATTCTAACTACTCTAACCAACTTTAACTGCCTAAACTGTTAACTGTCATGGAGGTACATGCCTCGAAAAAGTCTTATTACATTTACATAATCCTGAGAAATGACATAATGAGAATTTTTAAAACTTCTAATCTAAAGGAACAACTGGTCCTGAAGTTACTGCAGAATCAATGGCTACTTTTGATTTATCCATTGGAATCTTTTTTGCTGTGTCAATAGAGAAGATTTTGCATTTTTTCCAGAGTTCACTTTGAGTTGTAGGAGCATTCTTGTAACTGAGGTATTCCAATCTAAATGTAACAGCTTGATTGTGAGTGAGCCTTTCTGTGAAGAGTGCTTTTACCATCCATAGCAAATTGAAGTGCCTTTGCAAAAAGTTAAACACTGTCTCTCCCTTCAAAACTTGTGTCTTTTCATGCCCGCTATCTGCCCTGCTCTTTGCCAGTGTTAATGCATCTTCATAAAATTGCCATGTCAAAATACTTCCCTTCTCTGTCCAGCATGAAGGTAAACCTGTTCGGATCAATTTATCAAAAGTTATATCAAACTTCTTTACCGCCTCCTTAAGCCCCAATAACCTTTTCTCTGCAGCTTTCCGTAGATCATTTTTAATTATCATTTTATTGACTTATTCAGCATAAAGGTATCTGTTTTGTATCTCAATTTCTTCTAACTCTTCATCTTATTTGGAATTGATAAAATTTAAAAACCTCCTAGCCCAATTTGCTCTTTTAAGGGCCGTTTGTTTTTCAGATAATATCTCCTGCTCATGGTCTGAGATGAGGCGTTTCTCTCTAGCAATTATATTCAGGGAATCCCAATTTGACTTCATTTCAGAGATAATTTCAGTCCAAATAATATCTTTAGCTCTTAAAAGTGAGATGTTACCTTTTAGCTTCTCCTTGAGCTCCTTAATTTCATCTTCAGCCTTTTGTAGTTTCTGCTTATTTTCATTTGCTTTATCTTCCCATCCTTTCATAATCTTAATAGCTGTTTCTAACTCTGACTGAACCCGCTTAAGATCACCTTCAGCCATCTTCAGTTCTGTTCCGAGCTAAACAACTTGTGTTCGAGGATCTGCATCTCTGTCACCTGTAGGAACAACAAAAGTGCAAGTATGATTTTGAATATGATTCTGCAGAGATATAACAGTCTGCTTCACTTTGGAAAACTCTTCATCTTTTTGTAACAATTGCAGACGTAACTCTTCCTTTTCTTTTTCCACCTTAGCTACTTCTGCAACCATTGAGCGCTCTGTAGCTGGTAATTTTAACTTTTTCCTTAGTGAGGATATTTCTACTTCTGCACTTTTCATGAGTTTTTGAATTGCAGCTTTATCGTTTGGATCCACACCAATTTTCATAATGATCTTCTTCAACTCTTCATTTTGAGTTGTTAATGCCCTTGAATTAGCTTTCTCCATTTTGCATTGTCTGATGACCTTTGCAAGCATGTTTTCAGTCTTGACTGTTGTGGCATTAGTCTTGCTCAAATCATTTACAATCAACTGCCCGGTCTGCATATGAAGATTCATTTTGTCCCACAATGGGATCTTTTTAACATCCATGATTATGTTTACCTCATTAAAGTTGCTCGAAGACCCAAGGGACATTCCCTTTGGATGTGACAGAGCCATTCTAAATTGATCTTTTTCAATATCCATTACAGTCAATAATCTGGTCTGATCAGCAGCTGTGTGATGTTCTGCTTGCGCTTCTACATTGGCTTTTATTCTTTGATTTCTTTCTTCAATTTGCGTGAATACTTGCTTGACTGCTGTCATCCTTTCTGAGTAAAGTTCATGTCTTCTAGGAGAAGAGGGAACACTTGATTCTTCATTGATATGAAGGGTAAAACCAGGCGAATTGGGAGAATGATCTTCTGCTAGTTTGGTTCTCTTTTCTTCTCTGGGTTCCTCATTATCTATTTCAATAACATATTCTCTACTTATTTTGCTTGCCATTTCCATAATGGAAGGTGTTTGAATGCTGGTTTTTGAGGCACTTGTTTCACCTGGATTTGCCAGCTTCTCTATATCAGGCTTGCTTACATGGGAGAATGCAGCATACCCATTCTCAACCCTTTTCTGAGAAATTATTCCATGCGGATCATAAGGCCATTTTTCTCCCAACAACAACTGTGTCCCTTCCAACATTTTTGAGACTTCATCAAAAGCTTGTCTTGTGTTGACCACAAAAGGTCCCACACTCATAGGCAATTTGTACATAAAACCTTTCTTCATGGGAAGAAAGTGGACTTGGTCTACATTAAGACTTTGCCTTATGAATTCCAGGGTGAAAAGTCGCATGGGTACAAAAGTTGGGAGCCTATAGGGCTCAATGCTAACTCCATACAACCTTATCTCTAAGTATTCTTCGAATACAAACCAATCTCCAAATCTGCAATTGGGACCTATCTGTAGGAACTCCCGGGCTTTTGGTAGAAAGCATGGAGGAAGAGTTCCATTCAAAATTTTATAAGCAATAGACATGAAATGATTAGCAAATTCAAACATCCATGCTTCATTCTCTTCTTTTCTAATCATGTCGGTCCACAATAAAACTGATTGCTTATTTTTATTACTATCAACTATATTTAAACCCAAACTCATGAACTCTTCAACATTTTGATACAAAAATAAGTAAACAACCAATGATGGAAATCTGAAGAAACCTATTAGAGGAAAAGCTATCAATTGGGAATTTACTATTTCCTGCCAAAAAGACGGAATGTCAAGGACCACCCCTGGTTTCGTCATCAGTGTAAACATACCCAAGACTGATTTATCAACTTTGTGGTCATCGTCTTTCCCCAAAATCTCCGTAATGCAGCTAAGAACTGGCCTATACTGAACATTGAACGCCTCCAAACTGAACTCTTCTCCTTCAAATTGAGTTTTTTTTGGATTTGATTTCAAAAATGACATACAACGACTGAACTCTTCGTTTGAAAGGTCTTCAAAATACTGAACCAATGAATCTTCGGAGAATTGTAACAGAGACTTATCTTCTAGAAAGCACAATGCTTGGCGAATTAATTGTGTTGATACCTGCAGGACATTTTTTCCCTGAGAATTCATGACGAAACATTTACCAGGGTACATTGATGAGACTAACCATGAGATGAACTCGGGGAAGAAGTGAGTTTTTGGAACACAGGCGGACAACACACCATAAATTTTCATAGCAGATAATACAGGGGATTTATCAGTGTTTAGGGTTACTTGGTAATGCAATAAGGGATGATTGACGGACGGTGCGGTATCCTGGACGTCCTTTTCACTATCCAGGAGGGGACTGAGGTTTGATGAACCAGACAAGGATATTCGTTTTGCCATGACTAACAGGAACTGAAAACAATTCGCGGGGTAACGGAAAATGCAAAGGTGGCAAGAACACGGTTCAAAAGGGGAAAAACAGTCACACATGGACAAAACGGGACTAAAGAACTCTTTAATAAGCTATGGGAATCCGTAATAAATGCCGACATGATGTGGAAAAACCGTTGAGAGTGGATGACAGCTGTTTTCCACTTCGCCTGGTGACGTCACTGCGGGAGGTCCTGGAGTACGGCGGAAAACTTCAACCTATACCCCCCCGTAATGAATCCAAGCCATTGATCACGGCTCATCCAAGATTTGACTAGTCAACTACGGGGGGTCAGGATTTGATAAACAACGAGCTACTTCTCCCCCCACAATAACTTATCTGAAAGCACTTTTCTGTGATCACCGCTTCCGCTCGGGAAGTTGCTCAGAGCTTAAGCTTGAAATCATATATATCAAAATAAAGTTTTATGACTACTTTATGTACATCATTCTTTGTAAAAACATTGCATTTCTTTTTTTATGCTAAAGTATAAAAATTTCATACTATAGAATATTTTTCGAATTTCCAGATTTTTTGATTTTCGAAATAAAATATAAAAAAGGATATGCAGATAATGATCCACAACACACCCTTTGCCTAGAATTCCTGAGCAGTCATTTTGATTTTTTTTTACTCTTTAAATTTGAAAGGATCACCAAGCACTTGTCCTTTCACGCTTGCTTCAAAACTGAAAGAGATAGAGTCACCTTTCATCCGTTTCTCGACTCTTAAAACATGAAACGGTGAAGTTTCTAAGTTTCAATGTGGTAAAATAAATCACCTGCGATCACACGCCCTTTTTAGAGTTTTCTTGTTGGCCATTTGATTGTGTGCCTTGTTTTTTAGCCCGTGTGTGGTTTTAAGTTGTTTTGATGGCAACTTTTCCGGAGTTCACCAACCAAGGAATCCCCTCCGATGGGAATTCTGGTCATTTTCCTTCTTTTGGGAATGTTGGTGCTCCTTATATGGCAACATTGTCCCTTCCTGGGTTAACTGTTGGGTTGCTTGTTTGGTTGTTTTCAACCTCTCTGGTCCCGAATGTCTCGGCTATTGGTCAATCAGTTCCTCCACCTGATGTTGATTCCAAGGTGGACCTCTCCCCTTCTTCGCCTGTTTCTGCGTCCTCCTCTTCTACTTCGCCTGGTGAAATTCTGGATTCTAGTAACCAGGTGGCTAAGAAGAAGAAGAAGAAGACAAAGAAGAAGAAGTCAGATAAAGGAGAGGCTAGATTTGCTGTTGTTGCGTCTGAGAAGTCTTCCATTGATAAACCTCCCAACCTTCCGCGGAGAGTCAAGTTCCCTTGCATGTTGTGCATGGGAGACCATCTTCTTCGAGATTGCCCTGGCATTCCCAAGGTGCTCGAAGTATGGTCCAATGGTCATCCACCATTGCCTTTGGCTTTTGAGAGTCAAGTTGGGGGCACGTATTCAATTGGTGCTGGTAAAACTCTTAAGAAGTAGGGTAAGCTCACCAATCCCTGTAAGTTGTGTGAAGGGCACCATGCCATTCACCTTTGTCCTTATATGGATGAAGCCAAGTGAGTTTTGGACAACTCGGCTGTTTCTGCATCGTGCCTTCCGGCTGGTTACAAACAGCTTTCTTTGAGTCCTCCACTAGCTGATGCCCCGATTGGTCAAGAGTCATCCTTGGTCGATCCCGCTCCCTCGGAAATTCAAATTTAGGAATCCATCCCCGACCAACCATTGGTAGTGGGATCGGTTGAGCTGGCCCCGTCTATGGTGCACCAGGTCTTTTCCATTGAGAGTGGATCTCACACCCCTCAGGTTCTTCTTGTTTCTTTAGATTCCTTGGACTTGGAGAAATATTCTCCTGCCCTTGTACCTCAAGAAGCTGCTCGTCCACCTCCCGTGATGGAGGTCCCGGAGGATACCCCTTCCACCTTCGAGATGGAGGTTGCAGAGGATGCTCCTTCTTCTACCGTAACACAAGGGGAAGACCTTCTCGGTTCGATGGTAGCCCCTCCGAGTAGTTTGGTCGCTTCCTTTGATTGGAGTCGATTTGCAGGATACTGCCTTTCGTCTTATGTGCCTTTCGAGATCATAGTACAGGCATTTGGTCTGGTTGTACCCAACACCATTATAGACGAAGGTGCATCTATTAGTGTTCTATCCTCAACTACCTGGCAAGATTTTGGTTCGCCGCCGCTTGCGCCTGTTACGCAGAATCTTTTGACATTTAACAGAAGAACGAGTCAACCGTTAGGGATCCTTCCAAGGTTACCTATTACTTTGGGAGGTAAAACCGTCCATATGGACGTGATGGTTGTTCCAGGCCCCTTGGATTTCAATCTACTCCTGGGGCGCGATTACACCTATGCCATAGGAGCTCTTGTCTCCTCCCTTTTTTCGTGTGGTCTGTTTTCCGCATGAAGGACGGATCGTGACCATTGATCAGCTTTCGTTCTTTGGTCCCGATGTGGCAACTGGCCCACCATCATCCCTTCCTGGTTTTTATCCACCCGTTGTATCTGCCCCACTGCAGGTCAACTATGTGGCTACCTACCCCATGCCTGTACCCAGTGATTATGCCATCGTGCATAGTGTGCTGGGGGCATTGGGTCCACACTTCTAAGATGTTTTCCTTCCATCGAGAGTGGAAATCTTGGAAGAGATGAATTCTTATTAATTATGATGAGTTCGGTCGGAGCACAGTTCATTTTCTTATGTCAAGCTCCTTAAAAAATGAAACAAGCTGGTCGGAGCACAGTTCGTTTTCTTGTCTCAAGCTCCTTAAAAAATGAAACAAGTTGGTCGGAGCATGGTTATTTTCTTGTGTCAAGCTCCTTAAAAAATGAAACAAGGTCTGTTGGAGCAGAGTTCGTTTTCTTGTGTCAAGCTCGTTAAAAAATGAAACAAGGTCGTTGGAGCAGAGTTCCTTGTCTTGTGTCAAGCTCCTTAAAAAATGAAACAAGGTCGTCAGAGCACAGTTCATTTTCTTGTGTCAAGCTCCTTAAACAATGAAACCAAGTTGGGGAGCAGAGTTCCTTGTCTTGTGCCAAGCTCCTTAAACCATGAAACAAGGTGTCTTGAGGATAGTTCTTTTAATGTGTCAACCTCATTAAAATAATGAAACACTTTCCCGTTCAATTCGCGTCTTTGATGAGATCTCGTAAAATCCCAATCGAGTATTTCTTGATTTCGTAACTTGAACCTTCACTCCCTCCATCTGTTTACTCAGGTGCTTGGATTGAAGCTTGGGGGGCATGTACCTCGAATTGAGTCACCATGCTGGGGGCATGTTTACTTTTTCAAGCATAGTTTGTTTCCGTTTCAAGCTTGTGTAAAAATGAAACCGGTTTCAAGCATAGTTTATATTTGTTTCAAGCTTGTGTAAAAATGAAACCTTTCCCATTTTACCTCTTGTGATTGCCATTTTATCAGCCTATTTTGCCAGATGAGCCTTGGTTTTCTCATTCCATTGTCACTATCTGCTTGGCCGATCATATGCCTTCACTTGGTTGTTTTACCCGTTCCCGAGGAACCGCTGCAATGAGTGGTCTTGTTAGCCAGCCTCTTAACCTTTACTTGTTCTGAGCAGTTCCACCATTACCGGAACCAGTTGCTACCCTTTATACCACTCGTTCTTCTAGGAGGAGTCATCTTTTATCTCTTTTCTGACTCTCTAAACATGAAAAGATTGCCGAGTTCCTTGTCATTTCGATCTCGTGAAAGTGGACACGAAACGAAATCTACCCAGTATACGTTTACCCCTTTTTTGGGCTGGGATAGATTACTTACGAAAAAGGAATACCCTAGCCTATTGCGACTAGGAGGTTTTCTCAGACAAAGTTTTCTACCTTTTCAGATCTGAAGAACTATTTACGAAAAGGTACCGTTGGAGTTTACTTTTCTGCTGTCTTTTCAAACTCTCTAAATATGAAAAGACGCCGAGTTCTTCCTCTGTCAGACTCATTAAACCTTGATGACATCGGATTCAGTCGTAATGACGATATTCAAGTTTTTCCTTCCTAGGGCTCGTTAAATGTAATAGGTTGGATTCGTCCGAAGGACAGACTCATATGACAAGCATATGTTATCCTCTTCAAGCTTGTGTAAAAATAAAGAGGTACTCGCCAGAAATGGTGGGGGAAAAATGGAACCAGTATCATCGTCGTGTCGGCAGTATGTCGCTCTTGAACATGGCACTTGTCTGCATTCATGTCGGGTTGGGGATATCTCATCTCATTTTCCACTTGCCTCTGTGGGTTTGGGTGATCCCTTTTGACCTCTTATCTACTCTTTGCCTCATTGCCATGACCTCTGATCCGTTGATGTCAAATACTGCCAAATCCACTGTCGTGTCGCCGATATGTTCAAGAGAAGTTGACCTCTGCAAATTTCAACCTTCCTCTGATTCTCATCTGATCCTAATTCACAAAGACATTATGTTCCTTTGTCTCGTGTCGATGATGTGGGAAACACTATGGCCCACCTTCGATCAAGGTCACTTCCTGTCGACTTCAGCTCATTATCCACGAAGCTGATCTAGAGACTCCCTTCTGGTACCTTGGAGCTTGCATGCCTCAATGGCAGGTTCTTCGCATTCGACGTGAGGTTTTCATCATTAGCCTCCGATCGAGTGATTCTACGGGTGTTCGATGTCAGCTCATTGTTCACATGCCATAGATTGTACCTGTAGTACCTTGAGGACCATTGGCATTAATGGTGGTACCTCTCGCGTCTGTTAACAACTTTCATCATTGGCTGGTAATCAGACGATGTTCTTGCATGTTCGACTTCATCTTACATATTCGCATGCTTGAACTTGTACTTTGTTCGGGTCGAGATGCAGCGCAAGACCCTGGATTATGTCTGTTATGATCCAGGCTGTGATTTTGTGGATTTTTATGATTAGTTACATGACTCACTGATTGGATGGCTGCGACCTTACGTAAGTCTATTTATCGATCCTCACTGGATGGCTGCGTCCATGCCTTGGATCTGGATTATTGTGTACTCTGTTATGGATGGCTGCGCCCATACCACATATATCATGTATTTGAGATATTAGTTGTATTTCTCTATGCAGGTTTTCCGACGGCGGTGTTTTCAGTTGGACACGTTCTCGTAAAGCATTTCACCCCTCTCTCTCTTTCGGGCCTCATGCTTTAGGGGGCATCCGTTACACAGCAATTTGTCACCGTCCCTGCAATCCCCATCTTGCCCATTGGAGGGATGTTTCTGTGACCAATAAGCCGTGTCATGCCTTGCAAATACCATCACTGCATCCATTTCCATGAGGAAAACATTCCTTCTGTTGATAATTTCCTGAGCAGACCCCTAAAAACACCTGTTTTTGCCTTGGCACTGGTAGCCCATTATATACTCACGCCAATGAGGAAAATTAACATTGAGCCCGCACCAATTGGCGCTCTATCCCAGTTAAGCACCCGCACCAATCTGCTTTTGGAAAGTTTTTTTAAAAAAGAGGCGAAGTTTCGATTACAACAACTTCGTGGATGAGTCATCAGGAGTGGTTTTGACTGAATAACCACGACCTTCCTCCTTTGGCCTCTTGTTTCCACCTTATGGGGAACCTCCCAAGGGATAAGGCCTCCCTTCCACTATTGTAGGGATCCCAACCTCCTCCTCTCCTCTATAAATATAGCCTTCATCCATTGATGAGGGGGCTGAATTGCTGAATGGCTGAATGGATGAATAGCTAGTCTCCAAGTTTCCAAGAGCCTTGATTCATTCCCTTAAGGTGAAATCCAAGCAAGGAGATTATTGTCGAGACATCCGAAGAGAGAGGTTTGTCCCATCCCCGACAGGCTTCTTCGAGACGTGTTCCACTGGCGACCCTCCGAAGGAGAATTCAACGTCAGAGCTATGGTTGTATTCTTCTTTGATTGATTAATGATAAGTGACTATTGGTTATGGTTCCACTCTTGTTGTTGATTATGATGTTGAGTTATGTGTTCTCTGACTGACATATAGTTGCATACACTGGATTTCATGCTTGCGTTTGTTTTGTTTCTTGCGTGTGCAGGTGTCCGATCACGGAGATCGTGAGGATTGTGATCTGCTGGAGCTAAGGAACGGGAGCGCTACTTTCTCTACAAATGACAGAGTTGGATTCCAGGTAAGCCTTCATCGCTAGTTGGTTTATTTGCAATTAGGAACCTGCACTATAGCGTGAACGATTGTTGCTAGACCCGGTCTGGGCTAGTAGGGATCGCCTCTGTCCGCAGAGGGGATTTACCTCCACAACAGAAGGAAAAATCTGTGGCATATAATTTTGTTTCATGTAAAGAAACAAAGAGGATTAGAGATTGGCAGATTTTGATTGAAAAGGAAGAGGCATGGAAAAGACAATTTAGTGACTTACAGATTTGTAAAGGAGAATAAGGAAGAATGAAAAGAAGTGTGAAAGGAAGGAAGGCTAAAGAGAAGATTAGAAAACAAAATTTTGAAATTATGCAGCATTTAGAGCAAAGTGAAGACAAAGCAGACTTTTTCAAGACAAGGCAATATGGAGGAAGATATGACAATTTTGATATGTCATATACACATCAAGAGGATGACAAATAAGAGAAATTATGGAGGAGAATTGATGGAAAATGTAAAGCATTTTCTGATTTTGAATTATTAATTTTTGAATATGTTTTCCAAGATGAAGGAAAAACTGCCCTTAGAGATATGTTTGTTTATGCAAACATGAAGAAATATGTAAATTCTGAAAATACAGAAAGCCAGTTTTCCTTATGGGAACAAGAAGGTGATAGTAAGCAGCCGGTTGATTTAAAAGTTCAGGATGAAGGAAGGAGAGTTGGCATAGCTCTTAAAAAAATCATTGCAGAAGAGGAATAAGGTTACAGGAGATGTAAAAGTACAATCCACAGACAAATTTTGTTATTAATCCAAAGGAGGTTTGAATTTCAAGATTTTATCTTGAGTTTGAAATTAAAAATTTGGATGAACAATTCAGTAATATTTTATGTAGATATGGAGGTATTTGAACCAATTTCAATAACTGAATTATTTGCAGCTGATGGAAAATATGTATTTGGGAAGTTATATGTTATTGTATTAAACAAGAAACAATCTTCTTTTGAGATTGGAAATATGCTACTTCAATTGTTGGATAAGTGGATGGTGGAAATTACAAAGATGATAAGAATTTGTCAAAATCAGCAAGTCAATAAAAGATGGAAGAATATACAAGAAAACATAAAGGAAATGATTTGGGGACAGAAGACAATGTTGGTGATTAGGTCAAGAATCAGAATGAAAAGTCAAGTACAGGATAGGGAAAAATACATAAAGTTGGAACTCAATTTTATTGAGATAATGGCAAAACAACAGCAGATTAGGGAACAAAAATTTATATTGTTTGAGAAGTTGTTTATGCAGGATATCAACATCCAAACATTATGCAGAAGAGATGGTTATGACAACAGAGCAAAAGGACATTCACAATACAGATTTTGGAATCCAGGAGAAAGAGACAAGGCAACAAAGGCACCTGCAATTGAAAGAGGACATATAGCCAATTGGAAGATGAAATTTGATGAAGTTTACAGCAGAAGAAGTTGGGTGACTCATGAACAGGAGTCCATGGATTTTTTCAACCTAGAGAGTCTGATGCAGGGGAATTCTTCAAAAATTATAAGGCCCATGAGTCTTATTTCTCATTTACTAAAGGGAGTGGGTTCCCTTAATCATTTTAATTATTTTCGTAAGTTTAGTTGAGTTTGAGGGAATTTAAATTGTAAATTGATTTATGGAGAATATCTCGTGAATTGTAAAATCTTAGGGATGAGTAAGGAATCCTAAGAATAGTGAGGCTTTGAGGGATTTAAAAATAAATATAATCTAGGATTCTATTGAGTGAAGAGAGGAGCTGAAGAGATAATTTAGGATTTAGTTGAGAAAAGAATGGAATTGAACTGATTTGGTTCATGAATCCTTTTCTTTTATAAATTGTAAGCTTTTGAAGCATTAGGGGACAAAGAGGAATGAGAGTGAGATAAATGATAGAAGGAATTTTATTTTAAAGCCTACGGGCTTTGACAGAAAAGAGGAGAAAGGCCATGTAAGGGCATATCAGGTCGAAATCTTGACTGTAAAAAGGGTTTGATGGTATTTGTATAATTCATGATAAATGAAGATTTGATTGCAGTGTGATTTGTTTTATTCTGCTATGCCTTGAGAAATATGTGTATGATTTTGTGTAGTATAATTCCCAATCGAATGAATGGATGAATAGCTGAGGTGATTAGAATTACAAAATCTATAGATATTTAGATTTCTGTGCGGGTTCTATTTATCATTAAGCTTCTGTGTTTAAGGGGTTTGGAAGATGATCACAATTCATCTGCGATAAGGAAATCCATCGAAAAAGAAGCCCATTATGTAATTTATAATCCAAATCTTTTTATGATAGAGTGGAACTGAATTATGCATGTTTGAATGTGAATTTCGAGGTTGGGAGGAATCCTGTGAAGACAGAGTAATTGATGCCTGGAAACCCGTGATTTATGGCTTAGAGGAATTGTGTTAAAAATAAAGGCAAAACCATGAGTAATGAAGGAACTATGCGATGAAACAGTGAAAACCAATTCAGAAAACCATTAATGGTTTTCGCGTAGCAATTAAGAGGTAAGTGGTATTTTGCTGAGGGAACGCGATAATGCCCAGCGAGTGACGTGTGGTGTCAAAAAACAAATTTTTTCGCTTGAGTTTGAGGCATTAAATATTGTGAGCCATTGCTATGTGATAATTGTCAGATTGAGAGTCATGATGCGTCAACCGTCAGATCTATTCGGAGGTTAATGAAAGGTACGTGGTCAAGGTTGTGGGACCCGAACAATTATTTATGTTGATATTGGGTTTTTAAACCAAAGTATGAAGTGTTAAAACTTGGTACGGATATTATTATTACGATGGTGCATTGGGTTTTACCCAAAGTCGAACCTTTGATATGAAATGCAATGTTAGTTGTGGGGCCGAATATATATCTTAATGTTCATTGACCTTCGGATTGGTGGGCACATAATACCATTGTCTAAATGTGAGTTGGTGAGTGTGGGCCATACATCTATATATATGTGATGATACTTTGGGTTGTTAACCAAAGTCGAGATTTTGAATGAAATGAATTGTTAAGCGAGGGCTCAAGTATATGACGGTGGAAATTGGGTATTTAACCAAAGTTAAATGTGTTGATTCAAATTTCGTGAATTGATTTAGGAATATGGTTTAAAACCATAGGGTAATAAAAAGGAGAGGTTCCGCTTATGAAAGTGATCCCTGTTGAGATTTATTTGGGACTTTAATTTGAATATCATTTTATATGCGTTGAGGGTTTTATTATATGGTTTTAACCATGAATTGAAAAGGTAGCTTCCGCATTAGAATTTGCCAATATGGGAAGTATTTTGTTTTGAAAGTGAGAATGTGGGTTTGCAGCCTTAGGTTGCATCAAAAATACATACAAATTCGTCTAGGAAATACTTTGTTGATCCTGGTAAATTTTTGATACCCTTTTAACCAAGATCTTTTGCTTCGTCCGATGTTTTAGAATTTAATTTGAAAATAGCACACAATAATGCATGTGCAGATATAACTAAGAGGAAAACATGCCAACAATTCACACAATGAAAACACAAGATGTTTAATAATAGAGTTCGTCCAGTGTGGACTACGTGTATGGGCCTCAGTGTCTCGATGGTGTTGGCCGCTTCATTTGGTGCTGTAAATGGTTATGGTTTACATGGACACTGTTGACTTGTCATACAAGGAAATGGGCCCTCAACATGAGTGGCAAAGTCTCTCCACGAGACGTTCCACTGTAGGGAACTCTCACTCATACATACCTCCTATCAGCATGACAAATTCACACATGGTGACACAGAGTATCCTGCCATCAAGGCAAAATAGGGATCTCACAACATAAATCACCATCCATGATGAATACATACCACATCAAATAAAGATAAATATTCTGCATCATACATCAAGCAGTAATCAACAAAAACAAATAAACATAAATATTATGCATCATACATCAAGAAGGAATCGACATTACATAAAGAATCCTACAAAAATAATCAATGAAGTACATGGCAAAAACACTTCACACACCTCAACTCTGATGCTGGCTAAAGAATAGGTTGCTCAGTCGCTGAATCTGAATGCACCATTGAAATCATGGCGTCTAATGGCATGAAATCGACTGTCCACATGCTAAAAACCGACATCGTCATTCCATTATGGAAAATGGCTGAAAAATCAAGACATATGTTGTAGAAACTGACACCGCCACCAAGTTCGTGTCACTGAGAGGTGTAAAATCCATATAAAATTTGTCCAATTTGGACATTGGGAAATTTTGTCTCCTCTGGAAATGAGGCTCAATCAGGGTTCCACTACATCTGGCTCAGGCTTCAAGGTTTCGCACCTCGATCTGCATGCTGCTCCTCTGGTCTGCCCAGGGCGCACTAAAGAAATACGGGTTTAAATATCATTTTTTGGGCGGAATTCACAAAACGAGCCATTGGATCAATGACAAACCTCACGAATAGGTTGGAGGTGGTCGAGAGGTCAATCCCCGACCCCTCACAATTATGGTGTTATTTTGTTATAAACAATTTTTGGTTTAAAAAAACCGTTGTAACATAACCGCATTAAATGGGTGGTGGTTTGTTTTAATACATAACCGTTGCAATTTCGGGTTGGTATTAAACTACGCGTTGTATACGGTGGAGTTTGTGGTTCCGCTGGCGGATCGGCCGACTATTACACCGGGCAGGTTCGACACCCTCCGGAACCGTTGTTTTAACGGTCGACATATGGTTTTGTAACTTCGAAAATATGATTATATGTGTCATTGCAATGTATTAAATATGGGTCATGGTTATGTATTGTTATAACCATAACAAATACAAACCTTTATATAACCTTTCATTGAATTTGTTGGATTTTTCAACACACTATGATTTTAATGGTTTTGATTTTTTTTTTTTTATTTGCATTTTTAAATATAAATAGTTATTAAAATAACTATTTTAATATTTAAAATGATTTGGTGTAATAACCATATGGTTATGTTTTAATTATTTTCTTGTTTTTATGTGGGTGATTTAATATTTTGTTTGTCTTTTCTGTAGGTTGAGGACCAATGGAGGAGCACCATGTGTCAACAGCTGAGGGAATGCCATGTGGGCCCACGTGCTTACTACGACGCCATGTGGCATGATGTCGGCCCCACTTCCCTTGCCTTAAAAAAACTTCAAACTGAGCTTGGATTGACGTGCCGTTCACACCGTTGCGATCAAGGCGACAAGCTCTTCAATCTGAAGTTGAGTTTGCCACTTTCCTGTCACTTTGAATTTCGAGCTTTCATAAGCCTTCTTTTTCTTGTGTGTGTCTCTGGAGCCACCTGGATCATTTTTGGTTAGGATTTAAACCACCATCTCAGAGAAATTCCATTTCACAAAAGCCATTACCTTCTAGCTAAATTAAAACTTGTTCTGGGAACTTATTTGAGTGAAGTTCTAGAGTTAATGGTTAACCTTTAACCATCGTTTAGTAGAAGAATTCATCTTTTGCTACCCATTTGGTTTGTGATATTCCTTAAACCACCATATTCAAAGAGTACATCCAACCATTGGATGTTATCCACCTCCATATTTCAACTCTCTTCTTGGACTCACATAAACCCCTTAGAATAAGGGGGGGAATTTTGAAAATGAAATCCTTGTGGATTATGTGAAATTATATTATTCACTTGAGAGAAAGATGAAGAGCCTTAATTAAAATTGACCAACAATTGCGAGTCCAAGATACCTATTAGAATATGAAACCAAGGTTAGTAAAACATTGTGTTTATTTGTACCATATGAATAATAATGTATCTCATGCCTTATCTAAATTTGTCTTGCATTTATGTGAGCCTAACAGTGGTATAAGAGCAGGTGCCTTCTTGGCCTACTTAATTATGTGACGACCACGAGTTTAAGGCCATTTCTACACCTCGTTAATTTTTGCCTTTGAAATTTTCGTCGATTCCTCCAACATCTTATTTGTCATTGATGTAGTCCATTTGAAGACCAAAACCCAAAATCTAATTGAGTTTGTTCTTGAGGAACCAATTGTTGTATATCTAATCCTATGCATCCCTTATAGATTCTTATTTATTGGCATTCCTTATAAGAGGAAAACACACTAGTAGATTTGAAATTCCTTCTCTACTTGAGACAAATTTTGGATTATTGAGAGTTGAGTTGAATTGATAAGGTATTAGATTTATTTAATACTTTGATACTCTCTATTAAAGATGACACCATCACAACCGACAAATATAATCTTATTGATGTTCAAATATATTTACAAGTAGCATATGAAAATATCCCGCATATTAAAATGAAGATTCCATACACCCGAAAGTTTGTGGTCATGTTTAAATCAACATATGAGAGCACTTCCATTTTGAAGAAGACATCAACTTCTGGATAAATTAGGAATTGTTTTGAGAACTACTTTGAGCAAAAATCTAGAGTTGGTGGCTAGCATTAAACCACCATTTAGTAGAAAAATTCAACTTTTTCTAACCATTTCATTTGTGGTCTTCCTTAAACCACTATATTCAGAGAACACTTTTAACCATTGGCTATTATCCACCTCCATATTTCAATTCACTTCTTAGACTCACATACACCCCTTTAGATTAAGGACGGTAGTGTTTGAATCATATTCCTCATGGATTATGAGAATTTTTATTATTCACTTGATAAGATGGAAGAAATACTTGAGTGAACTTGAATAACCATCAAGAGTACAAAATACCTCTTTGAATATGAAAGAAAGGGTCATAAAACATTATATTTGTGCATATCATATGAATGGTAATGTATCTCACACCTTATCTAAATATGTCTTTCATTTACATGAGCCCAACAAAGGTATAAAAGAAGGTGCCTTCCTAGACCGCTTAATTATGTTAGAGCCTGTTGTAGCTGCTACAAACCCCCTCCAAAATTTTGTCTATGCTTTTATTTTGGAGCCTACATTTTCGTCATAGGAACCTACTTTTCACCGTCACCAAGCATTCCCTTTGATTGTGAAGATTAATGTATGCATGTAGTTCTTGTGATGACTTGATTAAGTTGTTTTGATCATAGCTAAATAGTTTCTAACACAAGCCATCTCCTTCCCTGTTCTTGCACTTACTTCCAGTCTTCCCTCCAGGAATTGCACAATCCACTGTCTCTGGAAACTGTGCCAAGCCTTGAGAATCAAAACTTCACATTCCTTGAAGACAAGAAACCACTGAGTAAATAAAATGCGCAATCCACTGAGACAATGAACTACACAATCCCTTGTTGCTTGGAATTATGTTGTCTCTTTTTCCAGTGTGAATGTGAAATTTCCCAAAATAGTCTAAGTGATCATCCCTAGATAATAATAGGGAGTTCATAATTAATGTCTGACAAGTGGCACAAAGTTTTGTTTTTTTTTGTTTTGTTTTGTTTTTTTTTCGATCTTAAGACAAGTGTCGCCTTTTCATTGATTTTAGGCATGCATGTTATAAACCCTAACTTAACTCAAATCGATATAATAGACGCTATTAGATCTCATTTAGCTCTAGCCTTCCCACTGAGATCAAGGAGCTTTCAACTTAGTTTGCAACGCTTTTCCAGGTAAGTTTTGCATGTGTCGCTTTTTCTTTTATGAGTGTGATTTTACCTATTTCTTTTCATAGTATATAGTGTTTTAATTTTTATTAGATTTTATAAGTGTTGTTTTGGTCCGTCGTTCACTTTTTGCAACTGTCACATCGACTTCTTGCTTTTTTCCTACCAACGATTTCCGTTGTTGGGTCACTTTGTGCATGTGTGTTTTTCCTTTTGCATGATTGTTTTTGGCACATGTCATTCACTGAACTAACTTGCCTTGAGGTATATATACACTTCTTCATACCCCAATACTAAGGTATGAAGATTTTCTCTCTCCTTTTCGGGCATATCTTCCCAATCTGGAGCAATTTCCACCCCTTTCAACCGCGTAATTTTAAAGTTCAAGGCTAAAGCTTCATCCTTGGCCTCTGAGACTAAGAAATGCACAGTCACTGGCTTGCCCAACTATGCATTGCATAATGCTATGACTCAAGCCTCATCCTTGGCCTTTGATACTACGCAATGCGTATTCTCTTCCCTTAGTCTACCCAGATGAGAATGTGCATTGTGTAGTCTCAAGCCTCAAGCTCCTCCCTTGCCTATTAAGACTGTGCAATACATAATTCATGAGTTCAGTTTGTCTCACTGAGCCTAGAAATTATGAAATCCTTCAATCCATTAAGTGAGTTGCTTCTTTGATCTTGATGAATGAACTGATTTTCTCAATCTAATTTGTCTTTTCCATGACTACATCTTGTGATACAGGTAATGCATTTTTTTGAGCTCATCTCTATTTTATCATTTTCTATCATCATGCCTCCAAAGAGATCAACCTCAAAAGACACTATAGAGAGAAAAACCAGTGAATTAGTTTATAATACCATAGTTACCATGCCTATTCTATCTAACCCTCAACTCTTTATTGAAAAGATTCATATATCACATGGCACGTAATTAAATATGTGTTCACAACTACTAGTTTCAAAGCAGATCTAGAGGACAAACAAGTATACATAAATGTCCAGAGGTCAGGATTTCACAAAATTGCATGCAGGTACCCAGTATTACCTTGTGAAGATATAATCAAGTGGATCTTGCTGCACATAGATACAAAGAGCATGACCCTCAACAATGTTAGTGGACAACAAATTACTTCATATCTGGCCCATGACATTCATATCATGTATCATTTTCCCAATCTAGAAGCATACATGGATTCTCATTTTTATGCAGTCACCAATTATTTGGGCACCAAAGATGCTATCATATCTTGGGTGAAAGAGCCATCTAATTTTCGCCAGACACCCAAAAACACATACAAGACTAAATCCCTTAGAAAAGTGTTTCAATACTTGATCGTACTGTGCTTCCAGATCTATGGTCAGAAGAGTACGGAAACCTTTCGTGAAGGTTGGGTGTATATTTTGAATCATATTGTCAATGAAGGTAATATATTCAACTGGCCAGAATTGTTAGCTCGAAATTTTTTGATTCATGTGACTAATGCAAATAATGCTCCAAAGAGAAAGCAAGCCATATTCTACATGTTTGCATACCTGTTGGATGGGATATGTGTTCATAACTATTTCCTTGGAATGAGATCGAATTGGACACCAAAAGAGATTGTTGTTCATATTTATTGCAAGTTTCTCTTAGAGTGCAGTTATAGAGGATTCATGGAGAAATTTGTTGATCACTTCCTCATGGTATTGTTGTTATGTCCCTATATTACTATTTTAGTCCCTTATTGTTATTGTTGTACCCCTATAACCACCATATTGTTATTATTGTGCCCTTACATTATTATTGTTAGGTTGGCTAGGATTATATTGTGACCCCATTGTGTTAGTGTGTTTGGTGCACACATGTACGAAATCAGACCAACTTAAGGGGTGTGGTTTACTCTCTTAAGTTATTGGTCACAGGCAGAAAAAAAAGTGGAGTCAAGAAAGTTAGTGGAACATGCTAGAACATAAACATACTAGATAGAGAAATAGCATGAATATTCAAACTAAAACTAAGCTAAAACTAAAACAAATAAAACAATAGCTCTAAATAGAGTCAAACAACTGCAATAATCCAAACGATGGCTCTTTCATCCCCTCTTATTGAGTGCTGGTAGGAAATGGGGATGAAAATTTAACCCTCTTGCCAAAGGGCCCTTAGAACTTGGGTTTTAAGTCTCGATGCAAGGATGTATTTACTTCCAAGCTCGCCTTGGTGCAAAGTCCCCCTCTCTCTACTGTGGTGGACTGAACTTGTTGGATGGCCAACATTTGAGTCCCCTCTATCTCAACTCCGGATCACACACTGCTAGTATTGCTTGGGGCAATTCTGGCCAGCATAACAATGTGCTCTCAAGTTTTTCATCTCTTGGTGGCCTTTTATAGGAGAATTCAAATCCTCCTTCCCTATCTTGGTACATTGTGGATGGTGACCCAAGAGAGGGGGATGATTCCATTGTGTGCCACAAATATTCCATTGTGTGCTTCCTTGATGTCTAAGGAGGCTTTGGTGGCTGTCCTTAGGTAGTTTCAAGTGTGAAATCACTGTCCTGGAGTGTGCTTTTTGTGGTCCTGTTGTACGATACAACAACCCTCCCCATTTCAAAATTTTAGAATAAATTTTATATAGAAATAGGTCCCCTTTTTCTTTAAAAATAGGAATAAAATACTTAGAGGAAATCCGATCATTTTGAATAAAACAAATAAAGAGTTCATTGTTTCATAAATCACAAGTGCTTATAATAAAATGTAATATTGAAACTTTCCGATCTGATGAGATATAAAAAACTTTTATCACATCAGCATAATACATAAAGTATTCATATTAAACAAAGTTCTATGTGATAAAGTAATCACAATCGCAAATCGGAGATATCTTAAAGTTTGAAATTTGTTTTGAAAAAACTCCGGTGCGATAGAACAAATAGTAATTGCAAATCGCAAAGGTTTTAAGTTCTCACATTTGTTTTGAAAAGCTTCGATGCGATGCAATTCATCGCAATCGCATTTCGGAAGAGTAATGCTACATGGACTTGTTTTATAAAATCTGATGCGATGGGCCCCATCGCAAATCGCAAATCGCAAAACAAAAAAGAAAACTCTTTTTGGTCAATTGCAAAACTCCAATGCGATGCGATTTATCGCAATCGCATTGTGGAGAAACAAACATTATATTCGCTCATTCTACAAAACTCCGATGCGATGGACCCCACCATTGTCGCAATCGCAAAATCGGCCAATATCATTTACAACTTACCCTCTTTGAAAATAGCTGATGTGATATACCATAATCGCAATCGGAAATCAGCGGAGTTCATGATACATTATTTGTTATCCCTGTTAAAAATTCCCGATGCGATCAATATTTAGTCTTTATTTTTATTTTTACTGTGCATATGATTTATTCATCGCACTCGCAAAATTCAAAAGGGAAGCTTTATATTCTCATTTTAAAATCGCCGATCTTCGATTTTACGTCATCATTAAATAAAAAATCAACGAATGATTGTGATTGATTCTATTTTGAATGCGTGAGTGTGACTCTTATAGAGGGCATTTAAGTTTAAAATGGAGTTAATAAATGGAAAGCAACGAATAGATATTTTCATACAGTTGTTCCCATTACTTCATTTTTACCGTGTCTAAAAGATTTTCTCATTTGCAGAACAAGAAAATTCCTAATCCTCTCATTCGCCGAGCAAGTGAAACATCACCAGACGATAAAATTTCTAAGAGATCTAAGAAAGAAAAGGCCACTGCCGCTGCAAATTTCGCTGCTATTCCCATGATACCAAAAGAAAAACCATCCAAACTCAAGATGGTAACAGATAATTCATGCCAAGGTCTTGGAAAAGTGTCTTGGGAAGATGTATATAACCTGATTGAAAGAGAAAACCCTAAGGTTACTGAAGTAAAGGCGACAATTCCTGATCAATATGACTCAGATTCTGATTCTGAGACTCCTCTTAAAGCGCTTGCAAATTCATTCCTTCATAGAATTGCAGCTCGGGCAAACATTTTCCCTTACTATGATGTAATTCGGTGGGTGATAGATAATGTCACCATCCAAAATAGAACATTTGTTTCAGCTATGGGAACAATATTTGGGTCTTTCAGAGTAGAGGACATAAAGGCAATGTACCATCTTTCGGACCCTTATAAATTCTACAACAAAGACTTCATTAAGGATTTTTCTGCAAGCAATGAGACTTAGACATAACCAATCAGAGAGTGGAGGAAAGCTCCAAAGAATCATAAAAATGAGTCATCAGGTATGTACTCCGTGGAGTCCCTTTCGCCTCCATATTGTTATGTCGCTGCAATGATGTGTAGGCTATTTGGAAATGATAATTCAGCTAGATTTTCAATACAAATGGTACCTTTAATAAATTTTGCTGTGAATTCTGAAATCATGAACTGGGCAGTTATCCTTTCAGATAAGATAGCCAATAGAATCCTAGAGTATAGAAAGGATAAAGACATAGGAAACACAACCCTTTTTTACTTTTGTGCCTACATTTTAGATGCCCTATGTTTTAACTCTGAATTTCCCATTCTTAGTTGGAAATGGACCCCCAAAGATCCCGTTCCTATTCATATTTACCATAATCTCTTATGGAAGGTGCATTTTTAAAACCATGTTTATAGGATTTGTCATGGTTTTCTGATTCCTGTCTATCAAACTATTTTCAACCAATTTCCTCCCCGGCTCTCTATAAAGGCAAAGACTGATATATCTCAGATTGGTGACTGGTTTGGAGAAGAGAAATTTAACTATGTCAGAGTTTTTGAAAGCATTGTGGAGCCCCATATTTTACCTCTATATGTTCCTGACAAACTGCTAGCACAAGAAATTTATTTTCAGTTAACAGTTGAAGGTATGTCAAGGTCTCTAAAGAATAATAAGAAATTAATGTGGCCTACTTTTCCATTTCACTGTGGGCATTATACACTTAATAACTTCACACATGCTGAGAAGGAAGTTATCAAAATAAGGGATCTCAAGCTCTCAACAGTCCCAGGCGGGCAGTACGACCCGAGAAAAGTAGCATTTGATTTCACTACTTCAGTTTCAATTGCTAGGTTTGAGCATGAGCCTGATCAGTTTGAAGATTTATTTGTTTTTGTTGATAAATTTTCCCAGGTCTATGACTTGGCCAAATCCAAATTTCAGACTGAAGATATGAATAAATTCATGCTGTTTAGAAGTCAGAGACTGCTGAAAGCTCCTCTCGACCAGTTAAGAATCACTTTGCAAGAAGCTGAAAGTATTGAAACAGAGCAGAAGGAAAAATAAGATATAGCTAATAAAGCAGGAAAAGAAGCATCTACCAGCAAGGGTAATGTACAAACTAAGAAAGAAAGCACAGGAACCAAGCTTGTGGTAAAGAAAGAGAACACTGGTAGCAAAACAAATGAACCTATTGAAAAAGAAACTACAGTACAAACACAAAAGGAAAGCACAGGTATTGAAGCTAATGTTCAGACAGAAAAAGAAAGTATTGGCCATAAGCCAGATAATCAACTTGAAAGAGAAAAGACCACAAAGAAAGTGGTGGATTCTACTAAAGTTATTGTTACTTCCCATTTGCTAAGTCAATATGAACAATTTGCTCAGCAAATAGGATTACAAACTAATCCTCAAGTTGACATTTTGGAAGATCAAGATATGGAGATTATTCCCGAGCATCCTACAGAGGAAATTATGTTGAAAGTAGAAGACATTCCTCCTCTAGATATATTTTATAGTACTAAGCATAGGGCCGTTGTTAGGAAGCAGAGGAAGAGAAAAAGAACAGATCAAGAGTCTCTTTCAACATCAGAAGGTGAACTGATGAACATTGTATGGAAAAATACTGAGGTGAATCCTTCAGAGGATCTCACCAAATTGTCACAATATGCAGGCGCCTATAGTGCAACCACTATAGACAAAGCTTCTGAATTCGCTCAAATGATGAAACAAAAGGACTTATAGATAGCTATGCTCGAGGAACAAGCTACAAAGAATCAACAAAATATTATGCAGTTGGAACAACAGTTGCAAGGTGAAGAGCTCAGATCTAAACAACTGGAAGAGCAACTCAACATTGAAAGGAAAAATATTGATCAACAAGCCTTGAAAAAGCAGCATCAGTTAAGTCAAGAGGTGGCAAAGTTACAAAATCTACTGCAAAATGAGAAAACTGCAAAAGTTGAACAGGAGAAAATGTTCCAATCAAGTTTAGACAAATTTAAATATTATCCTAAATTGGATCAATTCAAGACTGAAGCTCTAGAGACAAGTAAGTTATTGTCTTAGAAATTGAATGAACTATGTCAAAAGATGGCACAAACTGAGCCCTTATGTGAAATAACATCATCTCTTATAGATGAAGGAATCAGCCTCAGGCTCGAATTTGATGATGCAGATGAGAAAATTTATGAATTTCTTTCATGGCAAGACTCAGAGCAGGGAAGGAATGCAAACCTTCCTAGGATTGAAGAAAGACACAAAGAAATTCTGTTTACTGAATGAGAAAAGCAGTTGATAAAAGGAGAAAGAGCCACATCAAGAGCCAAGAATATGATAATAATATAACATAGTTGGTTAATGATAGCTTATATGCCACCAATCTAATTTCAGATTGTATCCCAGTTAAATTACCAAAGGTAAAAGAAACTGATTCTAAGTGGAAGTAAGAATTAATCAATAAGAATCAGCAAATCAGCAAACTTCAAGGAATTTCGTGGGATATCATGTGGGCATATCTAATCAAGCCACACAGTCAACAAATGGAAATTAAATGCCTTTCCAATGCCATCAGTTGCATCATTCCAAAGTTTTCTGATGCCACGTATATTGGTCAGTTACATTCGAGGCTAAGTCATCCAACAGAGGTCAAAGATATGCTCAAAAATTGCCACCTCAGCACATTGAATGTAGGGGAAAATCAATGAATCAGTTTCTCTTCAATATCGCAATTCTGTTTCCAGATTTCCGATGTGATAGATTGTAGCAGTAGTTTTAGTTATTTTGTTTTATTAATTTCCTATTTAAACCCCTTTCATGCATTTAGAAAGGGGTCCTAAATTTGTAATATTTTTGACTTGGATGTTACATTTTTGTACTCCATTGACTATTATATTTTTATAAAGGATCACATCTGGTGGTTTATGGCAAATTATCTCTGAGAATTGCATTTCTGTACCTTAGGGTATGTTTTACATTGAAGCACTAGATCTGGATATTGAATTGCATCAGGAAAAGTATCAAGATGAATCTGGTATTTCTATCGATTTGTTGTTGTTTTTCTTATGTTATGAGATATTCTCTTTAAATTTGCTATCATTTATATGTACTTGTTTTACAAATATTTCTTTATACATATCATTTCTGAGTGTATAGAAATATTTCATCTTTCACAGTGTATACAAATGATATATAAAATGATGAATACAATGTGTTATTATAACTCTGTTTAATTTCTTAAACAAAGTTATCATTATTTGATGCTACATATTTCAGTTAAATTATAATAAATTTTTATGGTTATTGCTTTGATTGGAACGATCTTAAAGTTGTATTCATATTTGATACCCAAGCTAAGTTTTAGAATTATTTATCAGTTATAGATTAAATTAGATAGATTATTTCAGTCATTTTAATTCCATTTTCCACTCATACAATCATTCCATTACCAACCCATTTAGTTATTATGAAACTGGTCCTATAAATCCAGTCGGAGCCACCACAACAAACGGAAAAGGAGCTGTCCTAAGGTCCCGACCGGGTAGTTTTCCCCCAATGTTTGAAGCAGCGATTTTCGAGGCTTCAACATTTTTGGCGTTAGAAGGAGGGCCTAAGCTATGAATGGAAAGTAAATCTCAATCTACAGGCCATTCTAAGAGCGATTCACCCTCATCAGCTTCTTTAATTTCTTCTACATCTCAAATCACCAGGGAAGAAATTGATAGAAATATTCAAACACCCACTACCAAAGTCTCAAACCAATCAAACAATCAAAATCCTGAGTCCCCTGAAGTACAATCCTTAATTCACAAATTACAAGGGTTCTCATTATCTTTAAAAGAGTCTGAAACATCTGAAGGTAGTGTAACTTCACAATTTGTTTCTTCAAGACCTCTTACTAGGTTACAAAGCGAAAAACTTGGTATTCCTCCAAAGGAATTTCCTTTACCTAGTAGAGTTAAAACAAGAAAAAACCCATCAGAATCAGAGAGTGATATTAGTTCTTCATCACAAATTCAATCATCTGTTTCCCAAACTCTAACTCAGAAAAGTGCAGTTGTCTCAACATCAGCTATTCAAACATCAGCTGGTCAAACATCATTTGTTCCAATATCAACTGTCTCTTATAGTCCTTCAACTGTTATCACAACAATGGCACAGAGACCATGGACTAGTCCAGGAGTTGTTGCAATGGCTGCACCTTTACATGATTTACCAGATCATCCTGAAAAATGGCTTCCAAAATTTAGTCCTAATCTTAACATAAAAGCTAAAGAACATATCAATAACTTTATGCTTGCTCTAAACTTGAACACAGTTGAACATGAGGATGTTGTAGTCAGTTTATTCCCCTATACTTTGCAAGGTGCAGCAGGATCCTGGTATTTTTCATTACCTTCAAGATCTATTACAAGTTAGGATATTTTTCGAGAACATTTCTTAACTAAATTTGGAGATGATAGATCAATAGCTACCCTAATCAATGATCTCTCCAATTTGAAGACAGAACCCAAAGAACCCATCAAAGATTTTAATTTCCGATTCAATAAACTCTTAAATAAAATCCCTACAACATCAAATCCTAGTGAGCAGGTCCGAAGTGAATGGTATATAACAGCTCTTCCTTCAAATATAGAAATTTTTGTTGATAGAGCTGCTAAACCTACTTTGGCTGAAAATATGAAAGAAGCGATTGCAGTTGAAAGAAGGATTGTTGCTTTGGATAAGAAAAATGCTATTGAGGAAAGGAAATCCAAGAAAGTCAGCTTTAAGGATGATTCAAAGAAGAAGACACCAAGAGATCCATATGACATGGAAGGCTTACAGAAAGTTCTCAAAACCATGTCTAATGAAATGGTTGAGATTAAAAAGCAAGTGGCAGAGACTTCTACCAAAAGACCATCCAGAAATTTCAAGAGAAACCAAGCTAAATCTAAACCTCCCAATTCAATATCTAATGCAGAATCGGAAGAGGAAGAATAAGAAGATACTCCTCCAATATCAGATGAAGAAGAAGAAAAAGAGGAAATAGTTGAATTACATGGGATGTGGGATTTCATTCTCCCTAACTCAGACAATGAACAAGAAGCCATGCCTGTAAGTACAAGGAGTAAATCTACAGCAGAACCTGTTAAATCTGTTCCTAAGAAGAAAAGTACAACTCCAAGTACCAAAGACAAATCCCCTGTAAAGAAAGCTTCTCCCTTACCCACTCAAAATCAGCCAGCATCTTCTAATCCTCCTACATCAACAGATAAGACTTTGGTGGTATCAAATCCTATGGATTATAACATTGTTGAAGACATGAATAAGACTAGAGCGAACATTTCCTTACATGAACTCATCAAACTTAAACATCAACATAAGCTGCTATTGAAAGAATTAAATGCAACACCTATTGCTCCTTTACCAAGCGGTGTAGTTGCCAAGGAAGCTAAGGGAACAGGTAAGCCACCAGATAAAGTAGATGCCACTGATACTGTTCTTCTTGGAGAAAGATCAAATTCTCAGACACCTCCTTTTCTTTTGAATTATGAAATTATGAACAAGAATTTGCATAATTGTTTGATAGATTCAGGAGCATCCTCTAATATAATGCCTACTTCAGTCTGTGCAAAATTGAATATTGAATCACAAAAGTCTGCAGTTCGCATTGTACAATTGGATCGCTCTAAAGTCCAAGTGGTAGGAGAAATCAATTCAGTTACTATTCGATTAGCTTCTAATCCTAGAATTGTCCAAATAATTGATATTTTGATTGCAGATATTCCTGAATTCTATGGACTAGTCTTAAGCAAGGATTGGTCTGCAAAGCTTACTGGTTATATCGCAACTGATTATTCACATATGTGGCTTCCCTACAAAGGGAAGCCAAATCAAATCAAAGTTGAGCGAGAAAAACACATGATGCATATTGTAACAGAATTCGAACAAGCAAATGAACCTGTAGCTTTTAATAGCAATATCCTTGGAGGTTATTCTGCTGAATCATTCCTTGGGAATTTCACTGCACCACAATCACCATTTTCTGTAAATACTTTTATTTCACAAATTGAAATTTTTTCACAATCTGATTCTTCTAGAATTGTTAATGTTTCTGATACATTTGTAGATAATCCTGTAGATAAATCTTTATTTTGGTCATTATATTTTGATGGATCAAAATCTAGGGATGGTGCAGGAGCAGGATGCATTTTAATTGATCCAGATGGAGAGAAAACCATGCTATCATGTAGACTAGAATTTGAGTGCACAAACAATACTGCAAAATATGAAGCCTTGATCCAAGGGCTTTATAAAGCCATAGGGTTAAATGTCAAATACTTGAAAGTATATGCGGATTCTGAAATTGTCATAAGAAAATTAAGGAATACCATCCATTGTCTTTCACGTCATCTCAAACATTATCAAACCCTTGTGTAAGACCTTACCACTCAATTTTTAGCATTTAACATCTTTTCTATCCCCAGAACTCAAAATACATCATCTAATTTGTTAGCTAGTGTTGCATCCAAACTCCTCCCTGCTGAAGATTACAGTGATGATAGATTTTCAGTCGAATTAATCTTTCGGCCTTCTGTTCCTGATAATATCACAAACTAGAGAGTATTCTATCATGATGAAGATATATTGAATTTCTTGGCTTCAGAGAAATCCTATGATGAAAAAATTATTGATGAAGATGATCATGATCTTCAAAATACCTCAATAAGTAATGAAAATCCTATTCCTAAATCTGTTGTTAAACTTGAAGACCTATATGATATAAAAAACAGATTCAAGAAAGTTACTTAGGGAAAATTTTAAGGAAGGAAAATTTTCTTGAAGTTTAAAAAAATGGCGAATCTGACTAGTTCCTAATATGCAAACTATAAAACGTTTATTGATATATTTGTAAAATTATTCAATTTTATAATCGTTTAATATATAGTCTCTATATAATGTTGGTGATTTTTAAGGTAAAATAATTTTAGATTTTAAAATTTGGGCGAATTATCTTTATTAAAAATTGAAATTGGAGAATATTTTTTTTGGAAAAAACATGGAAAATTAGCCCACCTGCGAATATTAGCCCCTAAAATTTTCCATGAAGTTACTAATGCTAAAATTCAAAGTTCTACTTTGAAGTTTGAATTAGTAAATCTTGACTTTGAATCTAAACCTCAAAATGTTAATCTAGGACTCGAGTTAACTCCAGAGGAAAGAACTGCTTTCATCAAACTTCTGAGTAAGTATAAAAATGTCTTTACTTGGAATTATTAAGACTTAAAAACTTATGATACTTTTGTTATTCAACATACAATTCCAATGCTTTCTGATGTCAAACCTGTTCAACGGAAGTTAAGAAAAATTCATCCAAATCTTGAAAGTCAAATCAAGGCAGAACTCAATAAACTTTTAAAAGCCAAAATCATTTTTCCTATTAGGCATTCTAATTGGGTTTCCAACATGGTACCTGTCAAGAAGAAGAATGGAGATATTAGAATCTGCATTGATTTTAGAAACTTAAATAAGGCATGTCAAAAGGTTAATTTCCCATTACCAATGATGGAACAAATACTACAAAAAGTAGCTGGTTCTGAACTCATGTCCTTTCTTGATGGTTTTTCAGGCTATAACCAAATATTAGTACATCCAGATGATAGGCTGAAAACCACTTTCAGAACCAAATGGAGAACCTATGCTTATCAAAAAATGCCTTTTGGGTTAATAAATGCAAGAGCTACTTTCCAGAGAGCCATGGATATAACATTTAAGGGTCTGATTAATATATCAGTTGTTATTTATCTTGATGACATAACAATATTTTCAAAGAAAAGAGCCAATCATCTACATGATCTGAAATAGATATTTGAAAGATGTAGAAGGTTTGGTATTTCTTTAAACCCAAATAAATCCTTCTTTTCTCTCAATGAAGGAAAACTCTTAGGGTTTGTTGTGTCAAAAGATGGTATATATATTGACCCTGACAGAGTCAAAGAAATTTTTGATATTTTTTTATCTCATAACAAAAAATCCATGCAATCATTTCTAGGGCAAATCGATTTTGTAAAAAGATTCATTCTTGATTTTCTCAAACTGTTTTACCTATGCAGAATATGATTAAGAAAAATTCAGTATTCAAATGGGGGTATAAAGAGAAGGAAGCCTTTGATGCAATCAAACAGGCAATCATTAATGCACCCGCATTGAATACTCCTGATTTTTCTAAAATTTTTATTCTGTATACCTTGGCCACTGAAACATCTTATGCTGCTGTTTTAACACAGCTCAACGATCAAAAAATGGAAGCATCAATTTATTTCTTTAGCTCAAATCTGCAAGGAGTTGAGCTTAATTATTCTGATGTAGAAAAACAAGTCTTTGCTGTGTTTAAATCAATCCAACATTTTAGACTTTTTCTCTTAAAAACACATACAGAAATTATTGTCCCATTCTCTGCAGTGAGACAATTGTTAATCCAAAAAGAAGTAGGAGAAAAGAGATCTAATTGGGTAACAACTTTGTAAGAGTATGATATTGATATTAAGCCAGCCAAGATTGTTAGAGGTCAAGGTTTTTGCAGATTGTTAGCAGGAGCTCACAACATACCATAACATCAAGATCAAGCTAATATCGTTCAAGCAAATCAGATAAGTGTTATAGATTTTGAATCTCAATATGATGATATGATCTTTTACTTAAAGAATGGGTATGCTCCTTCTAATCTCAGCTATAAGAAAAAAAGTGCTCTAAGATTAAAAGCTAAACATTATGAAATCATTGATGATGTGTTATTCAGAAGGAATTATGATTCAATTCTATTAAGATGTATTGAAAAGACTGAAGCAAAAAAGATATTGCAGGAATTACACAATGGACCAGCAGGTGGACATTTTGGAGGTGACACCACAACTCACAAAATAATCCATGCTGGATATTATTGGCCTACCCTTTTTAAATATACACATGATTATGTGAGGAAGTGCGAAATTTGTCAAACTACTAGTGGAAGACATAGGAAGCCAACTTTTCCTTTGCAACCAGTAAGCATTGAACAACCATTTGAGAAATGGGGGCTTGATATTATTGGAGAAATAGTACCACATTCTTCCAAACAACACAGATACATCCTTACAACAACAGATTACTTCACAAAGTGGGTAGAAGAAATTCCTTTAAAGGTAGCCAATTCCGATGCAATTATTCATTTCATCGATCAATTCATCATTACCAGGTTTGGTGTACCTAACGCTCTTGTCTTTGACAATGCATCTTATTTTTCTGGAAATAGTGTAATGGAATTTGCAATCAAAAGAGGTTTCAAATTGAAATATTCAGCAAATTATTATCCACAAGGTAATGGTTTAGCTGAATCTACTAACAAAAATCTCATCAAAATTATTAAAAATACCATTGATCAGAATCAAAAGAATTGGCACAAATCTTTGATGTTTGCACTATGCGCTGATTGTATTACTCATAAAGCTTCAATAGGAACTTCACATTTCAATCTAGTTTATGGAAAAGAAGCTGTGATACCTTCAAATCTAGCTCTCCCATCATTAGCCCTAGTTCAATTTATTGAAGATAATCCGTCATCATCTATTCAGCTGAGATTTTATCAAATTCTTAAATTAGAAGAAGATAAAGAAAAAGCAAAAATTATTCATGAGAAACATCAACAGCTGGTAAAATATTCTTTTGATTCAAATTCCACTGGATCCAAAACCTTGCAAATTAGTGATCTTGTTCTGAAATGGGATAAAGCACATGAAGATAAAGGTAAGCATACCAAATTTCAAAAGATGTGGCTTGGACCATTTCAGATTGCTGAAAAGATAGGCTCATATACATTCATTCTACAAGATTTAACAAGGAAGAGAGAATCTCTTCCTGTAAATGGGCTTATCTTAAAGAAATTCTTTTCATAAGGAGGTAACCCCTTGTTACCTGTACATATTCCTTTCTGCAATTTTTGCTTGTTTTGTAAATAAAGGTTGTTAACAGTCTCTAATTGACTTTTTACTATTAGAAAATGTCTTAGGAAGAATATTATAAATACTTATTTTATGTAAATAAGAATTTTTATAGAAATAATTACAGTTTTGGATAGTTTAAAATAAAATGTTAAACTTTGAAAATTTGTTCAAAACATTTGCATAATATTTTGAAACCTTGAGAAAAATGTAAATCATTATAAGTTTATTAAGTAGAGAAAGGTTAACCATAAAAAGTAAAGACTTTTCCAAGATTTGGCATTCAAATAACTCTGAAAATTTTCATCCATTGATTCTTAAGGATAAAATAATTCCACCTCATCCATTAAGGTTTTGATTTTTTAGAATGTAATTCTAAGAAATTATATGTCAAAATTAAGAGATAAGAGGTCTCATCACAAGCCTGCTTACCATGATCATAAGAAGTAATAAAACTGACATTACCAACACTGCATACCAAAACAGGGTAATGGCTTATAATTATAAGACAAGGGGTCTCATCACGAGCTAGCTTGTTCAGTTTCATTGCAACTAGTGAATGACATTGTTATTAACTAGCTACCAAACCAGAACAATGGCTTTTAAATTAAAAAAAGAAAAGAAAAAGAAAAAACATAAGATACAATGTCTTATGAATTTATCTTTTAAAAAATCATGATTTTAGTTGGATGGGACAATGAAATGGTTAATGGTTAAAAGGTAACCCTGTCGAGACTATGAATGTTTGCAGGTAGTAGAGGCAATGCCTATGACAATAGAGTAAAACACAAAAGCTATAATTGGAGAAGCCCCCTACTTTATTATTATCAACCAATCAAGGCTTAAGAAAACCCAAAAATGTTTTTATTTTTGAGGAATTAGAAAGAAATTGCAAGTGATTTTTTATTCTTTTTCGGAGTTATATTTTATTTAAAATTTCTCTAGATAGTTTTCATTATCTTTTAAAATTTTTACTTACTAGAAATATATTATTCATTTTATTTTTCAGAGATAACTGTTTCTTCCAGTGAATCGCCAATTTTTGTATGGTACAACAACCCTTCCCATTTCAAAATTTTAGAATAAATTTCATATAGAAATAGGTCCCCTTTTTCTTTTAAAATAAGAATAAAAGACTTAGAGGAAATCCGATCATTTTGAATAAAACAAATAAAGAGTTCATTGTTTCATAAATCACAAGTGCTTATAAACAAATGTAATATTGAAACTTTCCGATCCGATGAGATATAAATTTTTTTTATCACATCAACATAATACATAAAGTATTCATATTAAACAAAGTTCTATGTGATACAGTAATCACAATTGAAAATCGGAGATATCTTAAAGTTTTACATTTGTTTTGAAAAAACTCTGATGCGATAGAACAAATCGCAATCGCAAATCACAAAGGTTTTAAGGTCTCACATTTGTTTTGAAAAACTCCGATGCGATGCAATTCATCGCAATCGCATTTCAGAAGAGTAATGCTACATGGACTTGTTTTATAAACTCCGATGCGATGGGCCCCATCGCAATCGCAAATCGCAAAAAAAAAGAAGCAAACTCTGTTTGGTCAATTTCAAAAATCCAATGTGATGCGATTTATCACAATCGCATTTCGGAGAAGCAAACATTATATTCGCTCATTCTACAAAACTCCGATGCAATGGACCCCACCATCATCGCAATCACAAAATCGGCGAATATCATTTACAACTTACCCTCTTTGAAAATAGCCGATGCGATATACCATAATCTCAATCGGAAATCGGTGGAGTTCATGATACGTTATTTGTTATCCCTGTTAAAAATTCCCGATGCGATCAATATTTAGTCTTTATTTTTATTTTTACTGCGCATATGATTTATTCATTGCAATTGCAAAATTCAAAAGGGAAGCTTTATATTCTCATTTTAAAATTTCCGATCTCCGATTATACGTCATTATTAAATAAAAAATCAAACGAATGATTGTGACTGATTCTATTTTGAATGCATGAGTGTGACTCTTATAGAGGGCATTTAAGTTTAAAATGGAGTTAATAAATGGAAATCAACGAATAGATCTTTTCATATAGTTGTTCCCATTACTTCATTTTTACCACGTCTAAAAGCTTTTCTCATTTGCAGAACAAGAAAATTCCTAATCCTCTCATTCGCCGAGCAAGTGAAACATCACCAGACGAAAAAATGTCTAAGAGATCTAAGAAAGCAAAGGCCACTGCCGCTGCAAATTTCGCTGCTATTCCCATGATACCAAAATAAAAACCAGGCAAACTCAAGCTGGTAACAGATACTTCATGCCAAGGTCTTGGAAAAATGTCTTGGGAAGATGTATATAACCTGATTGAAAGAGAAAAACCTAAGGTTACTGAAGTAAAGGCGACAGTTCCTGATGAAGATGACTTAGATTCTAATTCTGAGACTCCTCTTAAAGCGCTTGCAAATTCATTCCTTCATAGAATTTCAGCTCGGGCAAACATTTTCCCTTACTATGATGTAATTCGGTGGGTGATAGATAATGTCACCATCCAAAACAGAACATTCGTTTTAGCTACGGGAACAATATTTGGGTCTTTCAGAGTAGAGGACATAAAGGCAATGTACCATCTTCCGGACCCTCAAAAATTCTACAACAAAGCCTTCATTAAGGATTTTGCTACAAGCAATAAAACTCAGTTGGAACCAATCAAAGAATGGAGGAAAGCTCCAGAGAAGCATAAAAATGAGTCATCAAGTATGTACTCCGTGGAGTCCCTTTCGCCTCCATATTTTTATGCCGCTGCAATGATGTGCAGGCTATTTGGAAATGATAATTCAACTATATTTTCAATACAAATGGTACCTTTAATACATTTTGCTGTGAATTCTGAAATCATGGACTGGGCAATTATCCTTTCAGACAAGATAGCCAATAGAATCCTAGAGTATAGAAAGGATAAAGACACAGGAAACACAACCCCGTTTTACTTTTGTGCCTACATTTTAGATGCCCTATGTTTTAACTATGAATTTCCCATTCTTGGTTGGAAATGGACCCCCAAAGATCCCGTTTCTATTCATATTTACCATAAGCTCTTATGGAAGGTGCATTTTAAAAACCATGTTTATAGGATTTGTCACGGTTTTTTGATTCCTGTCTATCAAACTATTTTCAACCAATTTCCTCCCCGGCTCTCTATAAAGGCAAAGACTGATATATCTCAGATTGGTGACTGGTTTGGAGAAGAGAAATTTACTTATGTCAGAGTTTTCGGAAGCATTGTGGAGCCCCATATTTTACCTCTGTATGTTCCTGACAAAATGTTAGCACAAGAAATTTCTTATCAGTTAACAGTTGAAGGTATGTCAAGTTCTCTAAAGAATAATAAGAAATTAATGTGGCCTACTTTTCCATTTCATTGTGGGCATTATACACTTAATAATTTCACACATGCTGAGAAGGAAGTTATCAAAATAAGGATATCAAGCTCTCAACAGTCCCAGGCAGGCAGTACGACCTGAGAAAAGTAGCATTTGATTTCACTACTTCAGTTTCAATTGCTAGGTTTGAGCATGAGCCCGATCAGTTTGACGATTTATTTGTTTCTATTGATAAATTTTCCCAAGTCTATGACTTGGCCAAATCCAAATTTCAGACTGAATATATGAATAAATTCATGCTATTTAGAAGTTAGAGACTACTGAAAGCTCCTCTTGATCAGTTAAGAATCAATTTGCAAGAAGCTGAAAGTATTGAAACAAAGCAGAAGGAAAAAGAAGATACATCTAACAAATCAGGAAAAGAAGCATCTACCAACAAGGGTAATGTAAAAACTAAGAAAGAAAGCACAGGAACCAAGCCTGTGGTACAGAAAGAGAACAATGGTAGCAAAACAGATGAACCTGTTGAAAAAGAAACTACAGTACAGACACGAAAGGAAAGCACAGGTATTGAAGCTAATGTTCAGACAGAAAAAGAAAGTATTGGCCATAAGCCAGATAATCATCTTGAAAGAGAAAATACCACAGAGAAAGTGGTGGATTCTAATGAAGTTATTGTTACTTCCCATTTTTATGTCAATATGAACAATTTTTTCAACACATAGGATTACAAAATAATCCTCAAGTTGACATTTTGGAAGATCAAGATATGGAGATTATTCCTGAGCATCCTACAGAAGAAATTGTGTTGAAAGTAGAAGATATTCCTCCTCTAGATATCTTTTATAGTCCTAAGCATAGGGTTGTTGTCAGGAAGCAGAGGAAGAGAAAAAGAACAGATCAAGAGTCTCTTTCAACATCAGAAGGTGAACTGATGAACATTGTCTGGAAAAATACTGAGGTGAATCCTTCAGAGGATCTCACCAAATTGTCACAATATGCAGGTGTCTATAGTGCAACCACTATAGACGAAGCTTCTGAAGTCGCTCAAATGATGAAACAAAAGGACTTATAGATAGCTATGCTCGAGGAACAAGCTATAGAGAATCAACAAAAGATTATGCAGTTGGAACAACAGTTGCAAGGTGAAGAGCTCAGATCTAAACAACTGGAAGAGCAACTCGACATTGAAAGGAAAAATATTGATCAACAAGCCTTGAACAAGCAGCAACAGTTAAGTCAAAAGGTGGCAAAGTTACAAACTCTACTGCAAAATGAGAAAACTGCAAAAGTTGAACAGGAGAAAATATTCCAATCAAGATTGGGCAAATTTAAAGATTATCCTAAGTTGGATCAATTCAAGACTGAAGCTATGGAGACAAGTAATTTATTGTCTCAGCAATTGAATGAACTATGTCAAAAGATGGCACAAACTGAGCCCTTATTTGAAATAACATCATCTCTTTTAGATGAAGGAATCAGCCTCAGGCTCGAATTTGATGATGCAGATGAGAAAATTTCTGAATTTCCTTCATGGCAAGACTCAAAGCAGGGAAGGAATGCAAACCTTCCTAGGATTGAAGAAAGACATAAAGAAATTCTGTTTACTGAATGGGAAAAGTAGTTGATAAAAGGAGAAAGAGCCACATAAAGAGCCAAGAATATGATGAATAATATAACACAGTTGGTTAATGATAGCTTATATGCCACCAATCTAATTTTAGATTGTATCCTAGGTAAATTACCAAAGGTAAAAGAAACTGATTCTAAGTGGAAGCAAGAATTAATCAATAAGAATCAGCAAATCAACAAACTTCAAGGAATTTCGTGGGATATCATGTGGGCATATCTAATCAAGCCACATAGTCAACAAATGGCAATTAAATTCCTTTCCAACACCATCAGTTTCATCATTCCAGAGTTTTCTGATGCCACGTATACTGGTCAGTTACATTCGAGGGTAAGTCATCCAACAGAGGTCAAAGATATGCTCAAAATTTGCCACCTCGGCACATTGAATGCAAGGGAAAATCAATGAATCAGTTTCTCTTTAATATCGCAATTCTGTTTCCAGATTTTCGATGTGATAGATTGTAGCAGTAGTTTTAGTTATTTTGTTTTATTAATTTCCTATTTAAACCCCTTTCATTTAGAAAGGGGTCCTGGATTTGTAATATTTTTGACTTGGATGTTGCATTTTTGTACTCCATTAACTATTATGTTTTTATAAAGGATCACATCTGGTGGTTTATGGAAAATTTTCTCTGAGAATTGCATTTCTATACCTTAGGGTCTATTTTACATTGAAGCACTAGATTTGGATATTGAATTGCATCAGGAAAAGTATCAAGATGAATCTGGTATTTCTATCGATTTATTGTTATTTTTATTATGTTATGAGATATTCTCTTTACATTTGCTATCATTTATATGTACTTGTTTTACAAATATTTCTTTATACATATCTGAGTGTATAGAAATATTTCATCTTTCACAGTGTATACAAATGATATATAAAATGATGAATACAATGTGTTATTATAACTCTGTTTAATTTCTTAAACAAAGTTATCATTATTTGATGCTGCATATTTCAGTTAAATTATAATACATTTTTATGGTTATCACTTTGATTGGAACAATCTTAAAGTTGTATTCATATTTGATACCCTGGCTAAGTTTTAGAATTATTTATTAGTTATAGATTAAATTATATAGATTATTTCAGTCATTTTAATTCCATTTTCCACTCATACAATCATTCCATTACCAACCCATTTAGTTATTAGGAAACTGGTCTTATAAATCCAGTCGGAGCCACCACACCAAACGGAAAAGGAGCTGTCCTAAGGTCCTGACCGGGTGGTTTTCCCCCAATGTTTGAAGCAGTGATTTTCGAGGCTTCAATAGGTCCAGAAAAGTGACTTTCACCACTCCCAGGATTGCACGCATTCCAGGTCAAAAGGCGTGCAAAGGCGCTCTTCTCGAAGGATTATGCACACAAAAGCATTTATGACTTGCTCAAATTTGATTTTTCCTCAGACCTTAGAGATTTTTAAATACTTTCCAGATTCTCTAATGTCTCTCAGCCCTATAAATCCTTCTACCTGACATTAAATAATGTCGACTTTTTATGATTTTCCAGTGTTAACAGTTGCCCCCTAATGTGTGAGGTCTAGGAAGAACTATATAGCCGAAATACATTATAGTTTTTTTTCTGTATATTGTGTGTAGAGAGAGAGAGAGACCTGCTTGAAGCTTGGAATTGGAGAAACCCTGCACCGATTCGAAGAATGACCCTGTCCTGTGGGACCCTTGTAAGCAAATATATTACAATATATACAAATTTTCTACAAGGCGGGCATGTCCCATGCTCATAATGATGTGGCTAGTTAAACAAATCTATTTGACAGATACATGTTCTATCTATGTCACTAATATGGTAGTGATCTGGTGGTTGATGACGACGATTGTTGTGCCCTCTTGGGCGTTTTTTCTTTGATGATATGTGGAACATGGTACCCATATGCTTAAACTTGGTATGGCATATAACTGCGAATTGTACACATAGGTGTTGGCTGGGACCTTCCCATGTAAGCATTGCTAAAAGAGATACTTATGAAGGCACGGGTATTTGACGAATTTGGTCAAAGTGCAATGGTTGTAAGGTACGATACCATCTTGAAATGAAAGCTTGTGTTGTATTCGAATTTCAAGAGGATCGATGACATCTGTGGGCAATGATGTCTCCCACAGTGCCACCCGAGGATGCCCCTTTTTTGGAGAGGGGTGATCCAAGGTACCACTTCCTTTTTGGAAAATAGGTGTTGAAGTCAACAAAAATGAAGCGTCAACTGAACGAGGGGTCGTTGATATGAAGGATCAGGATCCTAGATGTGATGGGTTTAACATAGGCATGGTGGCGAGAGGTGACTGAAAACTGATGATGGGGATTCAGTGGCCCAAGGTCAGAGTATAATAAGCATCTTGGCGAAAGTCATAACTATTTTTGATGGGGAAATCCCTGGAGTCGGTAGGACATCCAGGGTGGGTATAAACTGGTTATGAATGTCATGGAGGCCTTTGCGTGAGGGTGTAATACTCATACCAAGGGTGTTTAGGGACTGCTGCCGTGGGAGAAAAAATGAATGAGTGGTTGGGGATGGTAGTGCATCATTTGCGGTATTTGTATAATTACCAAAATAATAAAATAATGGGGTTTGGTTTGTACAAAACACAGAGATGGGTGCCCCAAAACATGAAAGTGTTCGCTCACTGATGACATGAGGAAGGTGTTTTGCTAAGGGTAGGGGCCCCATTGGTTGGTCTCATGTGTGAGGTTGATGAAGCGGATGAAGAAATGTCGCAGATGGGATTATGCTGATGGAGGTATGGTGGGCCAAATGCGAGATGCGGTAGTGCACTTTTGATCTTCTTATACAACCCGATTGTCTAGGAAAGGGGTTTTATTTTGTATGGTAAAACATGACCTTATGCATGGTGGATGGACGAGCATGAGGTGCTTCCTAGAATAAAGTGGTATGGCCATGGCGTCACTTTTGCGGTGATATATGGTCTACTGTGGGTGACAAACGCCATGGAGGGGAGGCTATACCGACCAACACAGATGCTTATCATGTGCAGGGTGATGTGATGATAAACACGGTCGGATATGTGGAACCTATGGTAGATTTATAATGGAGAAATGATGTCAGGATATGCAGAGTTTTCTGGGACTCTATCATGCTGAGGGTAGAATGATACCTGCTCTAGAACTTTTAGTGGATGGAGTTGTGGATTGTTTGCGAGCTTTACTACAAAAACAACTACCTCAAGTGAAAGCATCTTCTTTATCAAATATTATTGAAAGGCATGAGCTTTAAAAAATAAGATGAGAGAGGGCATACCTGTCAGGGTTGATTTTTTTCTTTTTCTTTCGGGAGTGCGAATGTGTGGCATCATCTCTACACGTTATGGAGTGCTGATCACAGTGCTGCTTCCATTTCAGAGAACGAACCTTCTGATCTCTTGTTATGGTCCTCCAAATTTTTTGAAAAGGGCGATATATAGGTGGATATGGCCCTAATTCAATTCATTTGTATTTGTTGAGTTTTTGAGAGGTCAGAGGCTTCTACGGAGCAGTTCTTGCTGTTGCAGTTAGCCTGAGCACCAAGGATTAGCGATATCATGCCTAGGTAACCTCTATGACGTCTTGCACTTTAATTTTTTTATTCTGAGGGTGTCGAGGTCCATACAAACTTGGTTTGTACGGATTCTAAGTGATTTTTCCCCTAGATTGCGAGGGCGATCAGGGCAAGGGCACGTCCTTTGTGCGCATTTTCGGGGGATTTTCTCACTCTAAGTGCTCTGTTCCCCTATTTTGGCATGCCTATTGCAAATACGGGCACGCCTTGAGCACGCATGTCCGAGGGACAGGCGCACAAAAGGCCAAGGAATTTTTTTTTTGAGTTTTTGCCTATTTTTTGATTTTTTTCTGATGGGTTCCTATTTGGATGATAGGTTGTAACTTGTTATGGACGAAGCAGGATTGGCCCAAGCTTTGGACTGCATTGGCCGCCGATGCTGGGGTGCACCGTCAACTGGTGCAATGGGGGCTCGTAAAGTTCGTGGAGAACTAGCTTCTGCGGTTGCAGGATTGATTGCTACGTTACTTGATCCAGCATTGGCATAGGAGGCACAACATGTTTGTGTTGCATGGGACTAACCTTGCCATCCGTCTTGAGACGGATGTATACTTTGTGATTGGATTATTGTCTCATGGTGAGGCGCTGTGCTATCCACTCCCTTTTGGGAGGGTGCATTTGGAGAGGTTCCAGGGACGTCATTGTGGAAGGGCACCCCTTACGGAGGGGTGCATTAGCATTGCATCGGTGACAAACTTGGCCGAGCGGTGTGCTCTAGCGGCCATTGTGCGACTTGCAGGGTCATCGGCTTTGCCTCGGGCTTCTGGCCCGTAGGTTGGAGTCTTGCACCGGCTGAGGTCCAGACACTTCTTTGATTTTGCCCACTTTTTCTACGTCGAGATGGTGATGTAGCTCAACAAAGTGCACAATGGATCAATTTTTTTTGCATACGCCAGTATTATATGTAGCATTATGTACGAGAGAGTAGTGCTGCTGAGACTAGTGGTGGCAGTGCCTCCTAGGGGGCCGCGGGAGCCTCGTATGAGGAGGTGGGCTCCCGAGATGCCACGAGGTGGTGGGGGCATTCTGGGGCATTACTGGAATGCCAAAATTTTCCAATTATAAAATGTCAAAAATATTACAAACTAGACATGTGTTTTTCTGAAGCAACTACAACTTCATGGTAATTGGGACTGCACTTTAAACTGCCCTACACATCATTGTATTCATACTCTTCCTGGAAAGAGCTTCACTTGAAATTAATTCCCATAGCATGATAAATATGGTTTGTATTTGTGTGGAAGCCTAAAAAGTCTTATCACTAATTCTTGTGCTAACATATCCAACCAATATCTAGTAAAATATCACTATGTTAATCATGCAAGTTCACTCTGTTTGAGTGTAGAGTTTCCTCCAACATCAACACTTATTTCATTCTACTCAATGTATTATATTGCTGATAAAAATATCTATCCATCAGCATAAAACCCCTTTTCATTATGAATATTAAAAAAGAGTAACCAACCAAGAATATGGGTTAGAGGAGGTCCTCAAAGTCTAAGGAGATTGATATATAATATGACAATTTTACTAGCACATGCACGAGAAAAATAAGATAACTGATTCTAGGCATGGTACAATAGCGGTGAGTGAAATAAAATAAGGTAAATAACATGCATATGAGAAGTTGCAAATATATTTCCTTCATCCCTAATAAACCAGGAGAATTAAAAATATTTTTAACCTCAAAATTGTTTAGATTCCAACACTTACTGAGATGATTATTGAATCTGAGCTTGTTGAGGATCAAATATAAATTTTATAAGCTATAAATATTTGGAACCTAGGCTATTATTGGAGGAGGTTGGAGCTAATGAAGTGAATGATGATAGAAATCACTGTTGTTGTCTTAAATTTAAACTAAGGCTATATACATACTTGGAGAAAACAATGTTGAATCCAAACTAAAACTAGAAGTTTGTAAGATGATATTCGAGTTTGGATACTGCTTTTTTGTTGGCATGGTTCTAAAACTGATGTTAGAACCATAAACCACAAACTTGTATCTAGCACAATTCTATCTATGTGAATACATTTTGTTGAAGTCAAACAAAAAAATAAATCACCATATTATCAACCATTGATGAATGCCGTTAACCATTGCAAGACAAATCACTATTAATGTCAATGAGTGTCAAGGTGTGAGAGTGCATTTTGACATGTATGAATGAATGTGTTGAATTTGAGTCACCTACGAGATCTGGAATTCAAGAGACATTTAGGTATTCCCTTGTTGTCAGTGGGGAAGTTTTCCATTGATGTATGAAAACTCTAAGGCACTCAAAAAATTCTCTAATCTTGGTCCCAAATAAGATGCTAATTAAGTCGATGGGACAAGATATGTTGGAAGGTGGGCATTAAGGAATCCCAAATTAGCCAACTTGAGCATAAAACCAAGAAGATTTTGAAGAACCATTACAACCAACATGAACTTAGAAAGTTTATTATGAATCTTTCCCGCCATGAGACCTAGTTTTCAAGAAAGATCCTTGTCTAGTTGTGGCAATTATCTAGTTTTCACAACTATATGTATGTTTGTATATTATTTTATTAATTTATTTATTGTACTATTCTCATATACTTTGAGAAATAACATCCTCCTTCGAGTGTAGGAGTACTTCAAGTGAATCCATATGCATAAGAAGAAAACAAATGTGCTCATGCTCATATTTGAGAGGTATGATTTAATATATAGTAGATAATGAGAGATCAACTACTTTAGATGATACGATGAAAATAGTTATTGAAGAAGAGAGTGGTGCTTTGAATTGATGTTCATCTCGAACCAATGTTTGATGTAGTCATAATGCTCTTGACTCTCTTGCTCACCTAGTCCACTCTGCACATCCTCCTTTATCATGCCATAGCGATATTTTGTCATTGGATGGTTAATCTCTTATGTACATCGTGTATTTAGGCATGTCAGGAAATCCTAAATCTTAGATTCTAATGGCTACTCTTCATTGAATTCAACCCACAATTCATTGGTCTCCTTGGAAGATTGATGAAAACGGTCAGAGAATATTTCCATATTTTCTTATGGCTCATGAAACTCTTGATATTTTATCACTTCTAGAGAGGAAAACATGCTCTTGATTGCTACCAAGACTTTCTCTTCTTGAAAGGCAAAGAATTTACTAGCTATTGCTAGAATTCGAGAGAGTTCTTGGAGTAACATTCTTTGTACTGTTGATGAATCCTGATCCTTGTCTAGCACATGGATTAGTACATGGGAGGGGGGGTTCTTACAACACCAAAATATAAAATTCTTAAAGAAATGAATGAAACATGCTAAAAAAACCAACTTTAAAGAAATATTTGTAGTTTACTTAGATGCCTTCACATTACTAAGACATGTTGTCACCATTTATGTGTTCATCATAAGTTATCTTCTTCCTTTCCATGAATCGATATAAAAAGAAAACACACTTACATAAATTCAACTAGACCAAGACAACAAGGCTTTGAAGAAACCCCTACCAAATTGGATGTGTCAGACTAGAACACTTTTCAAATATTATGAAACAAGGGTGTTTGTGCCTTATTGTTTCTCCTCCCTCAAGTCATGAGTATTAACAAAAACAAGAAAAGAACTAAGCCACCAATGCTCTAATCACTTTTTAGCACCTCCCTAATAATGACATAAAAAAAATGTTGGGACAAATATATGTATTATATTACCAAAATTTATTTATCGAACTGAGATTGTAATACTTGGAGATGTAAGAAAATTATATGAAAGATCACAACCATAGTCTATCTAATGCCAACAACTTCTGTTGAAAATCAACAATTAAATGACATGTGTAATAAAGGTTGATAAACACACATATTGAAACTAAAATCCATCTATCCAATCCTTGTCTCAAACCTCTTGGCACAACTCTCGAATGCGATATTTTTCTTTGCTGAGACAACACTCATGTACTCAATAGCAGGTTGAGTTTGAGGAGCAAAGGATTCTAGTTATGGTTTTTAGTTCCTTGAAATCAAATTTTGAAATAAGAGACAAAGCATTAAAAAATAAAGCATGTAATAACATGAAAATCGACCTATGTTATGTGAACATAAAAAAAATTTAACTTACAAAACAAAAGGGCATAGTGCACCCAGGGTTGAGGGGACCTTTCTAGCCTGAATAACACTGCCAAGAGAAATTAAATCATGCTAAAAGGATTCACCAAAAATCATAAATCAAATAACATTCATTGATGGAAAATCAACATTTTTTACAAGAAGAGGTAGCACACAAGCTTTCTACCACAATGATTCTCCTATTAGTTACCTATCCTAGGTTTATTACAAGAGTGAATGACTAGCAACTCCCAACTCTATTTTGAGACTAAATGTTTGTATAAAAAGAGCATTGGGATGGATAAAAAACAATCCCCTAATCTCATATTTGCCTAACTATGAAATACATTCAAGATAGTAAAATAATTATAGTCAAAACAAATTGGATCTCTTGCTTCCCAAAATACAAATACGTCTTAAAAAATTGTTTCTATTATTCAAGATAGTTGAGATTCATTTTGTTAGGTCACTATATTACCAATGTAGTCCCTTATTGTGTTAGTGTAGCCCCCTTAATGTTATTGTTACACCCCTATAGTCCCCATATTCTTATTATTGTGCCCCATAAAACCCCACTATTGTTATTGATGTGCCCTTACATTATTATTGTTAGGTAGGCTAGGATTATATTGTGACCCCATGGACTCCTATATATAGAAAGGAGGTTTTGTCATTTGAATCATCCAAGAATTTTTCATTTATGTAATGTAAAGGAGGTTTACCCTTCGAAGTGACTTATTTATAAGGTGTTTATCTCTCTTTTATTCTATTTTTGGAGCTGGTTTCTTAACATTTGGAATCCGAGCTTTGGATTCTAGGGTTTTGCTACTCCAAACAGGTCATCGTGAAATTTTCTCTATAAATTTTTATCTAAGAAGGTTCAAAAGCTTAAATTTTTATCGAGCGAAGCCGAAATCTGGAGGAATATTGTGTAAAAATTTCAGATTTTGGTTCACAATAGTTTCAGAGATATGATCTGTGGAAGTTAGGGTTTTTGTAGGCTCCCGAATTTCATCTAAAATAGGTGACCTTGGGAAAATTTCCATAACTCTCTCTCTGAGCATTGGACTGGAATTATGTACTAAAATGTGGCCGAAATTACATGAATTGTAGTTTCTTGTGTATCAATTTCAGAGTCGAAAGGGGAAACAGTGACATGTGGCACACCGTACAATTTCACTCTACTGAACCAATCCATAATTAGGTAATTGTGGGAGATTGGGCATAACTTTGTCTTGAAGCATCCAAATCAGGTCAAACCTGTGGCATTCGAAAGAAGTTTCAGAGGGATACTACAGGACAAAATTTCAGATATTGAAGATCCAATATCACATAGATAATTCAGTTTCAACACTGAGCTCCTCAAAAGCAAGAAAAAGGTGTGTATTTTTTTCAAATTTCATAAGTCTTGCTTGAAAAATCAGTTTGAAGTGATTTCGAGGGCATATTGAAGCATACATATTAGTATTGGGTTCAAAAACCCCCCTAAAAAGAATTCAACACCCATTAAGCCCTTGGAAAGCTATATTATGACCCATGAAGAGGAAGAATTGTAGTATGATATATCAAAATTACGGTACCAAGTGCAACAAATTTTGATCTTACAAAGAAAAATCAAAGATGACATAGATGGTTTAAAAGCATAAATAAAGGCTAAGTTGGATGGTTTGAAGGATCAAATGAAATCTAATATGGATGATAAAGTAGTGGAAGATCACATCAAGCATCAACAACAATTTCTCCAACTCTCAAAGGATAACCTATCTTTGGTGCAGAATCGAATGAAACAACAGGAAGTTCAACATCACAGCGAAAGAAGTTATGAAGTAGTCATAGAAAAAAGAACTTGAAAACTACAAAATCAATTAATTTCAGAGTATCTCAGCAAGTGAAAGAACTTACCCATTGAAGATTCTACATGGAAGGATGAGAATTTTATACAGAAGCATAACGAAATAATCAAGCGTTGAGGACAACACTTGTTTGAAGGAGAGGGGCATGTTAGGTCCCTATATTACCAGTGTAGTCCCTTATTGTGTTAGTGTAGCCCACTTATTGTTATTTTTATACCCCTGTAGTCCCCATATTCTTATTATTGTGCCCCATAAAACCCCACTATTGTTATTTTTGTGCCCTTACATTATTATTGTTAGGTCGGCTAGGATTATATTGTGACCCCATGGACTCCTATATATAGAAAGGAGGTTTAGTCATTTGAATCATCCAAGAATTGTTAATTTATGAAATGTAAAGGAGGTTTCCCCCTCGAAATGGCTTATTTATAAGGTGTTTATCTCTCTTTTCTTCTATTTTTGGAGTTGGTTTCATAACACGTTTTCCCTTGCTATCTTGATCACTGATCTAGCATTTTCCTCAAATCTGGGAACTGTTTACAACTCTCGGAAAAATTGTGCATTTTGGGAATATTATCATTAAAGAACGATGTATATCTCTCAAATTGTTTAATTTTTTAAAAATTGGGCCTCATTCAAAATAAGTTTCCATATTGGGAAAAAAACCCATTTTCTCGAATTTTCAGATTCACCATTATCACCTTGGAAATAATGTCCAAAGTTGAATGTATAGAAACTTTGACCTGTAACATTATTTTGAAGGAGCTTCACACATGTGACATGGGTGTGATCTGAATAACATGCAATTATTTTAATACCTCTGCCTACAAGATGCATGTGGTGAAATTTCTTCTAGAAGGATACAAATGTGCTAGCCACAATCAGATACTAGAATTGAAATGCTGGTATAGGAACTAGCCTCAACAATTCATCATTAGATAAATCAACTTGAAATTCAATTAATTCATTAGAGACTTAGGAATTAATGAAAATAAGAAACTTTTACCTCAATGTGCGTGACAAAAGGGGTTTTAGGCTAAAAAAGTTCGAGAATGCATAATGAGAGGGGAACCATGCAATTATAAGGGCAAGATATTAGTGGTAAAAGGTTAAATGGAAGGTTGGATATGGTGACAAAATAGGATCCCAACACATGTGGAGCGGGTCAAGATGAGCTTTCTTGAAGAAACCTATCGTTTTGAAACTAGATTGGTTTAGAGTAGTATGGAATGTGAAAGGTCAATTCCTTTTCATTTCCAAGATCAATTTTACATGTATTATTGTTGACTTTTTCCCAAGGCCCAATGATGGCCATGGAAAGTGGAAGTGAAAATTTTCATCTTCATTTCAATCTACCTTTGAAGTGGCATCATTGGTTTAGTCATATGCTAGTAGTTGGCATGACTCTCTTCCTAACTCAAAAAGGGAATTGTTCTAGGCAAGGAATAGTTCAGATTGATCACTCTTCATTGTAATTCAACTTGTTAGAGTCGTGATTCAAGCTAGAGACACTCTATTTTGTCCCGGGCAACTTGTAAAAAGATCTAAACATCAACAAAAGTAGTTTTTTCAATTGTGATTGTGTTGTTATTAGTGGATAGTATTATAGTATTTAATAAATTTAATAGCTCATTAATTAGAGCCATTTTCAATAACTCAATATTAGTAAATCAAGGGTGTTAGCATCTATCGAAAATGTAGTTGTTTACAATGAAATTTCAACTTATTTTGAAAAAGTAAAAGTGAACTTACAAATAAAATCTTTGCAAATAACAATATTTCTACAACATGTACTCTCCACCTAGGGACTATTCTATAAACCTAATAATTAGAAATCCTTAATTATTTCCTTTTGAAGTTTTTTAGGAATAATTGAAATATAATCTAAGCAAATCCAACCTTTGGAATGTGTGCAATCATTTTTCGGCATGGAGAATTTAACATTCGTCAATTTGTTCTCATTCTTAACTTGAAACTTACCAACATATATGAGAATTAATTTCAATCTACTAGCGTTTTCCAAATAACACTCTTGCACATCTTATTGACCATCAGATGTAGAATTAGAGATTGAACAAGTCTCAAGTCCCATCCATGAATTTTTTCAAAAATTTAAAATTGGAAACCCAATATTTTAGAGGCGCTTCCAATTCATAACCTAAAAGAAAGAGCATATTCTCATGTGGACACTTGGAATTGCACAATTACATCTACTTCAAACCACTAAAGTGGTTGAAGATATGCCACTTTATGGAACCATAGAGCTCGGGGAGAGAATAAATGTTGAAATCGTCCACTACTGCCAGACTAGGAAATGTCATTCTTCACATCTAATACAATATGCTCCAGTCACACTATTATACAAAAAAAAATGTTATGTGCTTTCTATATCGTGTTTGTAGATTTTTATTAATGACATATCCAATGTTACATATTATTTCATAAAAAAAACAACAAAAACACAAGAGGAATATGATATAAAACATTAATAAAATCTTATATAATGTATGCAATAAGAGAAATTAGATGAGATTTATATAAAGACGACAACTATAAGTAGATGGGTTGATGGAACCCAAGTGCAAGAATTGACTTGTTAGTCATCAATATTTTTCACCTGTTGATGATGACTAGTTTTTAAAGCCAAGTTTTCTAGCAGCTGATCTCCAATATGTCAAATTTGTCAGCTAGAAAACACCCATAAAGATTTTTCCCTCCTACCTTTTCAATCAGCCCATGATGAGATAAAACCTAATTGTCAAGCCCTATCTAGTCTCAGCCATACAAACTTGTTCATCAGCTCCAAAGAGAATACTCCAAATCTGTCCAAAAAGTCTCCCCTAAGTTAGGTAGTGGCGCTTTAGGCGATATTCCCTTGGAAAACTATCCTAAAGCCAAAAGAACCTCTGTCTAATATCAGCCAGTCCTAGATGACCTTCCCATTCTGAAAATAAATCTTGATACACCCTAAAGTCGCGCCACTAACAAGCCTTGATGTCTCAGCAGTGCATATGCCACAAGTCAAACTGATATTAGGTGGATTTACAGTGTTTCAATGTCTTTTTCAAGAGTAGAAGTGTCCTATTGTTCCAGAAGACATTATTAAAATTAACATGAGAAGACAGTTGCTTCTCATGTGGTTTTGAGCCTGGGATGCAAGTACTAGTAATAGGTAATTCATTGAACTCCTACAAACAAAGTCAAAAAGTTAGTGACCTATGACTAGCAAGTATTACTCTGCAGACATAGGTCAGGATTGCTCCTGTTTTATAAAGATACATAAGGGTATTCTATCAAACATAAATACACATCTCAGAGCATGCCCCTCATGGGATTTTGTCAATTTGTCACTCTTATTTACTTAACTGTGAATAGGCACTACAAGGAAATATGACACAATTTAACAAAGGGATGAAATAACATGACTGTGTAAAACCTCCTCCAAACATGAGCAGAGGGTTGGTGACTGTGAAAACCTCCTCCAAACATGAGCAGAGGGTTGGATGACTGCGCAAAACCTCCTCCAGGTATGAGTAGATGGTTAAGACCTCCTTCGTTTAATAAGCAGAGGGTCAGGAACAAAGGTGTAGCCTCATTTAAGGGCACAAGGCTAACAATTTTGCAAATAGCCTTAAAAACTTGTTTTACACCTTTTTCTTCAATAGATGAAGCTAATAACACAGCAGTGGTGTTTCAAAGATTGATTATATGGTTTCACTGATTGAAAGGCAAAGTTTAAGTGCAGTGGAAAAAAATTGGATGATTATGAATGGAGAAATGTTGTTAAGCAGATGGCCAAGAAGTGGTACTATGATAATCAAATAGGTTTGGTTTTTATTCTATTAGAGATCTCCTTCAAAGTCAATTTGAAGCTAAAGTGAACAAAGCTTGGATAGGCTCATCAATGTGAAGAAAGGGATATGACACCATGATTCAAATTCAAGACCATATTCAAAGAATCAAGCCATATGACCATCACAGTCAAAGGCCTCTTTATGGACATGTGAAAAAAACCTTGCTGTTGCATATGAGTCCCAAGGGTCTCTAAAGGCCTTTTTTCCTTGATAAATAGATATAGGTAAAATCTGGGGAGTACAAATGAGGCTCTTCACCCACAGTCAAAAGAAAATCTCAAAGAGCACCTGACAGTTTGATCAACTTCACAGTAGGCATGATTATCATCAAAACACCAGGAGAGCAAAAATTGTTAAAGTAAGTTTTAGAGTGGTGATTTATATCCTTCCAATATATGGAAAAGGATGTCTCTCAAATAATTGATATTTCTTTAAGCAAGGTTTTTCCTTTAAGGGTCAGAAATAGGCAAAAAGTGATAGAGTTTCTTCTTTAATGAGAAACAGTGAAAAAGCTGTAAAAAGGAGCCATGACTATGGTGCCATTCAAAAGCAGCCTCCACAACATTTAAAATCGAAATATGGGCCTTTGTAATGATAAAAGGTGATTTAAGTTTTTTATATGACAAAAGGGGGCCTTGTTAAACTCCAAACCCTCACAAAAGCAAAATATGAAGATGTGTTGGCTTTTTCGACTTTAAAAGGAGTAGTTGACCTTTGCAAAGTCTCATTTGCAAAATTCAAAGCAACCAAACAAATGCTCCCTCAGTTCTTTCACCGGAGAAGCAAGTGATTCCAATTTTTTAAAGAGTTTTAAGGCCTCAAGCCTGCGCAACGCGCCTAGTAAAGTGTGCGGTGCGCCTGTGAGCAAAGTTTCAAAGGTTTTCAATGGCTGTGCGGCGCGCCTGTAGCGCCGTTCACCCACCACCCGAGGCCGACCCGACTGCCTTTCCATTGCGCGACGCTCTTCTTTGTGAACGTGCCGCTAACCTAAACACCTTCAAAAAAATCTGTGGAGCTGCCCCAATCAATCAAACAAGGTCTTTAAGTTTTTCTTCGAGGTATTCTACTTCTCCTCTTGGAAAAATTCAAATATTGAAAGGTGTTTGCTGTGTTTTTTCCTTGAGAAGGAAATAGTGCCTTTGAAACCATTTCATCATTTAAAAACATGAGATAGATAGTGGTATATGAGATAGAGTTTTGTAAAAACTGGAGAAAAACTTTCTTATGCTTAGGAGGTCTCAAATCAATTTGGACAGTATCTTGACAGTGGCTTTAAAGAGCAGTTTGTAATATAAAGAGCACAAGACAAAAATAATGATTAGAGGGTGGGGTGTTTTTATCAGTTTAAAGGGCCTTAAATGCTTTTGAGAATAGTGAAAACCATACACAAATTACAAGACAGAAATACACAGTGGTAGAGGTCTCCAATCAATTTGAAGAGTGTCCTAAACAGTGTTAAAACAAGAATAGACTTTGTTTAAAACTCAAAGGGGAAAACAATGGTCATAGTCTGAAGGATTTGTCATTTTAAAAGTGTCCTCTCTGTATGGTGAAAAATCAAACTTTGTTCAGCCTCCATAGTCCAAAAATCAGAGTCTGTGATTGAAAGGTTTCTCAAGACAGCTCAAGGGTGTTTTTTCTACCTTTGTATAGAAACAGTGAACAACAGAAGAATATTGTTTGAGATAAAGGTGTTATTATCAAAACAAAGGTTCCTTCTTCACCAAGAAACCACAAACAAACATTTCAATACTTTTCCCAAACACAGTGATAAACTGACTTCTTGTTTTTATTTGACAAAGCACTTGTTGTTTGGCATAAAAGAGGACAAAACAATGACTTATAAGGAGGACATGGTGTGTTCTTGAGAAGTCATTTCAAAGACCATTTGAGACAACTTGTTTTTGTCAATCAACAAAGAGTATTCAAAACAAAAATGTCTCCCAGGAAAGACAGTAGAAGTGGCCTTCACAGGAGGTTTGAGCCTGTTTCAACTGAAGAGGTAAATGCTCATCCATCAGTCCTGTTTAACTTTCATGAAGTTGGATGTCTAGATTTTTGTCAAAGGGTGCATGATCTGAAAAGCTATTCCCCCTTGAAACATCTTTGTGCTTTGAGATTTCAAGGAAAACACTTTCAGCTGGCAGGCTTGGATTTCAAGTTTTCTCCTAGATCCATTTCCAAGACCACCAAAATCCCTTATGTCTAAGAGAAGTGGTTTAAATAGAGCCACCTAGACTCAGAACAGTACAAAACCTTTTTGAAGCCTGAGCATAGAGATACATGTCCATCCATCTTTCCCTTCTCATATCTGTTGACTAGTTATGCTCCCCTCATGAAGATAATCATGAAATACTTCACTTGTGAGGGAAGGTTCTCCTGGGTCTATGCTTACCATGTCTAGTTGCTCATGCATTTCACAAGAGCCAAATTTTTAAATCTCCCTTTCTTCCTCCATATAAGTATTGAAAAAATGGCCTCCACTATTCAGAAAAAACCTCCTTCTCAGCAGTCAGCTTGCCTTTTCCATCATTCCCTCATCAAGATTATCATTCTTCATCAGCTTGAGAAGAAGGAAATCTCTTGGGACACTTTCATTTCACATCCAAATTTCGCCACTGTCCCTTCATTCCATACATCTCCTTCACCTTCCACTCACCATCCTTTGCCTTCTTCAAGCAAGCCCATTCCCAAGAAGCTCAAATTTCCCATAATTGAGCAAGAAGAAGAGCATGATGAGGAGGAAGAGCAACATGATGAACATCAGCATGATGAGGAAGGGCACCAAGGGGAAGAAGAACATGATGAACAACAACAAGATGAAGAGGAGGAACAGTGTGATGAAGAAGGGCAGCAAAGTGAAAAAGAGCACAGTGAAGAAGGGCAACAAAGTGAAAAAGAGCACAGTGAGGAAGGGCAGCAAGGTGAAGAGCATCACAGTGATAATATGCAACACAGTAATGAAGAGCAGCGCCATGAAGAAACTCAAAATAGTGAGGAGGGAAATGATGAGGAGAGTGAGCATTTTGATGAGGATATTGGTAGCCCTCACAACAACAAAAAGGATGAAGATGAAGCCCAAAACATTGAAGAGACAGAGCCTCAAAGTCCTAGAGGCAACAAAGGCAAGAGTAAAGAGGGCAGCCCTCAAAATGACATGCTAGAGGACAGTCAAAGCATTCATGAAGAAACTCAAAACAGTGGCAAGGATGATGAGGAAAGTAACAAGGGTAAAGAGCCAATAGAGCATGTGCTAGTTGCCTCTCCTAGGCAAGGGGTTATGCTTTCTTCTCCAAAAGTGGCCAAGCCCCAGACATCAAGGAAAAGGGTGCCTAAAACTATAACTCCAAATGCTACTAGGGCCCTCTGAAGCAAGGGGAAATTTCTGAAGCAGCCCATTGTCAAATTACCCAAGAGGAGGAAGACCAAGAAGGCTACCCAAAGCAAAGGAAAGGAGAAAGAAGAAAGCAGCCATGAAAAGGAGAGGGATTTTGACATAATTCAAATCCAAAGTGATGATAGCGACAATGAGGCCCATGTCCTAGAGACTCTCTTGATCAATAGAGAAAATCAAATTGATGCTTTGAGGGAAGATCTAGAGAGGGCTAGAAACTTCAATCACTTTTTGCAAATACAAAATAAACAAATGAATGTCCACATGGCGGTATATGAGACCTGGGCCATCAAATACAAAAAAGAGGCCTCCAAGGTGCAAGTTAAATTGGAAGAACTCATGGGTGAGTTCAATGATAGCGAAGATGAAGATCAGCCAGGGAGAAAGAGGCCAATAACCATGGGACTCAGAAGATCCCTTGAGAAACAAAAGGAGGAAGAAGCTGCCTTTCTCCAATCTATTCCTCTCACTAATTTTTTCACCCAAGAGATAGAGAACAATCGAGAAGCATGGCTCGAGAGGGTGAATGATCACTTGGAAAAGAAGTTGGAGAAGGCCAATAGAGATGTGGACCTTCAAAGGAGGATGACCGAGCACTATAAGAAGCTAAATCAGTTTTCCCGGCGGAAATCGAAGGCCACACAGGAAAAACTCAAGGAAGCTCAAAGGAGGTGCCCAGCACCAAAATAGAAGAAAGACACCTCAAAGCTCCAAATTTTGGCCTTAGCTTCACAGCATGTTTTTGAAAACCCTTGAGGGTCATGCTCGCCAAAATTGGGCGAAATTAAACAAGTTTTGGTTTTTTGTCATTTTTGGGTTTTTGGCTAAAATTCATGGGCATCACCATTTCTGTTTGGGACATCCTCAAAGGATGAAAATGGTATCATTGAATGCCATAATTTTAGGGGCATCTACTTAGTGATTTTTAGGTCAATTAAAGATGATTTTCTCCTCCAAAATGGCGAAAAACACTCACTTTTTCCACACTCTGCCGCCTTTATCAACAAGGTCTATTTTTTGGGTTTTTACACACAAGTTAGTTTTTTATGGGCTTCTAGTAATCAGTTTGGATGAAACTAAGAATTTTCAGAAAATGGACATTCATATCTTTCCAACGAGCCATCACAGGCCTTGTTTTGACATCGGGAAGGCCTCCAAAGTTGCCGGCAAGACAAAGGACTTTCTGCCGATATATTTCTTAAGTATTTTTGTAAAAAATGTACCTTTCTAAAGTGACTTTTCCTCATGTGCGTTTAGCTATTTTTGGGCATGATTAGTTATGAAAAGTCAATATATTTTCCTTTTTTAGCATTTTTGAGATATTTTATTAGATATTTTGTGCCTTGGTCTTTGCAAAGCCTCAAGGACAAAATCAGATATTTTTGATGGGCCAATGAAATTGCAAGTTGCACTAGGAGGTTTTCCCTCATCTTGACCTATATATTCCAAGAGAATTCATTGTAAAAAAGGTTGAACTTGATGAATAGAAGCAATATATGGTTATACAAGCTTGGAAGAAACACTTGTCTCATGCACTGGATAGTTTCTTGAATGTTTTTGGATGATGAAGGAGGTCTGTTGTTGGATTCCTTGACTTGGTAAGATGGTATAGTGTCCCTCTCTATTATGCTTCATAGTTTTCATTCATAATTTCATGTTCTTGCTTGCTATAAGACAGTAGAGAATATATTTGAGACATGCCCTTGGAGGCACCTCAAATTTCCTATTTCTTTATAGCTTCTATGTTTTCTTCCTTCTTAGTCATATCAAAGAATCCTTGATTTCTCTTTGATAACTGAAGAAATTATTTGCTTGTTTCATTTATGGTTTCATGCATGCTAAGTATGATTCATGTTATGCCCTACTTACTCATGGCTAGTCATAGCTCCAACTCTGAAACCTTTCTTTGATTGTTTGATTGTCATTTGTTGAACTAAGGAGGTCTTGTACTGATCTTGCCCTTTGCCTAAAACTATGCAATCTTGCTTCAAAGTTCCCAATAGCTTGAAACACTATGCTTACACATTTCCTCATAGTGATTTGAGTTGTTTTTTTGTCTTAAATGTATTTCCCCAAAGTCTGATAGCAATTTCCCAAAGTTAGAGAGTCATATATGTCTATGTATTGCTTGAATGTTTATTTCTATGCATTGATCAGTTTATAGTTACATTTCTCATGATTAATGGTTAGCCCTACCATGTTTATGTCAGCCATTGAACTATTTATGTTTGAAATCCTTTGTTCTTCACAAATTTAGTGTCCACTTCACTCCATTTTACCCAAAGATCCATTTTACCTCGATCAAATCGGCCCTTCAACAACCTTGTATCACCGTCTGAAAGCTTTCTTGACCTTTTAGACCCATAGCCCAGTTAATCTGAAAATATTTTTATCTATATTAGTCTTTGATTAGTTCATCCCTCACAAACCTAAAAACAAAACCAAAAACCTACTTCATAACTAGCCTAAAATCAGAAACACATGAAGTAAACACATAGATATCCCTTACACAAATAGAGAGAGCCCTCTCTGAGTCCAGGAAGGCTAGGTCCTTAGGCTCCAAAGACTGGTTTGATGTTACACTGTCATTTGGCTTGCCAATCAGCTAAATCACGTGACCCTAACATAATGGCGATCATGGTGGGACTCTGAGTGATAAACAAACTTAAATTCCCTACATATTTTAGCAGCCTTAGGAATAATATATGATTGACTTATCCCACTGCTCCCTAAAATAATGGCGATCACGGTGGGACCTTCCGAGTTAGTGACAATCTAAGTACTCCTTAGTAACTCTCGAAGTCTCAATCAAACTTAGAAAACTTAAGTGTTGTTTGAAGAGTAGAAGCTAGCTCTTTCACCATCTTAGAAAAATGATGATTCAGTTATAGGAAACTCTTCCAAACCTCATAGGCTACATAAAAACTTAGAAAACCCCAAAACATCCCCAGATTGGCTTTTCCCTAGTTATTGGTGGTGGACCATAGCTACATCTCTACAAAAAAAACCTAGTTCCACCTGGCGACTCCACTAGCCTCCAGTAGGCCTGAAAACTCCATAATTTTTTTTTATTTTTATAAACCATACCTTTTCTGTTGACTCATCCTTTCCAAAACTTAAAATATTATGGTGCAAACTTTGTAATCAGTGACAAACTAAGTATAACTTAGAAATTCAGAAAACTTCACCTAAACATAGGAGATAAACATAAATAAACTTGCAAATAGAACCATTAGCTTGTCCAGACAGCCTAGCAAACTGTTGAAACCAAGTGAATCACTCTTCCTTGCAAGTCTTCATCTCAAATTTTTCTAGAATTTTTCCCCAAAGCATCTTTGATAGTTTTGGTGGTGGACCATAGTTCTAAAAGAAATTCACCTGGCGACTCCACTAGCCCTCATTTTTGTTTTGACCATCCTTCACATTAGCAAAACCTCCAGAGAGGCCATCCATCCAAAACAACCACAAATTCCATCCTCTCTAAGCTCTGAATTCAAAATCTAGCTTCACAAAGAATCTATACTAGATCTCATCCAGACCCAAATCCCCCTATCATAGTAGATGACCCAGAGAAGATTCTATGGCAAGCTTCCGAAACTGGCAATTTAGCTACCGATAGGTCCATTCGTAAAGAAATATCAGTACCCAAACACCTCACATCCTTGCAGGATTCCCCATTTGACTTAAAATCAGCAAAAACCATTTTTAGAAGCAAGTCACAGAGTAAGGTAAACTTTGACGATCTTGAGCCCCTAGATTTGCCACAGAGTCCTAGTAGAGAAGCCTCACCTACTACACCTCCCGACTTTCAGCTTCTCCATCACTTTGGCTCCTACCACCCCAGATCTGCTCAAAATCAGATCACTAGCCCAAGTACATCCACCACACCCATCCAAACCACTACTGTTCAAATCACCTCAGCTCAATGTCCTACAAACCCTCATTTTGTACATCATCCATTAGCTCCCACCATGGCAGCTTGGTATGCACCCTTGGTGTTGCCACACCCTTTGGCTCCTTTAAAAAATGATTATCAATCCAAAATCTCGCACTTTACCGGAGTTGAATCTACTACCGCTCAACAACATGTAGATAGAATTAGCGATGCATTTGAATACATGGAAATAGAAGACGATACCATCAGAATGAGGATGTTCGCCCAAAGCCTGGGTGGAGAACCCAAAAAATGTTTTAAGAGCTTAACTCCAAACAACATCCACGATCTCCCAGAACTCTACCAAACCTTCATAAATAAGTGGGAGATTAGAAAGAACCCCATTCAAATCATGTCGGAGTATAACAATCTAAAAAGGGAAAATGGGGAAAGTGTCCAGGAATACTACACTAGGTTCAACAGTGTTTATAATGCCCTCCCGCCTCATTTCAAACCTCCACTTGGCTCAGCCTTAGCAAAGTTCCCTAAAGGTTTTGACCCAGACATTACTTATCAACTAAGAGACAGAGACCCCCCAACCTTAGAGGAAATGCAAAAAGTGGTCATAAGTGCAAAAGCCAACTTAGCAGAAAAAAGAGCTAGGACCAGATCAGAAAGGAAAGTCACATACCAGGATGAGGGCACCCCTTCAGCCCCTTCCTTAGATCCTATAATAGATGACTTGGTTAGATCCATGGCGAAAATGTGGGAAAAAATAAGTGAAAAGGCACCTCTTAGGGACAACTAGCCAAATCCTTCAAATAGAAATCGGAACCAAAATTTTAGGAGGGAACAGCCTCAAAACAAACCAAGGGAAAATGACCAACAAATTAGGCCACCCTTTAATGAAAATTATGTTGATGAGGATGAGAGGGATACAGAACCCATTGATGAAAACCATTTGAACCTTATAGGTTCTGATAACGAGAGTGAGGTTTACCTCACAGAAGAAGAACAAGCTTTCTTCTCTCCGAATCAAAATGAAACCAACTATGAAGATCCTGAAGATCCTGCTATATATTTTCAGAATGCCATAATAAAAGCTCACAGGTAGTATGACCTTAGAAGCAGAAGAAACAAAGACAACTCCAAGAAAGGTAGCTTAGACACTGCTAAAACCCCTGATACCATCCTTAAAAAAGCAGTGGATAGCAACAAAATCATGGTCAAGAAAACTGACCAAAACAAAGATAAAGCTATTCAGACAAGTCTTGGCTCAAATGCTCCTAGTACCTCCACCAAGTTTCCCGAGATGGTTGTGTCAAACAAAATCCCGAAACAAATTCAGCAAACTCAGAACATAGAGAGAGTCATGGATGAAAAAACTGAAGCCAATCTATCTAAACTACAAGCACCCTTCAGTTTTGAGGGAGAAATCTCCAAAATAAAGATTACCATGCCCCTTACTGAATTTATCGCCAAAAGCTCTTATAAATCCCAAGTGTTAAAGGTTCTGAATATAGGAAATGATGCAAACAACCTTAATCTAGCTGATGACACTCCTGAAGTTTTGTTTGGTCCAAAAATAGAAGGGAAATTCCAAGAAGGAGCCACTTTTCCCTTTTACATTAGTCTGAATATCCATGACCAAATCCTACACTATGCCATGCTAGACTCCGGGGCCTCGCATAATCTCATGCCAAAGGTTGTGATGGAAAGATTAATCCTAGAAATAACAAGACCATATAAAGACTTATATTCATTTGATTCGAGTAGAGTCAAGTGTCTAGGCTTTATCAAATATATTTGTTTCAGTTTGGCCCAAATACCTGCAAAACACCTGATCATGGACATAGTGGTAGCAGACATTCCCCCCAAATACGGAATGCTTTTATCCAGAACTTGGGGAGCTAAAATTCAAGGAAATATTCAACTTGATATGTCCTATGCAACTATTCCTGTGTTTAACCAAACTAGAATACTCTATCGGGAATCACACATGAAGTATATGGTCAGCAGCCAAGAAAGGCCAGATAACATCCCGATGTACTCCTTGCATTCTGATCTAAACTCTTTCATTTTACACACTAATGAGGACATTGAAGAACAATCAGGAGGATTTGAAACAAACTTAGACTCACCACATCAACTGCCCCAAGTTCTCTATGATGAACTAGACACTCAGAATTATCATGACCATGGTCAGTTATGTCTTGAGGAAAGAGAGTTTGTTCCTTTTGAAATAGGGATAGAGCAAGAAGCACAAACCATTATGTACCATTAAGCAAATTTATCAAATCTTAGGCAAACATTAGTAGTAACATCAGGAGAATTTTTCAGAATAGAGGCATTAGAAGACTTGCATATCACAAACCTCTTTGGAAATCAGGGGCAGGGAAGCTTAATTTTCTTACTATACCTTAAGGATTTACCATCACATAACCCTACCCTTTCAAGTGAAACCTTGACTGTAGCCATAATAGCTCCAAATCCAGGAAACATGTCTGAAAAACTTCTTATAAAAGGATATGATAATTGCAGTCCAAATATACCTGAGTTGTTTGAACTAGCTAGCATTCTGCCACTCCACCAAAGACTTAGAACCGCTAAAATTTGCAATATTGTTCAAAACACTACTTCATGTAGACAAAACAGTGAGAAGCACTATGCCACTGCCATCACTCCAAGAAACAACTTCGATAAAAGAAAATACAAAAATCTGGACCAAACAGCAGTAGTCAAAAGTAAAACAGCTAGTCATAGGATCTGTTTTGATTTTAGAAATACTAATACACACCCTTATGATAGAAATTTTATCGTTCCTACACAAGACCATGATATACCAATGATAAATGATTTTAATCATGTGTCTTTGCAAGATGATGTTTCAGGGTATCACCAAATGATTCCTTTGCAAAGCAAACAACTCAAAGAATTTTTCAAGTATGCTGGAAGTAGTTCCATTTTCAAACCCAGAATTGAAAAATCACCGGATATCAAAAACATACTCCTAAAAGCCATGTTTCCAGTTCTGAATTTCTGCATTCTGACATACCTTGATGATGTCATCATATACTTAAAAAATGACAAAGAATATTTGCATTATTTGAAAAATATGTACAACAAAGGAAGGAGTGGAAATCAGAGGTATAAAGAGGTACAGCGGGAAGATACGGGGTTGTTCAGAGATTCATGCATGAATCCTTATGTCATGCTTGAAACAGAAAATTTTCCAAATTTTTCTTTTCAAGAGCTGAGTGGACCAAGAATGGTAGGAGATCCTTATGAAAATAAAATGCTTAAGTTTCACCATTTCCAAGATTTCTGAGTTAAAACATTTTCAATCATTGTACATACCATTGTTTGAAAAAGAAAAAACAAAAAAGAAAATCATCAAAAAACAGAAAATTCAAAAGCAATAGAAAAAGTAGAAAAAGAGGGCGGTTTGAAAAATAGAAAGAAAGCCCCATGTTCAAAAAATAGTCATTCTGAAAGTGCGCAAGTCTAAATGCCACTACTAGTGCTCAAATGTCTTGTTCAGTTATCTAGCCTAATCATAACTGAACATGTTTTAAATTTATTTGCTGATAAGTTAGTGAGAGGAAAGATAGTCAACATTGTGTAAGCTTGACTTATCAAAGAAAATAGATTAGGAAAAGATACTGGTTCCACATGCTCAAAACATAACCAAAGAGGAAAGCAGGGATGAAAAACAAACTATGTATCTTAGCCCTGATTTTCTAGATTTCATTTTATGCAAAATAACATTTGTGTGCAGCTTGTCTTTATTGCCACAAGAACATGAAAAATCAGACTGTCTAATCCTGATTTGGTCATTTTTCAATTTCATGTTGTAGATTAGAGAATAAAATCTTGTCAAACAACTTAACCTTGACAGTCGATCCAGCATAGGTAGAGAAACAAAGGAGTTCATCAGCTTAATCTGAACTCTCGACAGATATACATATAGAATTAGATAGTGTCATTTTTCAAAAATATTATGTCAAAGGGTTGCTAGTCCAAATGCACCCGAAAGAGTAAAAAATGATAGTGGGGTAAGTAGAAATGTCTTTGATGCTAATCATGTTGTCAATTTTCAGAAATAGCATCATGGAAGAAAGAAATTTGCGCCAATGGATAAAGGCACTGGTATTCAAAGAACCGAGATCTGAAATTCTGGACACCTCCTGAAAAGGAGCTGCCCTCCCCAAATGGAGCCACTGTTAGTCATCAGTATTTTTCACTTGTTGATGATGACTAGTTTTTAAAGCCAAGTTTTTTAGCAGCTGATCTCCAATATGTCAAATTTGTCAGCTAGAAAACACCCATAAAATTTTTTCCCTCCTACCTTTTCAATTAGCCCATGATGAGATAAAACCTAATTGTCAGGCCCTATCTAGTCTCAGTCATACAAACTTGTCCATCAGCTCTAAAGAGAATACTCCAAATCTATCCAAAAAGTCTCCCCTAAGTTAGGTAGTGGCGCTTTAGGCGATCTTCCCTTGGAAAACTATCCTAAAGCCAAAAGAACCTTTGTATAATATCAACCAGTCCTAGATGACCTTCCTATTCTGAAAATAAATCTTGATACACTCTAAAGTCGCGTCACTAACAAGCCTTGATGTCTCAGCAGTGCATATGCCACAAGTCAAACTGATATTAGGTGGATTTACAGTGTTTCAATGTCTTTTTCAATAGCAGAAGTGTACTAGTGTTCCAGAAGACATTATTAAACTTAACATGAGAAGACAACTGCTTCTCATGTGGTTTTGAGCTTAGGATGCAAGTACTAGTCAGAGGTAACTCAATGAACTCCTGCAAACAAAGTCAAAAGGTTAGTGACCTATGACTAGCAAGTATTACTCTGCAGACATAGGTCAGGATTGCTCCTGTTTTCTAAAGATGCATAAGGGTATTCTATCAAACATAAATACACATCTCAGAGCATGCCCCTCATGGCATTTTGTCAATTTGTCACTCTTATTTACTTAACTGTGAATAGTCACTACAAGGAAAGATGACACAGTTTAACAAAGGGATGAAATAGCATGACTGTGTAAAACCTCCTCCAAACATGAGCAGAGGGTTGGTGACTGTGAAAAACTCCTCCAAACATGAGTAGAGGGTTGGATGACTGTGCAAAACCTCCTCCAAGTATGAGCAGATGGTTAGGTCATTGGTTAAGACCTCCTTCGTTTAATAAGCAGAGGGTCAGGAACAGAGGTGTAGCCTCATTTAAGAGCACAAGGCTAACAATGCTGCAAATAGCCTTAAAAACTTGTTTTACACCTTTTTCTCCAATAGATGAAACCACTACCACAGCAGTGGTGTTTCAAATATTGATTATATGGTTTCACTGATTGAAAGGCAGATTTTAAGTGCAGTGGAAAAAAAATTTGGATGATTATGAATGGAGAAATGTTGTTAAGCAGATGGCCAAGCATTGGTACTATGATAATCAAAGAGGTTTGGTTTTTCTTCTATTAGAGATCCCATTCAAAGGCAATCTGAAGCTAAAGTGAACAAAGCTTGGACATGCTCATCAATGTGAAGAAAGGGATATGACACCATGATTCAAATTCAAGACCATATTTAAAGAATCAAGCCATATCACTATCACAGTCAAAGGCCTCTTTATGGACATGTGAAAAAAAACCTTGCTGTTTCATATGAGTCCCAAGGGTCTCTAAAGGCCTTTTTTCCTTGATAAACAGATATAGGTAAAATTTGGGGAGTACAAATGAGGTTCTTCACCCACAGTCAAAAGAAAATCTCAAAGAGCACCTGACAGTTTGATCAACTTCACAGTAGGCATGATTATCATCAAAACACCAGGAGAGTAGAAATTGTCAAAGTAAGTTTTAGAGTGGTGATTTATCTCCTTCCAAGATATGGCAAAGGATGCCTCACAAATCATTGATATGACTTTGAGCAAGGTTTTTCCTTTAAGGGTCAGAAATAGGCAAAAAGTGATAGAGTTTCTTCTTTAATGAGAAACAGTGAAAAAGCAGTAAAAAGGAGCCATGAATATGGTGCCATTCAAAAGCAGCGTCCACAGCGTTTAAAATAGAAATATGGGCCTTTTTAATGATAAAAGGTGATTTAAGTTTTTTATATGACAAAAGGGGGCCTTAAACTCCAAACCCTCACAAAAGCAAAATACGAAGATGTGTTGGCTTTTTTGACTTTAAAAGGAGTAGTTGACCGTTGCAAAGTATCATTTGCAAAATTCAAAGCAACCAAACAAACTCTCCCTCAGTTCTTTCACCGGAGAAGCAAGTGATTCTAGTTTTTTCAGAGTTTTAAGGCCTCAATCTTGCACGACGCGCTTGGAAAAGTGCGCGGCGTGCTTCTGAGAAAAGTTGCAATGGTTTTCAACGGGCACGGCGCGCCTGTAGCGTCGTTCACCCAACGCCTGAGGCCGACCCAATTTCCTTTCCATTGCACGTCGCTCTTCTTTGTGAATGTGCCGCTCACCCAAAAACCTTCAAAAAACTCTGTGGAGCTGCCCCAATCAATCAAACAAAGTCTTTAAGCTTTTCTTCGAGGTATTCTACTTCTCCTCTTGGCAAAATTCAAAGATTGAAAGGGTGTTTGCTGTGTTTTTTCCTTGAGAAGGAAATAGTGCCTTTGAAACCATTTCATCATTTAAAAACATGAGATAGACAGTGGTATATGAGATGGAGTATTGTAAAAACTGGAGAAAAACTTTCTTATGCTTAGGAGGTCTCAAATCAATTAGGACAGTATCTTGACAGTGGCTTTAAAGATCCGTTTGTCATATAAAGAGCACAAGACAAAAACAATGATTAGAGGGTGGGGTGTTTTTATCAGTTTAAAGGGCCTTAAATTCTTTTGAGAACAGTGAAAACCATACACAAATTACAAGACAGAAATACACAGTGGTAGAGGTCTCCAATCAATTTGAAGAGTGTCCTAAACAATGTTAAAACAAGAGCAGACTTTGTTTAAAACTCAACGGGGAAAACAGTAGTCATAGTTTGAAGGCTTTGTCACTTTAAAAGTGTCTTCTCTGTATGGTGAAAAAGCAAACTTTGTTCAACCTCCATAGTCCAAAAATCAAAGTCTGTGATTGAAAGGTTTCTCAAGACAGCTCAAGGGTGTTTTGTCTACATTTGTATAGAAACAGTGAATAGCAGAAGAATATTGTTTGAGATAAAGTTGTTCTTATCAAAACAAAGGTTCCTTCTTCAGCAAGAAACCACAAACAAACCTTTCAAGACTTTTCCCAAACACAGTGATAAACTGACTTCTTGTTTTTATTTGACAAAGCACTTGTTGTTTGGCACAAAAGAGGAAAAGACAGTGACTTATAAGGAGGATAGGGTGTGTTCTTGAGAAGCCATTTCAAAGACCATTTGAGACAACTTGTTTTTTTCAGTCAGAAAAGAGTATTCAAAACAAAAATTCCTCCCAGGCAAGACAGTAGAAGTGGCCTTCACAGGAGGTTTGAGCCTATTTCAACTGAAGAGGTAAATGCTCATCCATCAGTCCTGTTTAACTTTCATGAAGTTGGATGTCTAGAGTTTTGTCAAAGGGTGCAGGAGGTGAAAAGCTATTCCCCCTTGACACATCTTTGTGTTTTGAGATTTCAAGGGAAACATTTTCAGCTAGCAGGCTTGGATTTCAAGTTTTCTCCTAGATCCATTTCCAAGGCCACCAAAATCCCTTATGTCGGAGAGAAGCGGTTTAAACAGAGCCACCTATACTTAGAATAGTACAAACCTTTTTTTAAGCCTGAGCATAGAGATACATGTCCATCCATCTTTCCCTTCTCATATCTGTTGACTAGTTATGCTCCCCTCATGAAGATAATCATGAAATACTTCACTTGTGAGGGAAGGTTCTCCCGGGTCTATGCTTACCATGTCCGGTTTCTCATGCATTTAACAAGAGCCAAATTGTTAAATCTCCCTTTCTTCCTCCATAGAAGTATTGAAAAAATGGCCTCCACTGTTTAGAAAAAACCTCCTTCTCAGCAGTCAGCTTGCCTTTTCCATCATTCCCTTATCAAGATTATCATTCTTCATCAGCTTGAGAAGAAGGAAATCTCTTGGGAAACTTTCATTGCACATCTAGATTTCACCACTATCCCTTCATTCCATACATCTCCTTCACCTTCCACTCACCATACTTCGCCTTCTTCAAGCAAGCCCATTCCCAAGAAGCTCAAATTTCCCATAATTGAGCAAGAAGAAGAGCATGATGAGGAGGAAGAGAAACATGATGAACAACAATATGATGAGGAAGGGAATCAAGGGGAAGAATAACATGATGAATAGCAGCATGATGAAGAGGAGGAACAATGTGATGAAGAAGGGCAACAAAGTGAAAAAGAGAATAGTGAAGAAGGGCAGCAAAGTGAAAAAGAGCATAGTGAGGAAGGGAAGCAAGGTGAAGAGCATCACAGTGATAATATGCAGCATAGTAATGAATAGCAGCGCCATGAAGAAAATCAAAACAATGAGGAGGGAAATCATGAGGAGATTGAGCATTTTGATGAGGATATTGGTAGCCCTCATAGTAGCAAAAAGGATGAAGATGAAGCCCAAAACATTGAAGATACAAAGCCTCAAAGTCCTAGAGACAACAAAGGCAAGAGTAAAGAGGGCAACCCTCAAAATGACATGCAAGAGGACAATCAAAGCATTCATCAAGAAACTCAAAATAGTGGCAAGGATGATGAGGAAAGTAACAAGGGAAAAGAGCCAATAGAGCATGTGCTAGCTGCCTCTCCTAGGCAAGGGGCCATGCTTTCTTCTCCAAAAGTGGCCAAGCCTTGGACATCAAGGAAAAGGGTGCCTAAAACTATAACTCCAAATGTTACTAGGGCCCTTCGAAGCAAGGGGAAATTGCCCAAGCAGCCCATTGACGAATTACCCAAGAGGAGGAAGACCAAGAAGGCTACCCAAGGCAAAGGAAAGGAGAAAGAAGAAAGCAACCATGAAAAGGAGATGGATTTTGACATAATTCAAATCCAAAGTGATGATTGCGACAATGAGGCCCGTTTTAGAGTCGGTCTCTTCATCCCTCTGTCAGAGATCAAAATATCTTTTGTTGCATTTCATTTTAGGTGTCTCAACTAGTCAAGTTAGCTGCATTCCATTAGGAGCATGGATCATCTAACAGAAGGGTATTTTCACTCATATCCCTCATGCCTTGTACCTACTGGCTCAGGTCTGTTCATCAAAGTCCATTTTTCAGTCAATGACAGTCAATGTTTGGTCTTTTGGTCAGCAAAGAGTCTTTTTAGTCATTAGGTCTATGGTTTCACAAATTTAGTCTTCAAAAGTGTCCAATAATGTCAGCAGACACATGAGGAAGGTTCGAATGAGTTTTCATTTCAAAAATTTCATCGTCATAATGTTAGATCATGATTCTTCTTCAAAACTCTGTTTTGAAGAAAAATCGTCAATTTTGTCTTTTGTAATAAATGCCATGTAAATTTTCAAAAAAAATTCAGTTATGAAGATCTTCAGGTGTAGCCCTGGTTGCCTTGGCCAAATCCAATGCCAATCATCCCTACAAAAAATTGACAAAAGTTTCATCATTCAGCTCAAAATTCAAAGGAAACAAACCAAAAACAGAGTTTATATTAAAAAGCGAAAAATGCCAAAGCCAAACATAAGAAAGTGGGTTTTATAAATTAAAAATCATGGTCTAATGGCTATACAAGATATTTTCAGCATTCAAACAGTTCATTTGCACCAAGAAACAAGATTGAAAGCCAAATCAAGTGTGGAGGAGCGAAAGCATTTGTTTAAGGCCAGACTGTGTGTTGAAATCAATTGCGCGACGCGTTGGGAGAAGGCGTGACGCACATAGCAGTTGCGGCGCATAGGGCTGCCCATCGCTGTGTTTTTTTTAAACGTGCGCGGCACACATACTGGTTGCGGCGCACTGGGTTGTGCGTGTGGCGCACAGGGCCGACAAGTGAAATTTTCTTCATTTCTCCATAAAATTTCAAAACGACTCAGCCTTCTATGATCCAAGTAAGTTTGTGAGCCCTTGAAATTGCTATTAGCTTGTGTTTGGTGTTGTCTGGAGGGAAGGATATAAGATTTTGATTGTTGAAATTATAAACCCTCTCATTTGGTCAAAAACTGCTCCTTAAGGTTTGAATTTGAAGTTTTAGAATTTGATTTTGTTGCCAAAATAATCCGACTCCATTCCCCACCTATGGTCCCTTTCCCATCACTGTAATCCTATCATCATTGTCAATCCCCTATTCTTATATCCCAAAACCATTCATATCACTTATTCCCATTTATCCTTATCCCTTTCCCCATACCATTTGCAAGAATTCCTATCTCCAAATTCCCAAACACAGTCAAGTGACTGTCGTCACATTTTAAATCTCACTTAATTACAGTCCATTGTTCCCACTGTCTTATTTACCACAGTCCCTTCTTATTTGGCACATATTTTGGCAATTGAAACAAAGGTACCAATTTCTCATTTTTAACAAACCAAACATACAATTGACATACACTTTGCAACACCATGGAGATGGACATTGATTCATCATATGAACAAGACAGTGATTCTACCATTGAGCTACATGCACCGAGAAGGCCTCGTAAAGGTGGAAAACATGTGAGAGAAGCGCCCACCTCATTGACTCAGTTGCAGGCCTGCCCACTTTCCATGGCATGTTTTCGAGAGTAGTCATGTTATCAGTACTGTGAGATGATTGCTCGGATTCAGCATCATCAGGAGTTGGCTTGGTTGTTTGTTTTGCATTTGCGTGATGGTCAGGTTACGCTTGCTGGTGTAAATTTCACCTTAACACCAGAAACCATTTCTCAAGCAACAGGAATACAGAATGTAGGTGAAGAGTGGAACAAGAGACAGTAGGTGGAAAAAGTGCATTATGAACCATACATCAGGCCTAGCTATGTGAGACAGCTCAGCAGGGTATTCCCATTCCGGTTTCTGAAGGAATCCTATGCACCTTTGATGAGACTCATTATCAGATACTTCAGTTGTGAGGGCTAGTTCTCACGCCTCTATGCATACCACATTAGATTATTGATGCATTTCATGAGAGTGAGGATGATGAACATACCATATTTCATGTGCCGCAACATCGAGAGGATGACTACTCTTGTGCAGAAGAAGACTCCCGAGCAGCAGTACAACAATATTTATCACTATGCTCTCATCAAGATTGTTGTTGTACATCAGCTTGGATCGCAGGGAATTGCATGGGAAGATTTCATTTCCCGTGACTTCTTCACAGCCCCTCAGCCTCATCCGGAGATTGTTCATGAGCCAGGTGAACCTTCACATCAGTTTGAAGGTTAGGAGACAGAGCCTATCAGTGTGCCAATGTATGTCACTTATTAGAGAGGCACGAGAGTATTATTTGCAGCAGCCCGACGAGTACTATCTCCACCCAGGGTGGAAGGGGTCTCGTTGCCGCCATCAGCAGCACAGGTACAGGTACAGGATAGAGGTAAGAGGACCATGCAGGATGAGGGCCCTTCAGGAGGCCATGATACTAATTTCATATTGATTGATGAGGATTTGAGCTCTCCAAGATAAAAACTGAGAGAGATCATTCAGGAGCAGAAAGATGAGATCGACACATTGACCGAAAAATTGCAGAGAGCTCAATGGATCATAAAATATCTGGAGCAGCGCAACAAACAGTTGGAGGATCATCAGACGATCATGGAGTTGCAAAACATTCGTGAGAACCGGCAGGCTGCCCGGAGAAGCCCAACCGAGATGACACCTATTGAGCGGGAGATTGAGGTTGATAGAGAGACTTGGCTTGAGAGGGTCAAAATTCATCTCGAAAAGCTGTTGGAGAAGGAAAAAAAGGAGAAAAACATGCTCAGACACATGAAGAACCACTATTGGGCGTGCAATCATGTTTGCAAGGCACGTATCAAAATCCTGAAAGCGAGGCTAAGGAGGGCACTGAAACGTCGCGAAAGACATGATAGGCTCCAAATATTGGCCGAAGTTTCTTTGGTTGAGCATAGCACTTTATCAGGGACCTTCAACCCAAATTTCAAGAAATTTGGGAAAATTTTTGTCAATTTTGAATTTTTTGGTCACAAAACAGATTTTCCTGCTCGACGCGTAGCGCCACTTGGCGCGCGCTTATAATTGGCAGCACTTCAGGGGGAAAAATTTGCATTTCTAGATTTGTTATCAAAATTTATGCATGCTCATGGATTACCTAAGGATTTCATCAAGTTCTGGGTTGCCTAAAAGGTCAAAAACACCCTAAAAATGGCCTTTCTGCCACTTTTTGCACACACAGGAATGAGTGTTGGGAGATTGAACTTTTGGAGGGGAAAATGGCAACCAAATCCAGAAATTCCACTTGGGTTGGAAATTAGACAGGTAGGGCTTTCCAACGAGCTATCCTATGCTCAATTTGGACTTCTATAAGGGCCTAAAAATCAGCTCCAAACTTGTGCTATGCATATAGATTTTGGGCGCGGCGCATAGAGAATTTTGGCCTATTTTTCACTCAACAACTCAGAATTTCGCCTAGTTTTGGCCAGTTTCACTTTTCATGTAATTTTTGATGTACCTTGATGTAATTTCATGATCATGATGTAATTTTGGCACATTTTTACTCATTCTAGAAGATTCATTCACCAAAAGGTGAAATGTAAGTGAATGGATCAGTTTCCTAGCATATAGAGGCAAGTTGTTTCATTGCCTATTTTCTAGTTCCTAGTTTAGATATGGTTGAAACAACTCCTAGAATGATGAGCTCGACCCCTAGAGGAATGGGAATGGGTTAGTCTTGTCTATATCATGTAGTTCTTCAGTCATTTTCAGGGTTGGGCACTTGGGATTGCTTGGCACTTCATTGTACATTTCATCTCTGCACTTTTGGCAAAGGAATAGACCAGGGTTTGCAGCACTCTTTGGGATCCATGTGGCTCTGTGTTTTGATGGTGTTTTTCTCTATGTAATTGTAAGTTCATTGATGTTTATGTGTATCATTTTCCCTTCTCTTTTCTTCTTAAATTAAACAAATCAATGTTAAAGGTGGAATTCATTAGCTTGCATTGCTCTGCCTTCAGTTTGTTTAATTTTCCATGTTTTCATCTGTTTGAGGAGGACTCTTGAGACCCTCTTGCCCTCTTCAGCTCCTCACTGGTCTGATCCATCCATTCATTCAATCTAAAGCATCAAAACGATTGCCTTCCTTTCCCCAATCAAAACTCTTCAAAAACTAGGCCTAATCCCCGCACCCAAAACTGCCTTTCCCTTTGATCCAACAAAAACCCCCAAAAGCACAATCAAACTCCTTCACTTATATACCTAGCCTAAAATTAGCCTTTATTTCAAGTCATCTCAAGCCCTATTGATTATTTTTGCTGAGATTGACCCGGAGAGAGCCCTCTCCTGTTCTAGTAGGGCTAGCTACCAGACTGAGCGTAGTTTGATGTTACCCTGGACTCTGCCTTTTTCAGCCTGAGGTAGATTTAGGCAGTAACATAGTGGCGACCATACTAGGGAAGAAAACGGTTTGCTTGTTGGTGTTATTTGTTTTATAAGCTACAGAAGGAGCCTGAAGTTATGCCAGGTATCCTTTGAAATGCTCTTGCTTTGCATTAGCGAAAGTAGATAAACGCTGCTTCAGTCAATCTCCGGTCTAGCTTGTGAACGTGACATTTGACTTATGAATTGCCCTAGTGCATCAGATCGTTCTAGAATTTTGGGTGATGAGTCTAGAATTTGATAGGCTAAACAAGTTGGTTTTGTCCCTTTGATTTTGAAATTAATCCAACACACTGGCTTCTAGAAGACATACTAGAGCAAATCCAGATCCCGATCCACCTCCAGTGTATGAGAATCCCAATCTGATTTCAAGAATCCTTCGTAGAGAAAGTCCCGTGATTCCTCTTTTTAAATCTCATTCATGTCTCGATGTCTTTGAATACCTTGAAGATATTGAATTTGACGAGCAATTTGAGTTGTCGTTGTTTGAAACTAAGTCTGAAAGTGCGATTGGTTCTATTGTCATAAATCCCGAGTTTATCAAGTATCTTGAAATTGAACAGGCTAATAGATCCATTGACAGTTACATTTTGAATATTCAAAACTCCATTGTGGCAACAAACATTCCTGAGTTTATAGAGTCTGCATCTGAAACTCTTGGGCCATCAGCAGTTACTTCCGATTCACAAGTTCATACCCAGCCTCCTTTCATTCCTACCATCCCCGTGCAACCATGTACTTCTGATCAACGATCTGTAGTAGTATCGCCTCCATCCACACCAAATACACCTCATACATATACTTCTCCTACTCCACCTATTTCTCCAAGACAGATTATAAATCCACCAAGAGCAATGGCTGCTAGATCCGCATCCCTTGTCTTGCCTCAAAACTTGGATGCCATGCCTGCTGATTATCAAAGTAAGATCCCATTGTTTGATGGCACTCCTCAAAGTGTTCCTGCTCAGCAACATATTGATAGAATGGAATATTTCTTTGATGTTCATGAAATTGATGAAGAAAATGTGACCATGAGATTGTTTGTGCAAACTTTTGGAGGTGAAGTGAGAAAATGGTTCAGATCTTTGCAGCCTAGAAGTATTGCTACATTGGCTGAGCTTCAGAGACAATTTTTAGATCGGTGGGAAGTAAAGAAAGATCCTCTTCAGATCACTTCTGAATATACCAAGATCAAGCGCAACGTAGGTGAGTCAGTCCAAGACTATTGCATCAGATTCAATGCGGTTTATAATGCAATTCCTGATGATTTAAGGCCATCTAGGAAGTCAGCTTTGCTCAAATTTCCGGATGGTTTTGATCCGGACATGGCCTATTCATTACGAGAAAGAGATCCACCCACCTTGGAGGAGATGCAGAAAATTGCAGTAAGTGTTGAAGCTAATCTGAATGACAAGAGAGCTAGATTGAGAGCAGAAAAGAAAGTCGCAATAAAGGAAGAAGCTTCTACGTCAGATCAGGTACTTCGCAAGGTGGAAAATATGATTGAAATACTGACACTTGATAAGCCTGAACCGCAGATCAGAAATCCTAATTTCCGTGGACAGTAGCAACCACAATTCTGATCAAACAACGAGAGCAGCGAGCACAAGAACCGCCGACACAACAGCAGGTAAAGACTCCTTTACAGCAGAATTTTGTTGGCCCGGAATCAGATGATGAAGACAATGTAATCAGAGAAGAAAATAACCTTTTTACCCTTGATGATATGCCAACCTTTATCACTGAGGATGAGGAATATGCAGAAAATTCAACGGAACAAAAGGATGAGAATTTTATCTTGGCAAATGATGCATCTCTTGAAGAAGAGTCGGATGAGTATCAAAGAGGTTATATGAATGCTTTGTCCACCCAGTAGCGACAATATTCACTTAGAAACAGAGATGTGCTTTTCAACCCTATCCAAAAGAGAAAGGAAGTTTCAACACCAAAGAATGATGCACCCGTTGCATAGAAGAAGGGAAAGAATGTAGCTGATCCTACTACTAGCAAGCCTCCATCAGCAAATGAAAGATCTAATTAGCCAATTGTATCAAAGGAGAAAGTTGAAAAGAAGGATGCTCCAGCCAAAGAAGTAGAAAAAACTTCAGTCTTTAACTTAGAGGGTGAGATTGCTAAGTTAAAAGTTTCCATTCCTTTGACTGAGTTGATGAGATATAGTAGCTACAAGGGTCAAGTATCTAAAATTTTGAATTTCGATCCAATGTCTGATATGGTGAATGTGGAAGATGCTCAACCTGAGTTGATATTTGGACTAGCATTGGATGGTGAGTCTCCCGATAGTGATGTGCCTCCTTTTTATATCAATCTTAGATTGCATAAGTTTGTGTTGCATAATGCCATGTTTGATTCTGGAGCTTCCCATAATCTCATGCCGAGGGCAATAATGGAGAAATTGGGATTGGACATCACTAGGAAATATCATGATCTTTATTCTTTCAATTCCAACAGAGTAAGATGCATTGGGCTCATCAAAGATTTGGTGGTTAGCTTAGATCAGATTCCAACTAAGAACGCTTTGATGGATGTGGTTGTGGCAGACATTCCTCCTAGATTTACCATGCTTCTTTCCAGATCTTGGGGAGCAAAGTTGAAGGGAACATTACAGCTTGATTTCTCCTATGCTACCATTCCTGTGTTCGGTCAGATGAGAAGATTATATCAGGAGCAAAAAATGAAGTATATGATCACCAGCAAGGAGAAACTGGTAAATCATCCGATAAATTATGTACATATAGATTTAGAGTCTTTTGTTTTGTATTCAGATAGTTTCAATGATGTAGATATTCAGTTAGTTGAAGCAGAGGACATTCCAAAGATCACAAAAAATTTCAGAGAATTTTTGATGAAAGAAAGGCAAGAACTTGAGACTTCCGCTGAGCAATCAGCCTTCCAACAACAACAGAAAGTTGACGGACAACAAGCAAAAATAACAGAGCAAACACAATTTCAGCACTTGGAAGAAGATGAAGATGGTTTATGGACTATGGATTTCGATGGTGCAGTTGGAAGTGGTGGTGCTGGAATTGGTATTTTGGTACGTAGTCCTTTTTCCGCCCCAAACAAGGTACCGAGTAATGTGAGGGTTTGTTCTTACAAATTAGCTTTTGATTGTTCAAATAATGAAGCAAAATATGAAGCTTTGATTGTTGGTCTGAAAATACTTAAAAAGTTGAATGCTAAGAGGATTGCGGTATATGGCGACTCCGAGTTGGTAATTAAGCAAGTGAAGGGTGAATTTCAAGCTAAGCACCCTCGAATGCAGGCTTATCGAAATGATGTTCTTGATATCTTGAAGTTGTTTTCAGACTATACTTTGACTTGTGTCCCTTGTATTCAAAATGGGATTGCAGATGCTCTTGCTAAGGCAGCAAGTAATTTGAAGATCCCGATGAACTCAAGTAACAAGTTTGAAATTCACGTGAAACATCATCCAACTGTCCCGGACAACCAAAGGCATTGGCAAGTATTCCAAGATGATGATGAGATTGATGAATTTCTGCAAAACAAAGGCAAATATAAGGAGACTTCAATTGACATGGAGCATGATTATGGTGAGGCAGATGTGCAAATAAATCAGATGGAAGTATTGCAGCTGAAAGATAATGTCATTCCTAAGGGTTTGATACCTTTAGAAGAGCTTTTTGATCAAGATGACGTAGCTAGAAAACCAACCTTGCGGCCAACTAAAAAGGGAGTTGAAGACGTGAACATTGGTTCAGCTGAGAATCCAAAGATGGTGAAGTTGTCCAAAGCATTGCCACCAGAGCTAAAAGAAAAATATGTTAGTTTATTGTCTTCTTTTGCTGATGTATTTGCTTGGGACTATTCAGATTTAAAGACGTATGATACAAATATAATTCAGCACACCATTCCTATCAAGCCAAATCAAAAGTCCTTCAGGCAGAAGTTGAGAAGGATAAATCCGAAGTTGCTGTCCTCAATTGAAAAGGAGGTGAATTGATTATACAAGGCTGGTATCATTATTCCTATAAGATTTTCAGATTGGATTTCCAATTTGGTGCTCGTACGTAAGAAGACAGGTGAGATTCGTTTGTGCATTGATTTTAGGAATCTGAACAAGGTTTCTTTGAAAGACAATTATCCATTGCCCAAAATGGATCACATATTGCAGCGAGTAGTTGGAGCATCTTGTATGTCACTACTCGATGGTTATTCTGGGTATAACCAAATTTTGGTTCATGAGGATGATAGAGACAAAACAACGTTCACCACTCCGTGGGGAGCTTTCCATTATGCTAAAATGCCTTTCGGTTTGAAGAATGCTGGTGCGACATTTCAACGTGCAATGGATATGGCATTTGCAAATGAAAAAGATGTTTTCCTAGTTGTGTATCTTGATGATTTGACAGTCTTTTCCAATTCTGATGAAGAGCACCTTTACCATCTGAAGGTTGTTTTTCAGCGATGTAGAAAGTACGGTGTGTCACTGAATCTGAAGAAGAGTTTGTTTGCCATGGATGAGGGAAACTTCTTGGTCACATTATCTCAAAAGATGGAATCCGTATTGACCCAACACGAGTTGAAGCTATTCAGAAAATTGATCTTCCCCGGAATAAGAAGGAGATTCAGTCTTTTAATGGTAAGATGAATTTTTTATGCCGCTTTGTGCCTAATCTTGCTGAACATTTAAGAGAGATTACATACATGCTTAAGAAGGATAACATAGTAAAATGGTCTGAGGAGGCGGTAAAGTCTTTCAATCTAGTGAAGTTGGTTCTTTCTTCAACTCCTGTTTTGATCAGCCCGGATTACACTTAGGATTTTATTTTGTTTTCATTTGCTTCAGAGCATACTATGGCAACAGTATTAATGCAGAAAAGAGATGGGCATGAAAAACCAATTGCTTTTTTCAGCTGTACCATAAGAGATGCAGCCTTGAAATATAACATAATCGAAAAGCAAGCTCTTGCTCTTGTGAAAGCGTTGAAAGATTTTTGAGTATATATTTTGCATTCTCATATTATCGCTTATGTTCCTAACGCTACTGTTAAGGATGTTTTAGTGTAAACAGATCCAGAAGGGAGACGGGGTAGATGGATTGCTGCCTTGTTGGAGTATGATGTGGAGATAAAGCCTACAAAGCTTATCAAAGGACAAGGGCTAGCAAAGCTAATGGCTGAGTCAAATTTACATGCCTTAGACATCAATATTATTGCTGCTATGTCCGAGGAGAATGAGGAAAGTTCATCAGTTCAGGTATCAGACATCTTTGTGCTTTCTCCTTGGTATTCAGATATTGTATATGTGCTTCAAAACTTGTCACCACCGCCGGGCATGGCTAGAAACAAAAGTAGAACTCTAAAATTGAAGGCTGCTAAGTTTTGTGTTATGAATAATTCACTTTATTGGAAAGATCCCGGTGGTGTTTTTTTAAACGATTTGGTGGAAGAAGAAGCAAAACGGGTTATGGAGGATTTTCATAAGGGAGATTGTGGCAGTCACCTTTTTTGGAAAACAACGGCCAATAAGATTTTGAGAGCAGGTTATTATTGGCCAACACTTTTTGCTGATGTGTATAAGATTGTCAAAAGCTGTCACGAATGTCAGATTTTTGAAGGGAGGAAAAAATTACAGCCTTTTCCGCTTAAGCCCATTGAGGTAAGTGCTCCTTTTCAGTAGTGGGGTTTGGATTTCATTGGCGAAATTCATCCCGCTTCTTTCGGTCAGCATAGGTGGATCCTAACAGCAACAACTTAATTCACGAAATGGATTGAAGCAGTTCCCACCATGCAAGCTACAGATTCAGTAATAATTTATTTCCTTGAGAATAACATTTTGTCTCATTTTGGTTGCCCGAATAAGTTAATCACTGATAACGCAGCAGCTTTCAAATAAAAAAGGATGATTGAGTTTTGTGACAAGTATCATATCATTTTGGGACACTCAACCGCATATCATCCGCAAGGCAACGGATTGGCGGAGTCTTCCAACAAATATTTGGTCAACATCATTAAAAAGTTGCTGGAAATAAACAAGAAAAGTTGGCATAAGAAGTTGGTCAATGCACTTTGGGCAGATCTAGTGAGTCAGAAGAAATCCATTGGTATGTCCCCCTTTGAGTTAGTTTTTGGAGTTGATACATTGTTTCCTACCTCTCTCGCAGTTCCGGTGGTCAAACTTCTACAGGAAGATGGCAGTGAAGATGATCATATGCAAAGAAGAATAAATCAAATGATCCATTTGCAGCAGACGAGGGAAGAAGTTTTTCAAAACACATTCAAGTTGCAGGGGAGAATTAAGAAGATCTATGACAGAAAAGCAAAGGCGGACAAATTTCAATTGGAAGAAGTAGTGCTGAAATGGGATGCAAGAAATGAGGAAAAGGGTAAGCATGGTAAGTTTGAAAATCTCTGGAAAGGACCCTTTAAAATTGTTGCATATCGGGGTCAGAATGCTTTTCTTCTGAAGGAGATGAATGGGGAAGATTGTCCAGGAGGGCCGGTCAATGGTCGGTTGCTCAAGCGGTATCATTTCTGAGATGTTTTCTGTTGTTTACATTGTCACTGTACATACCATTTATTTCAGTTCCATTGCAAGTGTGTGTTGTGATCTTTTCTTCAGTCCGGGGCTCGAAGTGAAGGCTATAATTCTGAAGATTGATTTCAGGTTTGGTTTGAGTTTGTTGAGTCACATTTTTGAGTCCTTTCGGTTTCAAAATTGAGTCAGTTTGAGTCAAATTTTCAGTCAAGAGTCTTCTGTTGATTTTTTGAAGTTATGGATTCTATAGCCCAATGGACGAAGGCACTGCCTACTCTCCCAGAAATCTATAGTTCTTGGCACTTCCCAAGAGCTACCATCCCCATTGGAGCCAATGTTAGAGTTGGTCTCTTCATCCCTCCGTCAGAGATCAAAATCTCTTTTGTTGCATTTCATTTTAGGTGTCTCATCCAGTCAAGTCAGCTGCATTCCATTAGGAGCATGGATCATCTGACGGAAGGGTATTTTCGCTCATATCCCTCATGCCTTGTACCTGCTGGCTCAGGTCTGTTCATCGAAGTCCATCAAAATCATTTTCAGTCAATGACAGTCAATGTTTGGTATTTTGGTCAGCAAAGAGTCATTTTAGTCATTAGGTCTAGGGTTTCGCAAATGTAGTCTTCAAAAGTGTCCAATAATGCCAGCAGACACATGAGGAAGGTTCGAATGAGTTTTCATTTCAAAAATTTCATCGTCATAATGTTAGATCATGATTCTTCTTCAAAACTTTGTTTTGAAGAAAAATCGTCAATTTTGTCTTTTGTAATAAATGCCATGTAAATTTTCAAAAAAAATTCAGTTATGAAGATCTTCAGGTGCAGCCCTGGTCACCTTCGCCAAATCCAATGCTAGTCATCCCTGCAAAAAATTGACAAAAGTTTCATCATTCATTCAAAGGAAACAAACCAAAAACATAGTTTATATTAAAAAGCGAAAAGTGCCAAAGCCAAACACTAGAAAGTGGGTTTTCTAAATTAAAAATCAAGGTCTAATGGCTATACAATATATTTTCACCATTCAAACAGTTCATTTGCACCAAGAAACAAGAGTGAAAGCCAAATCAAGTGTGGAGGAGCGAAAGCATTTGTTTAAGGCCGGACTGTGTGTTGAAATCAGTTGCGGGACGCGTTGGGAGAAGGCGTGATGCACATAGCAATCGCGGCGCATAGGGCTGCCCATCGCTGTGTTTTTTTTAAACGTGCGCAACGCACATATTGGTCGCGGCGCACTGGGTTGTGCGCGCGGCGCACAGGGCCGACAAGTGAAATTTTCTTCATTTCTCCATAAAATTTCAAAACGACTCAGCCTTCTATGATCCAAGTAAGTTTGTGAGCCCTTGCAATTGCTATTAGCTTGTGTTTGGTGTTGTATGGAGGGAAGGATATAAGAGTTTGATTGTTGAAATTATAAACCCTCTCATTTGGTCAAAAAATGCTCCTTAGGGTTTGAATTTGAAGTTTTAGAATTTGATTTTGTTGCCAAAATACTCCGACTCCATTCCCCACCTATGGTCCCTTTCCCATCACTATAATCCTATCATCATTGTCAATCCCCTATTCCCTTATATCCCAAAACCATTCATATCACTTATTCCCATTTATCCTTATCCCTTTCTCCATACCATTTGCAAGAATTCCTAACTCCAAATTCCCAAACACAGTCAAGTGACTGTCCTCACATTTTAAATCTCACTTAATTACAGTCCATTGTTCCCACTGTCTTATTTACCACAGTCCCTTCCTATTTGGCACATATTTTGGCAATTGAAACAAAGGTACCAATTTCTCATTTTCAACAAACCAAACATACACTTGACATACACTTTTCAACACCATGGAGACGGACACTGATTCATCATATGAACAAGACAGTGATTCTACCACTGAGCTACATGCACTGAGAAGGCCTCGTAAAGGTGGAAAAGATGTGAGAGAAGAGCCCACATCATTGACTCAGTTGCAGGCCTGCCCACTTGCCATGGCATTTTTTCGAGAGCAGTCATGTTATCAGTACTGTGAGATGATTGCTCGGATTCAACATCATCAGGAGTTGGCTCGGTTGTTTGTTTTACATTTGCGTGATGGTCAGGTTACGCTTGCTGGTGTAAATTTCACCTTAACACCAGAAACCATTTCTCAGGCAACAGGAATACCGAATGTAGGTGAAGAGTGGAACAAGAGACAACAGGTGGACAGAGTGCATTATGAACCATACATCAGGCCTAGCTATGTGAGACAACTCAGCAGGGTATTCCCATTTCGGTTTCTGAAGGAATCCTATGCGCCTTTGATGAGACTCATTATCAGATACTTCAGTTGTGAGGGCCGGTTCTCACGCCTCTATGCATACCACATCAGATTATTGATGCATTTCACGAGAGTGAGGATGATGAACATACCATATTTCATGTGCCGCAACATCAAGGGGATGACTACTCTTGTGCAGAAGAAGACTCCCGAGCAGCAGTACAACAATATTTATCACTATGCTCTCATCAAGATTGTTGTTGTACATCAGCTTGGATTGCAGGGCATTGTATGGGAAGATTTCATTTCCCGTGACTTCTTCACAGCCCCTCAGCCTCCTCCGAAGATTGTTCATGAGCCAGGTGAACCTTCACATCAGTTTGAAGGTCAGGAGACAGAGCCTATCAGTGTGCCAGTGTATGTCACTTATCAGAGAGGCACGAGAGTATTATTTGCAGCAGCCAGACGAGTACTATCTCCACCCGGGGTGGAAGGGGTCTCGTTGCCGTCATCAGCAGCACATGTACAGGTACAGGACAGAGGTAAGAGGCCCATGTAGGATGAGGGCCCTTCAGGAGGCCATGATACTGATTTCATATTGATTGATGAGGATTTGAGCTCTCCAAGCTCAAAACTGAGAGAGATCATTCAGGAGCAGAAAGATGAGATCGAAACATTGATTGACAAGTTGCAGAGAGCTAAATGGATCATAAAATATCTAGAGCAGCACAACAAATAGTTGGAGGATCAGCAGACGATCATGGAGTTGCAAAACATTCGTGAGAACCGGCAGGCTGCCCGGAGAAGCCCAACCGAGATGACACCTATTGAGCGGGAGATCGAGGCTGATAAAGAGACTTGGCTTGAGAGGGTAAAAATTCATCTTGAAAATCTGTTGGAGAAAGAAAACAAGGAGAAAAACATGCTCAGACACATGAAGAACC